>OY735219.1:19008532-19013532 GCA_963457665.1 Thysanoteuthis rhombus | reverse complement strand
AAAAAAGCAAATCTTTGCTCACTAAAGCATATCCTTTGGCATGTTTTGTGATCCTCAGTGCTAAATTTCATGAAACATTTTATAGAATAAATTCAACTCCTAAATTGTTTGAGCAAAATATTCCTTTTATTTTGCTAAAGTTTTGAGCAAAATCAAATTAACATCAGATATAAGTGCTTGAATCTGAGTGAAATATATGGATAAAATTGGCAACACAGTCAAAATGGCGGAAATATGAAATATTCCCTCATTTGTTAATGATTTCAAGATGGGTTAAGAAGCATCATATTCAGTTTTTAGACGACAATTCTTTTTCATGACCCTTCGACGGGTTCGTTTTTGGTTCTTCGTCAGGTAATATTTATCTTATTGTAGAATAAATCTGATGCTGGTAAGTTTTTTAGGTGATACCTCCTGGCTTGTTGCATTGGCTTGGAGAGTAATATATTTTTAGTGGTACTAATGGTTGGTTTTTGAATCCAGATGAAGCCAGGAATTCCAGTGGTGGTTTTAAAGGCTAATGGGTATTCTCAACTTCGATGATTAGTTATCGAAGATAGTGACATCCGAGAATTTTGGTTTGGCTTTATACTGGGGTAAGACAAAATTTAGTACAGATATTTAAATATTCTAGCAGTACGTGCCTTATCTGGTGGAATCTCTTTTACTTTCATAAGAGTAAAGAAAAAGAATTTTGATCCACTGAACAACAACCGGAATAAGAACAATGACTCATTTTTGAATTCTTAACGAGGCCGGAAAACCCATAAGTCTAATCAGTGTAGATGAGAATAGACTCAAAATAACTCATGGAATAATGATATTGACTTATCCCAGACATTGGAAATAGGCCATGAAGCACATTGAACGGAATAGCATTAATGGTAATTCTCTGTCGGATGAATAATGATTACCCGTCTCAAAAGAGGCCAAAGAATTGGAAGGAAAAAAACTCTCACTTATCCACGAGGAGTCGTTAGGGAGGGTAGGTATTTTACTTTGTCTATTTGCCTTCATCCTTCTTCAATATAAAGTGATGCTCTGGCATTTTATGAATCAATTAATCCCCGAATAATTCTGTTTCGTTGCTTCTGTTTTCTTTTTTACAAGAACTTTATTCATTTTCGTTATTTAATTAAAGAGTCATTAAGAATACGACTCGATATTTCTGAAGGCAAAAGAAAAGCTCTGTTATATTCGTCAGCAACTGTCTTGTCAGGTCAATTTGCAATGTAATCATTTCATTTTCATGCTAGGAAATCTAGACCTCGATCCACTTACCAAAGCTTTCAATCCAATTATCATCTGATTCACAAAATTAAACAAAGATTCCGTGAAGCCATAAACGCTGACCCAATTATGGAAAGTTGCAAAAACAAACTCAAACTTAGCTATCTTGACTAAACTAAAGAGTAAGGCAAATATGAGTGATCAAAATTTGATTTTCGCCGTAAGTATAGTTAGATGACATAAGGAAACTTTAATAACTTTTAAACTTAGAAAAGACTTATTGAAAATTACTCTAAAGGCTAACCTGAAATATTTTACGGAGACATGATAAAAATGACTACAATGGATTTTATGCTGTTTAGACATTAAAAAAAGTTAAAGTCATTGCCATTCGCAAGGTTTGCCGATTACTGTAAATTTCTTCATATTCTAACTTCATGGATGATATCATATTTTGGAAGAGAACCTACCATAGTTTTTCGTGATGGTGGAATGAGCTAAGATAAAATATGAGCTCAAAAGTAAAGATTCCTCTGACTGGTCATATATATATATATATATATATATATATATATATATATATATATATATATATATATATATATATCTTTTTCTGAGCTGAAAAAAATACAACTATGGAAACAAAACTGTTCATTACAAGATATCAAAGTTTTTAAATAAATTCTGATCCTCAAACAGTGCCTCCATGGTTTAGGTTGATAGCATTTACTGATTCAAAGTGTTCCAGATTCTTTTCAATGACAAGATACGGAAGAGCACGAACATTTCCTTTAGAACTAAATTGATAATGTGATACTTCAAACGATGCTAAATTTCTGAGAAAAGTGGCAACTGGAGATCAATTGGAGGAAGACATTTGGCAACTTGAGCGCTAGATGCTTATGTAATATCCTGGGTATCGATCAGAATGATGACATATCTAATAATAAGACCCAAGGCAGATCATTAGGTTCTACTCGTGTCCCCTACCACTCGGAGACCTGGTTCCTGTTGTTTAGACCATGTCTCTCAGCATCCTACAACATGACATGCAAATCCAACCGTTTAATGGATGCAAGAAAAAAAGAGAGATTGATACAGGTTGAGCTGGCGACAAAAGTATTGATCAACACAAGGTATTACAACACCAACAGACTGAGTCACCTAAGAAGCTATGACACGATTTACTAATTATATTTTTACAAATAATAAGTACTTAAGAAGTAAGTATGAGCAAAATAGTAGAAAGTGGATCCAGCTGATTACATGATATTGATAGCTAATTATATAATATGATATTATTCATGTTAATTGAAAATTGAGCCTGTATGATATACGATACTGATTCTTTTTTCTATGTTCGGCATAAAATCGTCCCTAAAAATGTTTGGAAAATTCATAGGGAAAATGAGAACATTTTCTCAATTATCATTTCCTTTCCGTAATGAAGATTATCGATGAAAAAATCAATGTGTCCTGTGGAAGATTATGGAAGCAGAATTAATGATTCTTCCAACTTTTATGTTGCGTGCTCACCGCGTAAACAGACATCTTGCCGATTATATAAAACTTTTCGTTTCTTGAGGCAACGTAAGGAGTAGATAATAACAAAACACACACACGCACGCACACACACACACACAAACACACACATATATATATATATATATATATATATATATATATATATATATATATATATAGAGAGAGAGAGAGAGAGAGAGAGAGAAAGAAATGAAAATACACATTCACACACGAGGTGAAGTAATAAACAAATGCATGCCGTTAAAAAGTCATTTAGTCTGAAACAAGTGATATTTCACGCTAAATTTGATTTCCAATTTTCACGCTGCCATCTTCAGTAATTCACTTGTGATCCAAGAAATGGTGAATGGAGTATTCCCAGATACGTTGAATTTTGCATTCATGACACTGAAAAGAAGAAGAAGAGATTGAAAATCAATTGGAGAATATTTCGCACTTTGAATTAATATGTATGGACACTTTCCGCCGTTTTACAAGAAGTTTTTTCCCACTCATGACATTTTTTTTATTCTCTTGTGTGGATCTCTCTCTAAGAAGAACGTCTAAATAAATTGAGTTTGATCTTGAAACTGATAAAAGCACAAGTAGAGAGAAATTGAGGCAAAGGAATGGATATTGGTTGAATGGATCATGGCAGCTGACAAGAGGAATAAATAACAGAGATGTCTTTATTTCTATGTCATCGAAGTGTCCATGCATTGAATATTCATGAGTAGCAAACGCATAAAAGAAAGAAAGAAGGAATGAAAACGAAAGAAGAAAATAAATGAATAAATAGATTTTTTTGGAATTGGATGGATGAAGATAAAAGCAATGGAAAGAGAAAGGGACTGAGGAATTGTAAGCCATGAAAAAGGACGAAAGAACGAAAGAGAGAAAGGAGGGAAACGAAGGAAATACACTTGGAAGAAAGAATTAAACATCTGAGAAGAAGTTGGATGCTAAGGATATAAACGACAACTGAATTGAATAGCATGAAGAAAAAAAGGAATGATTATAAGGAAAACATGAAAATTGCCGGGTTGATCGAGAAAGAGAAATTGCAACATAGAGAGAGAAGGAAGAAAAACAAACAAGCAAAAAACAGGCGAGTCACGGCAAAAATGAATAATCTGCATTTCTCAAGAATTCTTTATGGAAAACAATGTCATAGATAATATCTATGGATTTGGCCAACGCAAAGAATCAAACTGTAATGAATAAAATATTATCTTTTGAGACTGTGTTTACTCTGTCATTTTCATATTCATTTTTTGATTATTGGTCGACAAAGAATATGCTGCATGTGAAGAAAAGAATCTTGGTCTATAGCCCAGTCAAATTAGATTTAAACCAAGACTTAAAGACACTATTTTTGCCATAACAGCTGCATCAGTTCATGTAGAATAACAGAAAAAAAGGAATGTAACACATTTCGGAAATAATCAAACATATCTATGAATTTCAAGTTCAGCTTTTTAGAAATTTCAAATAGATGAATGTGAATGTTCATTTCTTCCAATCTTGACTAAATCTCACAATGTGGTTTACATTTTCTGAGAAATTCATCAGAATTAATTTTAAATCTTTTGAATAATCTCGTAGAGAATCAGAAATGGATAGAGAGATTCATGGAAAACATACCTAACAATCGATAGGAAAAATTTCGTAATTTCGGATTTAAATTTGAATGCTTTCTTTTTTATCCCATGTCCAACTTTTCATTGAATTTCGTTGAAAATCATTGAGAATTTTCGGAAATATCGCATGAACAGATAAGAGAGAACCAGATTAGAGGGAATGGAAAAAAAAAAAAAAAAAAAGTTGTCAATTAGGAATAAATTTCTTGAATTGCTTCTAAATTGTACAAAGTCTTCCTTACAAGAAGGTTCCATCAAATACGTACATATATTAGATATACGGAGATGTATAAAATATTAAGAAGACACTTTTGCTTGTTTTGTGTTTAATCCTGTGTTCTCCTCTGTCTGCCAACACGATACCAGCAAAAGTTCTCAATAGTTTTTTTGAAAGATAGACCATTGAAAACAAGAGAAGGGATAATATTTGGGGCTGATCCATGCAAAATCATTCAGTCAAAAATTGGTAGAAATGAACATTCACTGTTGTCTTTTGTTGCTCATCTCAAACTCAAAGTTCATGAAAGACTGACAAATTTTCTTTGATATAGATGGTTGTTAGGTATGATTTAATCTCGTTTGGAAGATCCTTCCTCGAAAAGAATT
>OY735219.1:18908532-19003532 GCA_963457665.1 Thysanoteuthis rhombus | reverse complement strand
GACAGAGAGAGAGAGAGAGAGAGAGAGAGAGACAGCGATAGACGGACAGATGCATGCATCCATATATGCGAATCAAGGCAGCGAAAAACTTTGTACTTATTGTAAACAGAGGAAGATCCAATTCACAGTCTGCCCGTTTAAGATCAAGCTAAATGTGAATGGCTTGCAAGATTACTCAAGAATCTGTGCACATATATTAGGTTAATGGAAATGTTCGGAAGCTTTGAACCCTTGCCTTAACTTAATACATTTGTTTTTGTTATCTGTAAATGCATACAAAAATCCAGGCAAGAGGAAATCTGTAATTGAATGAACTGAACCTCATAACATCAACAACGTGAACTGAAATAATTATTCTCGTATAAACAAGTCAAAACACTGCATTTATCATGAAAAGATATGCTGACATTTTTATTCCTACCTGGAAAGATAAATCGAGCAGGATGAATGTTATTTTCTATATTAAACAGCTACGTGCTGAGGCTCAGAGTGGTAATCAATTACTGACAAATTTATGAAAGACGGGCAAAACATATTCTTTTACCGTGCAGATAATGATGAACCTAATACATTCCAAATATCAAAGTTACGGAACCTCAAGTGTGAAATAGATTTTTTTAAGAGCAGCTACTTTAATTAAGGTTGTTTAGTGCATTTCCGTCTATAGGTCTATCGTGCTAAATAAACATGAGCTGAGAATTAACATACCGTTCAATATTATTGGAAAAAAAACTCACCTCGAACGATATGTAGGATTATGAATGCAGACATTTTGCAAATATTCAGACATTCATTGGTCTTTTAGTGATTGGAAGCAAGAGAGGAGGGAAAAAAACAAATTGGTGAGTAGGATAAGGGGAGTGATAGTACACACAACTATTTCTTAGTCCCTCCATATTAATGTTCGGATGCGACATCTTACAGAGGGGTTGGACAGCCTGGAAGACGATCCGACACCATCTCTTTTTTTTCTTGGATAATACTAAGATCATGAAATTTTGAACGAGAAAACTCTGATTCAATTTTCATAAATGTCGAAAGCATAGAACTTGAATTGAAATTTCACACACACATGCCCACACAACCCCATATTAAGGTCTTCATTGGTTCCAGATGCTTTTATTGATTCCAATCGACAACTCAGATAAACTTTTATGTCCCTCTTGTCCAATGGTGATACCTTGCCTGCGATTTTGAGACAATTTTTGTTCTAGGGCAATCTTGCATAAAAAAATCCCACTCCCCTTCTAAGCAAATATCATTAAGGATTGAAACAGTCTTGCATCAGAATTTTAAAACCGTTGTACTAATTATCAAACACGACGTTTCCTTAAAAGTAACAATTGGTGTCTCACTTTCTTTTCAGATTACTTTTCTTGGGATCTCACATGCGATTACAAGCATCCATTTCTTTTTCTAGAAAAGTGCTATAAAAAGTGTTATATAAGGATCACCATCAGATGCCTCTTTCGTCCTACTTAATCAAAGAGAGAAAAAACAGCGTAAAGTGTTAAAGGTTGGTTATAGCGGGGCAAGCAGTCACGAATGATGTGTTGTTTCGTCAAAAATCCCCGCGTAAGAAATGAACAATGACTTACTCACTCATCGTGAATGCAACGGTACAACAGTACACATACTCACCCATTGATCACCTGATGCCTGTTCAGGTATGTCAGCAGTCCCCCCTGATTTGTCCCCAAGTTACATCAAGAGCGTTCCAAAATCGATAACCTTCTTTGATGACAGCCAGTTTTACGCTGAGCATGACTTATGAAGTGACTTGGGCTTTTCTCATAGATAAAGGCATATCTCCCTAACGGATGTACAAAATAAATTGAGATGATGTACAGAGATTTGCAGACACAGTATAAAGCTATGGCATCTTGGGGTTTTCCTGAAATGAAACTGGCGTAAAGTGAAATCCTGAAAAGAGTGGGAATTTTGACTTGAAATGATAAAGTTTTACTCTTTGTTTGATTAAGGATTTCTCGACGTGAATAATAAAAAAACAACAAACTGCTACCTGATGTGCAAATGTAAGTTGTTTAGTGAATTTCATTAACTCCAAATGCGCTATAAAAAAAGGCTCTATGCGAGACATTTTACTTGAGAAGCTATCTGTGTGGCGCATTGAACTTCCAACTGAGCTACTGCAGCTTTTAAAATTGGCAGAAATCAGGTGTAACCTTTAAATTCATCCATTATTTCTCCTCGAATACTATTATTTTCATTCGTCTCACATGAACAAGTTTTTTCTTCTATCACAAATTGCTCAGCCTTCAGGGTCAAAACGTCGGATCGGAAATAAAGAATAATATATGAAATTATTTTTTAAAAAAATCATCATTTGTTAAAAATCATCAACGTATAATTTTTCCCACTTTGAGAAAAAGTTCTCAATGGTTTTTGAAGAGTTGAATGAAAAGACCAGAAGCGAGAAAAGAAATCATAGCACTTAGTTCGTGGGTAAGGAAGTAGGAGGGAAAGAAAAAAAGTACTTTAATCAGCGGTTTGGAAAGGAGAGGGGAGAAGAGATCGAAGATCAAGATTGGTATTGATACTGTAAGTATGACATATATGTGTCATATACATACATATATATATATATATATATATATATATACACACACACACACACACATATATATATATATATATATATATATATATATATATATATATGTGTGTGTGTGTGCGTGTGTGTGCATATTTATATGATTGGTTGGTCGACAGTCTATGTCAACAATGTTGGAAACAACTTTTTGTTGCTCCTGCTTTGGCTTGTAAATAGTTATTGGAGAGTTAATCATATTTTCGTTCCATTCAAAATCAAACCTTTCTCATTCACAACAATTGGCTCTGATAAGCCATACAACAATAAACTTGAATGTATAGACTAAATGATCACTGAGAAGGGATCATTATAGTGCAAATGAAGTCGAGGAACCCATTTCCGCCTAAGAGTTACAGATAAAATGGCGTGCTGTCATCTTGTGAACACCCATAGTCTGTTGGCCAGCACCACAAGATTTTTCTCTCGTTGAATAAGTTGTTTTAAAGATGGATGACGTTGCACCACAATTAGCTTATGGGAATTGGCATCGTTTGTGCAACATATATTTCATGCCTGTGAATCCCAAAGACCATAACGTACTTTTATTGAACTGTCTACTGTGACATCGTATCTTTATTGCTGGCATATTTGATTTGTTGGTTATGCCGAGATGGTCAGTGGTTTGGTGGATGCAGTTTATTTTTACTTCACACTGATGCCCTTGGGGAGGGTATAGATTCACCTCTGTCAAGAGGCCAGATCAAGGTTTACTTGTTATTGATCAAACAATCAGTCTCTACTACTGAAATGAAGAGATGTTCTTCGTTATATTATATTTTTTGTCTCAAATAAATACAGTGAAAGACCAAAAATAGCACCTTGTTGATTCTTTAGGTATTAGGATAGTTTGATTTGGTTTAATTTCAGATGTTGGTTAGTTGGATCTATTGAATATAATTTTGTTAGTTCTCTAGATGAATGGAGGCTACTTAGTATATATTTGATGATGGAAAGCGAATACTGGCATCTGAACGCCTCTCTTTTGTTCAGATCTATTCATAATATTCACCTAAAATCTATACCATAAACAATACCCCAAGGCTGAATTGCAGGTGTGTCAGGGAATTCGTTAATATTTTAAGCTCAGATAGAGGATATCTAATATCGTTTGCAAAGGACAAATTGGAAAACAGACATCATAATGAAAAATAAAACGTATTGTTGATACAATATCTGCTCTCACAGAATACCAAAACACTTTTAATGAAAAAATCCATAGTTCCAGATTATTCGAGACTTGTGCAAACAACACAGTTTTTATAAATATACATAACCATATATTCATACGAAAATTTGGGGCTGAAACTTGGTGTTGCCAACATAATAAAGGAATGCGTTCATGCAAAATATTACCAACCGTAATGATTACTATAATCTCTTTCGAGATAATCCCTCAAAGAACTTTCAGATTGATTCTTCAGGTAATAATACTCACGGAGAGATTCACGAATAGTCCAAGCAATATTTTTTGCGTGCACACTTTTCAAATATCTGGTAACATATCTTATGTGGAAAAAAGTAAATTATATTTAAAACAAACTAAAAACAAGAAGTCGGACTACTAAACTTGTACACGTGGAATGGATTCATAAAATGTATGTTGGATTAAAAGGAGGTTGGATTACAGGACATGTTACTCAAGAATGGATTTATTGGAATACAAACAAGTGGAACATTTGTTTGAAACTGTCGGCTGGATTAATGGAAACTCAAACGAATAGTGAAAGGGGAACGAATCGGTTTGATTGAATTTAGATCGGATTTAAAGAAGTTGGCGAACTAAGAATCTTATCCGTACAAAAGACGAATAAACATACGAGTAGTTAGTAAATGCAAACAAAAATGCCTTGTGTACACGTTAGTTGGATTCAAGACATTCAGAGTACCTGACTCGAAACTGTAATTCATCTTTCTCATATGACAGTATTTTAGTCTTAGAAGGGACAAATTTGAAGCGCTCTTTCAGAAAATTGATAAAAATCTTTTTGGAATCGAATACTCACTACTTTTATGTGACATGGCCGTACTCAAATTTATGACGCCGGAAACCTCTGTGAATCGCTTGGAATTTATTGATATTGCTTCAAGGATTTCTTTCCATGATAGGGGAATGACAGGAAAAAATTACTAATTCCACCATGATTGTGTTTTGATATTACTGGATCAGTGTTTTGGGACGTGTGCAATACATTCTCCCAAAATATCTTTGGACTGAATAATGGCTTTAATGAACATCGAAATTGTTTCCAACGACCAGCAACGAAAGTGCTGTCTATCAATCTTGGAACGATATTTTTCTGTCAAAGATACCCTGGTTTACAGAAATATAGCGGCATTAATAAAGGGGGAAATTGAGAAGATAATGCTGACTTCTATGTTATTTGTGGTTTGCGAAAACCTGGAAACTCAGTTGAAGTTTCGTGAGATCTTTATCATTATCATCATTGTCATCATCATCAATAACAGCAACATTCTAAAGTTCAACAGCAAAAATTTTTTAAAAATGATAGGGATAGTGTGGAACAGAAAAATAAAATATGATGATGAGGAGGACGGAAGGACGTGGAGGATCAAATATTCCACCGAGATATCAAAAAGGCGAATGCATACTTGACAAAAGTAGCGATCAAGGATGCTTCTTGAAATTTCGAATGATACCAAAAACAAGCTGCAAAACTGGTCAGAATTTTGATGCATCTGATGATGTTGGGATTCCAGTTGTGAAAAAAAAAAACACCAAGAAACAAAACTCATCCAACTATTTGATGCAATGTTTTTAGGCCTGACAGACATCAGTGGACCTGTTCTGTATTATCTACTTGTTAATTTTTTAGTTTAACAAGCAACAAGGAAAATGGAAAAAAAAACTGAAACAATTCTAGACTAAAGACAATATTGAGAGATGGGCACGATGACAGAGCTGGTAGATATCCCCAAAGTGACATCATTAGTTTGTTAAAAACGTGCCAGGGACGCTGAAACAGGGGATAATGGGAAACTGAATTTTTACTTTAAATTTGATGTACATTTATGGATAGGTTACTTTGAAACCACTGGATGAGATAGTATATATATATATATATATATATATATATATATATATATATATATATATATATATATATATATATATATATATATATATATATATTGTTCATATGACAGCAACAAACAAAAATAATGATTTGAATGCAGAAAATGGAAGAGCAATTTCCATCTTTTACAATACATTTCATCTAGCTGCGAGAAATAGAATTTTGAATCTGGGCATCTCAAATCATCAAAAAGTTTTCCATGTTTTTTTTACGCAAGCTATTTTTTGTTGATAATGAAAAACTTGATACTTTTTGGATATACTCTGCATACATATATGCATGAGAAGAACTTTCTTCCTATGTTTACATTTGCTGTCTGATCTCCTAAATTTCTTTTCTCAATTGGCTGTCTTGCACTGTTTGATTTTAATTGAGAGAAAAAAGAATTTCGTAAATTTCCCTGCTTTATTCAAGTGAAAACGGAAAAGATCGATCGGTCAAGGGGCGATAGACGGACATTGTTTCTGGTCATCTCAGATGGGAGTGGAAATCTCAAACTGGAAGATGTATAACGAATATCTATCCACAGGTAAGGGAGTGAAGGTCTTCTATCCTCACATGCTAGCCAAAAATTATCTGCTTTCTTTATTATTATTGACTACCCCCTTATCGTCTTTTTTAATTGCCTGACTTGCTCTGTTTGATTTTAATTGAAAGGAATCAGAATTCAGTCTTCAGTTTTCCATTGAATTTATTGTGGAGAAAAAATGTTTTGGACACTGGAATACGTTCGACTTACCTTGAAAATTTCATGAGCTTTTGTAAAAGAAGATTTGATATCTCAAAGACTTCTTACCTTAGAAACTTGATGAGTAGACAGGAAATTTTCAAGTTTTAGTTTCCAGGCCGCTATGCTGTTAGGTCATTACTTTGATGGGTGATATATTTCTGAAATCAGTGCACATCTGCATGGTCTGAGCGTCTAGGGTCTTCACTTAAAGTCGTACGATCCGGAGTGTCTGCGTCTAGAAATCATAGAGAGCAAAAACCGTAGGTCCAGTGTTTGAAGTAGGAGACAGCCTTATTGACCTGACCCTACTTCAAAAGGACCTTAGAACCCTATTCCAAGACCACCATTTACCAACTGCAGATTGTTCGTATCTCCTGGCCCATTCCTGATCAAGCTGGTCCCACCTTAAAAAGAATATTGCTAAAACTGGAAGAAAAATCTGCATTCAAGCCCGGCCGTTTATGCTCTTAGCGCTGTGGTAACCACCCCGAACAATCTTTGTCCGTGGAAACAAGCCATATATTTATGTTTATATATGTATGTATCTATAATTATATCCATTACGCATATATGGATTTTATATCCGATGATATCATCGAATTGAAAATACAGAAACTAGCAGTTTTTGAAACGAATGTTCTATATGCTTTGTCGAGTAGTTATTTAAAATGAAAAAATATTGAAATGTTCGTTTTTCAAGAGATCAATATCATTTGATATCACCCAGCTGGAGCTCAAATGTTTAGTGTTTCAAATTATGAGTAAACTGCGAAACAAAAAATAGATCCGTCCGTTCGATAAATGGGAGGAGTACAGAAAAATCATATAAGGAATAAGGAGTTTGTCTTATTTCAAATTGATTAGGATTATTTTTACGGATTATCATTTTGTGTTTTTTTCGAAATTGATTTTGATAGTCCTGGCTTCTGTTCAATTGTTTTACATTGTAGTATTAATGCAGACCCAATGCATCTTCTTTGATAGACTGTATGCCCTTTGTAGGTTGGAATTCTGCCTTTTTTGTTTTGATGATTAGCCAGGGCATTGATCCTGTCAACCAATCTCTTTGCCCTCCGATGTTTGTAGATGCAATTCCTAGTGTTCTTTAAGTCTCACCGATAATCTTCCTGATGCAGTCAATAATCAATAAAGATCAATAATTTCAGAAGATTCAGTATTTTGATCACAATCTATATATCCATAGTAGCAATTTTTCCAGACTTGTTGGTTATCGAGTTCGCTGGTAGAAATATAAACCTTTTGCTGTCGCTTTTATTAGTTTTTGTATAATCGTCATCTTTAATTCCATTTGGGTTGCCAACGTCTTTAAGACTGTTTAACTTGTTTAAGATATTTTCCCATTGAGGGAGAAGAGTCCAAATATTTTGATAACTTAGTTTCAAACCAATGAAAGAAAAACAATTTATAAAGTCATTGTTATTCCAGATTTTCCGTTGCTTATCATCTAGAATCCACGCAAAAAACTTCAATTATTCCAAATTGGTTGGACGGGACAAGAATAAATTAGTTGAATCAATTATAATGAGAGAATGTTTGTTTGTTGTGGTAAATTTTTCCTTGAAGGTTGCTTGGTTGTTTTCATCTCACGGGATTTTCTATGAAATTTGAAAAGGATTGATTCTTTCATTGGTTGAGCCTGATGTGTTTGAGTAGTTTGGGGGGATTCCAAGTTCTCATGAATTTATTTTACCCATAATTTTAATATATTATTCATGACAAAAGAAAATGAAACGGGATTTACAATGATTTATTATGTAGCAGAATTAAAGGTTAAAAAATATCTGTTGATCATAAAAGAATAAGATCAGGAATCTGGTATCAGTTTAATCAGGGTCTCACTGCGTTTACTTAATCTGATTGAAGTTATACTTTGCTTGTTAACCAATAGTTTGCTAACCAATGATGGCTAACATTTATATCTATATTCTTGGCTCTCAAAGGCGACAAGAAATGATCGAACTCACTACAGAAGAGATCTAATTTGCAACACCAAATGGCTGATCATCAATATTAAATAGTCTGACTCAAGGCCAATAGATTACGGGCACACAGTGAAATCGAAATCATTTCATGAGTATACTAGAGTCAGCTGATATTGCTCCTAGCATGAATGTTTGCTTTTACAACCTGTACAATCACTGGTTGATTTTTTTCCGAGGATTTCAGTTGAAAAAAAAAATGTTAATGAAATAAAAATTTCGAACAACCATGTCCACCGAAGTTACTCAAAGGTTTCATCCTTTTTTATAAAAAAAATTTCGTTTGTTTTTCTAACCTTTTTCAGGTGTTATTTTGACTGGTTTTTTGAGATGTTTCTACACATTTTATCGACTCTTATTCAGATATTTTCTTTTTCTTCCCTGATTAACCCCGAATCTTCAGGGAACAACACGTTTCTATCATTTACAATTGGAAATGATTACGCTTTTATTTCAGTCAAGGTACGACAGTTTATTGCGTTGACCGTATTTCTGGTAAAGATCTGGCAAAGATCTATATTACTACATTATCATTATTATTATTATTATTATTATTATTATTATTATTATTATTATTATTATTATTATTACTATTATTATTATTATTATTTTATCATTATTATCATTATTATTATTATTTTACTTTGGTCATAATCACACTTATTCGACCCTAAATAGATTAATAAATACATATACTTACGCTTCAAGATGATTAGTCTGATATTGCATTGAAATAATTACCTTTTGACATTATTTTCCATTCATCATATACGTTAATAATTTCTATCTCTGGTCATTTCAATCGACAACTAAACTTACGCACACATATACATACTCATACAAAAATGCAAAAAGAGAGAGTGAAAGAGAGAGAGAGAGAGAGAGGAATTATATATGTATGTATGTATATTACTTGATATTCACACACATATACATATATTTTCTAGGCCATATATATATGCTTATATATACCTACACTTACACATACGCACACATATGCATACCCATACAAAAATGCATCAAGAGACAGAGAGAGAGAGAGAGAGAGAGACAGAGACAGAGAGAGAGAGAGAGAGAGAGGCAGACAGACGGACAGACTGACAGAGACAGAGGGGGGAAGGAGGGAGAAAGAGGGATAGGGAGAGAGGAAGGGATTATATACATATATATATATACGTATATATACATGTATATAAATATATATATATCTGTATATATTACTTGATACACACACGTATACATACATTTTCTCGGCCATATATATATATATATATATATATATATATATATATATATATATATATATATATATATATGTATATATATATATATATATATATATATATATATATATATATATATATGTTTACTGATATTTGATTGATATCTGAAAATGTGTTATTATGTTTTTTCTTCTTCATTTCCTGAGATAATGTTTTGATATAACGTTTTGTTATCTAAACACAACTCATCATATTTCCAGTGCAGTGTAAAACTTTGTTGGCTTCTCACTCGAGTCCAACTACACGGACCAAGCACGCACCAGTCTGACTTTTTTGTTCAAATGATTGAAGCTTGAGATATCTAGGTTCCCATCTCGAAGCCAAACTGTTGATGAATAATTAGTTCGAATTTTCCATCAACTCTGAAAAGCATCTGCTCGATGCATCGCAATAAACATTTGCCTACGCAGGAATAGACTAGCTGATTAGCTTTCCTATAAAACTACCCCTTTATCCGTAGACATGAACCTGAATACACAAAAATACTACCACAACCCCCAAACTCATGATTTTCGACTATTAATGCTTGCTAGTATCAAGCGGTAACACATGAAGTGACGTTTTTTTCACATCAAACAGAATAATGCTATATGCAACAGATTTCGAAAATCTATTTGCATTTTCAGCTTATCTAATGGAGACAGAGATATAATTTGTTATTATTAAAGCTTTTTGAACCCTCAACAACAACGGTGTCTCAATGACTGATTCTCAAATATGTTTTCAAATTAGAACATAATGCTCCTCGAAAAGCTCATAACTCTAACTACGCATTCGTCACTACTACAGTACGACCTATTTTGCATTGGTTCAGGGAATCATCGACAATTGTTGCCAACGACACGTGAGCAAGGGTTTGAGCCCTTTCTCGAGATTTTACCACTTCGACAACAATTGAATCTCGTCAATTCAAAACAATACGAAAAGTAGCAATTTGAAATAAATTGATCCCACATAAAGATGATTGATTGCTTCATTACTGACTCAAAACTCTCTATAAATCCTCACTTCCGACACTAATCACAAACTACGGTTAGGGAATATGAATCCAAAGCCTTGCAGCACTGGACATTCCAACGTATCATTTTACCAAGCTATTGGAACTTTATATCCACAATCATAGGTTTAATAATTAATTGTTTACGGGAATTGTAATGACTTGACCTAAGCGATCTCATTAGAATATCATATTAATATTAAAAGATCTTTGAAAAAGGGTTTTCATTTCAAATTGGTCAAATTTCGATTAATATGCACCGTTCTTACTTTATATCATACTTCATTCTGCTCCTCAAAAACAATATTTTATATGTAACAACCTGATACAACAAAAGGTCACATGTGATGGAATCGGTTTTAGGAAGATAGTATCACATCAGTCTTCTGAATGCAGGGGGTCATTCTGCGTTTGAAATCCTAGATCTTGACATTGACATGAGCACCAGTTTCTGTCATCATAGGGAAATACGTAACTATATCAACAAAGCAAGCTACTTCTCATACAATCAGCATTTCAAATTGTTTTTCTTTCCAACTAAGGGTCAATGCTAACCTCTGTTGTTGGTGAGACATGAGTCACTATTTAATCTACCAAGCAAGCCACGAGTTGCTGATGGATATTTATCCCTCTATTTATACAAAATGCCGACGGCTTGATCTTAAAAAAAAATACAGACAGAATAGTGGAGCTCTGGCATTGAACTTACGTTGGAAGATTCATTACTTTCCTTATGGTTGACTCTATCGGATGGTCCCGGCACCTCTTTATGAGAGTTAGTAATTCTTTGATAGAATTTGGATGGTATTGATCAATTTCTCTTTTTCAATATCCGAATGCAGGGGATCAATACAACAGGTAGTGATGATGCCAATATTGGGTGTTTAAGACTTAATTTTATATGAACACGTTGATGTATATGTTTATGTAAAAATTGTAACATTTGTATAAATAATTCTTAGGTGTGGAACAGTATTTTGGGAGGACTATCAATATATGGTTATTTATCAAGTGTTCACTCGTGAACGTCAAACTCAGGATGTTAGCGGATAAAACCCCGAGGAAATTTGTTATTAACCACAATTTAGTAGCCATACATTAATATATCTACTGAAGCAGACCTTACACTCTCATGGAGAGACAACTGTGGGCTGAGAAAGGAGGAATGAGACGAAGTGATACCAGTTAACTAAAGATTTTTGTAGACTGCCTGAAGATAATTTTGCAAAACTTAAAATGGAAATGCAAAGGAATCAGGATAGACAGAAAATACTTGAATAAACTCAGATTTGCTGACAACATCTTCAAGAACCTCAAAAATATCGAAATAATGTTACACGAACAAAAAAAGCAGGCAAGAATATTGGCTTCCTCATGAATCTCAGCAAACCAAATCTCATGTAAAACAAACAAACATGTTGGGGACAAAGACACAAAAAACAAAATTGAAAATACAGAGCTTTGAGGAAGTACACCACCACATTTACGTCGAACAATCTCCACGAGATAATCAAAAGAAGAGGAAATAAATCAAAGAATCTCACTCAGTCGGCAAACTTTCGGTAAAGCAAGCTCAATCAAGAAAATAAGATAAGTCCTATACAGGAGTGGTACACTGTATAATGCTATTTACAAATATTCACATACGGGGCTGAAGCATGGAACTTAACCAAAAGTTTGCCCCTTAAACTGAAAACCATGCTTTGTGCACATGAGAAAATCATACACATAGTTTGAAAACTCAAATGGCAATGGCCTTGACATGTTGCAAGAATGTGAGACAATGACTGGGCATCTAAATTCACAATATAGATCTCCACAGTTCATGTGCAAAATTTTAGCCAACAAAAGGTAGCATTGCTTGATAAAATTTAAAAAGTACTTACTCTGCGATGCCCATGGATGGAAGGTCTGGCGAATCTTGGGGAAAGTGTATGTCCAACGACGGACGTTAACAGATTGATGATGATGATGATGATGATGATGATGATGATGATGATGAAAAGAAGACATATTATTGTATTTCGTTAGTTTTAGCCCAACCAATGTAGCGTCGAAAAGAGAATTTTGTCCATACAGATTATTCAATTGCAACTCGACATTCCCAGGCAAAACACAAAATTATAAATGAGTCAGAAGTTGCCTCTTTGGAAAACTTTTTTTCTAAAAAATACAACTGATGATGAACACAAAAATCAGTCCTATAGATTTCCTGAAGCAGTGATGTTTTGGGTTGGGGGTAAGATGAGAAAAATGATTTATTGAATGCAAATGGCCAATTATGAAAGCAAAGCAGAATGTCCCCTCAAAGCTGGCCAATCAGATAATGAGACGCCTTTAAAATTGGCCAATCAGACGACCCGAAAAGATTCAACGCTGCGCGTCATTTCGCCCACAATTAAGCAATTGCCTTTCAAGTAACGCAGACGAAACAATTGTAATGATTGTATTAGACATTTACAGACAGCAATGAATATAAAAGATGAAGCTAAAAAGGGGCAATATTCCCAATTACTAAGAAAATTACTTTTTTGCTCTAGCCATTGGCAAGCAAAATGAGACAGGAAGATGAAAAGATATGCGACAATTGAATCAATGTTGTTTGAGCAAATTCTTCGAGATTTTTTTTCAATCACTGAGAAAAGGGAGAAACTTTAAAAACTGTTTTCATTCCATTCTTTGTGTTTTCTTGTCTTTTAGACTAGCGTTTGGGAAAATTGGTGAAAAGTTATCAAATTTCTCTATATTAATACAATGTTTTCAGAAGAAAAATGAGTGCCCTATCAGAAAAAAAGTATGTAAAGTTCGAACAACCAACCTTTGGTTTATGTCATATCCAACTTTCTGCCGAAAGGTTCCAGATTCCCCCCCACCCGCAAAAAATGTAAAAAAAATTCCTTGAATTCTTAATCGTTAAATTGAAAAAAATGAACAGTAAAAAAAATCATACGTCCGAATTTCGATGTAAGAAGGTGAAAAAATTCTGCCTTGATTAAAAAAAAGATTCCCCTCCATCTCGATCCTCCAAAGTACCTTTAAAAGCCTCTTGGCTTCGACTCTTAAAAGTGAAAAATGAGTGTTCCCTTCGATTTTGTCCCCTAAAAGTAAGGGAAAAAATTTCTTTTCCAACTTTGATTCCTAGAAGTAAAGGAAATACCTCCTGATTTTGTCTTTGAGAAGTGAGTGGAAGTTCTTTTACACGTTGACCTTAAAAGAGAATAACATTACCTCTCAAAAAAGAAATTTTCATTCCAAAAATTGACCCCTGAGAGTAAAAAAAACAAAAAAAAAACTCGATTTCAAAACCTAATCAGAGAAAAAAATGAGTCCCAAAAGTTGAGCAAAAATTTCTCTGAATTTTGACATTCCATTTCGATTTTACCCCTTCAAGTGAACCCCCCTCAAACTGGAAATATGAAAAAAGATGAGAAAGAGAAGAAAAGAAAAAAAACACCATCTCCGAATTATAAATAATTCCCGTAAATTGTGCCGTTGGAATTAAAAAAAAGATTCCTATTGATTTTGCCCCTTTGTAAGTGATAAATAAACATTCCCCATTTGAATCGCGTAACCCCTGACCCTTAAAATATGGAAATCAGTCATCGGCAAAGATTGACTGAAGAAAAAAATATGAAAGTTTTCTTTTATTTCGTTGTCAATAAGTATTTTCGTTGATTAATTTTCATATGCATAAACACTGCTAATTTGAAACCGTTCTAAAAACATATTTCTTTGGGTGGATTTCAAAAACCTTTCCGCTAAAAACACTACCAGGCAATCAAATATGTATCCACAGAAAACTTGATGAATTTATATCAAGTAGCTTTTGTGGTAAGTGAGTACAGACAAACAGGTGGATTGACGATCAGGCAGACAGATGATCTGACTTTAGACAAATTATATTAAAACCGTAAATTTATGTCTACTTCCTTCTGCATCTGTTACCAACTACTTTGGATTCTAGTGTTTTCTGATAATGTTTTTTTTACGTTTGAATAGTTTCAATATTTTAATCCATTCGTATAAGCGTAAATGCCATTTAAAACAAGTGTGCATACTCAATCCACTCGCTGCTCCTGCATGGATTTGGATTATCTTTATTTTTTGGAAGAGAGTAATTATTCTCAAAAGATAAAATGAGGCTCAAAGAAATGAATTTCCATCAATTGAATATTTGTCAGTGAGAAAAATGTTAAAACCTGAGTTTGCAAACGGGGGAATATGCTTTTGGTCTCTCAGAACCTCTGTGGTAAATTGAATTGAAATCCTATCCTTTTAGCTACATAGATAGAACAAAAATAAATCATATTTGATTCATTCGATTGATTTATAGTTCGATTGGATAATTTCTTTTTCTAACCCTGATTCCATGGAAATTCCAATGAAACCATGTCAAAGTAGCTAATGTACTCGCTTCTCTATTGATTGCCATAACACTGATCTGACATTACGTCAATTAGTTGTGAAATTAATTGAAGCTTGCTCGTAACTTTTTTCTCGCAAGCCATTAGTTGTGATTACAATTTTTACTATGTGCTCGACTATTTGTGACGTCAGCTAAGTTTAAACACATGGCAATTTTATTTTTAGACTAATGTCTTGGCTATTTCAGGAATTGAACCTTTTTTGTTATCCATTCTTGCTACATCGGAGTGTTTTATTGAATATGTAATTTTTATTCTTAATTTTCTATCTTATTTTTAAATATCATTTTTGTTGAATATGTTTTTTGTATGGTTATACGAGAACCATACTTATATACTTTGTCTTTAATGATACTGTACTCACTTATATGTACGTATACGTGTGTATCAGACTAACCTTTTGCCACTTGTTAAAGACTCAATAGTAACATCTCAAGTAGGTTTATTGACAAAATAAAGTAGGTCACTTGGAATCCCGTAATTGGAAATACATTCGGAGAAAAAAAAATGAAAAAGAGGCGATGTATAAGGTTTTTCATGGTAGACATAAGAATAATAGACAATTTAGTGGCGTAGCAAACGGAAGAAAGCAGGAGGAAAATAGAAGAGAAAGGAGTACATAATCATTTAGTTCCGGCGTCAGGATAGGATAGAAGGAAATTTAGAAAAAAGATAGCAATGGAGAGCAATGAT
Source organism: Thysanoteuthis rhombus (assembly GCA_963457665.1). Taxonomy (NCBI): domain Eukaryota; kingdom Metazoa; phylum Mollusca; class Cephalopoda; order Oegopsida; family Thysanoteuthidae; genus Thysanoteuthis; species Thysanoteuthis major. The sequence continues at coordinate 18,987,696 of OY735219.1, read as the reverse complement.
CCTCAACTATAGGTTAGAGGACCAACAGCAGCAAAAGAAAAAAACAAAGAGAGTAGTAGGTTGATTACAAACGGTCAACAGGACCGCTGGCAGTAGAGAGACTGATTATTCTCCGTTAGTCTCTCGAACAAAATGCATACTTGCTGAGAAATACATTAGAGTACATGGTCGCAATCAAACCATAACAATATCCAACATGGCTGAAACGGTGCAACCATTATGTTTCAAATACTGTTACACCTGCAATCAACCTGTAAAATGTAAAGTGACGAAAATTGACTCAAATATTTTTACACCCAAGAGGAGGCATTAAATGGGTACAGTTAAAGACGAACATTTTTGGCTGGAGAGTTTAAGATCTGCTATACTCCTTGAGAACTTAGAATCCGTAGTAATGGCAATGCTAGCCTAATGCTAGTACTACAATTACTACTACGAACAGAAATGATGATTCATATGAGAAATGATCGTTGTTAACTTCTGGAAAGTGGAGGAAAAAATGACCGCCTTGAATTTCCAAAATTACGATATAGTATAATATATATATAATACATTATATTACATTAAAAATGATACATTACATTAAAAATTACTATTAATGATAATAATGATAATAATAATAATAACAACAATGATAATAAAAATGATAACAACAACAACAACAATAATAATAATATTAATAATTATAATAATAATAATGATAATAATAATAATAATAATTATAATAATAATAATAATAATAATAATAATAATAATAATATTATCCAAACTGACCACCTCATCCAGGCAAGAAGGCCGGACTTAGTAATAGTAGACAAAAAAAGGAAGGCCTGCCAAATACTAGACGTTGCTGTACCTGCAGACCATAGAGTAAAAAAGAAGGAGGGTGAAAAAAGGGAAAAATACCAGGACCTAGCAAGGGAGTTAAGGAAAATCTGGAACATGAAAACCAGGGTAGTACCGGTGATAGTGGGAGCACTAGGAACTGTCCCCAAAACGCTGAGGGAGAGACTGGAGGAGATCGGGATTAGGGGGAGGATAGAGACCGTACAGACCACAGCACTGCTGGGAACTGCACGGATACTGAGGAAGGTGCTAGAGATATAAGGACTGCAACGAATCGTAGCTCTGTCATGATATGCGAAAGAGAGAGGAGACGTTAGCTGAAGACCTGAGGAGACTTATTGTCACTCAGCCTTCAGCGATAACCACTGGGCAACCGGTGTGAAACTGTAAATCGCACAATTACTGCGACCTATGAGTACTAGGAGAGGAGGGCTGGAGACTTGAGGAAACTTGCTGTCACTCAAACTCCAGCGGTTACCACCAGGCAACTGGTGTGAGATTCTAAATAATAATAATAATAATGATAATAATAATAATGATAATAATAATAATAATAATAATAATAATAATAATAATAATAATAATAATAATAATAATAATAATAAGAAGAAGAAGAAGAAGAAGAAGAAGAAGAAGAAGAAGAAGAAGAAGAAGAAGAAGAAGAAGAAGAAGAAGAAGAAGAAGAAGAAGAAGAAGAAACATGAAAACGATAATCTCATTCAAATCAGATATTTTCTTTATTTGGAATTTAAGTTATTAAGCCAAGGCTGGGAATGACAAAGGGTGAATTTCACAGAAAAACAAGATTGACTGTTTCTGTAGCCAGGATAACAAGTTAACAATTTGTGTTGAGGAATCAGAGTTTACTTACTCATTACTCAGTGAAGAGATATCTTTAAAATGAAATATGAGTTGCTACACTTTACTTATCTTCCAGTACTGTGAGAGCAACAACTGAATCCTTTATGAGTCAATCAGGTATGCATAATGACACTTAAGTAGGTGTTTCATAATTTTGTTCGCAGGTAGTAAGAGAACATTCTTTGAGTTTCCTGATAAGGATAAAAGTCATGAACACGTATATGGTCACACCTACGTCTTATATATATGACCCTACAATATATATATATATATATATATATATATATATATATATATATATATATAGGGTATGGTCTATATTGTATAACAGAAGGAAGAAAGAAGGGGTTTATAATATAAGCTCCAATTATTGAAAGAAAATTGCAATCAGAATACGAACATGTGTTCTAATATATGCAACGATTACACATGGCTTAGAACTAAGTCGCTGAGAAGCAAATGCAATATACGTTCGACCAAAGAGGGCCAATGACAACGGAGATGCAGAGAGATGTTTGTAATCAACCTTTGATTTTCAGTGCATCAGAAGAGCATTCAAGTAAAATGGTACTGTAGACGATCCCCACCCCTTATATCTTAGCACCTATTTGAATAAAGATTGAAACGATCCAAAACTTTCAACGAAGTTACGAAAAGGTTTTAGGTTTTCTTATAAACATTATATCCTCTTCATCTTTATTATTTGGGCGATTGATAAAACACAGTTCACAACTTTAAACAAACTCTTTCTCTCTCTACTTCTCCCTCCCCCCTCTCTCTCTCTCTCTCTCTCTCTCTCTCTCTCTCTCTCTCTCTCTCTCTCTGTCTTTCTCAATCAACAAAATCTTTAAAAAAATTGGAACACCGGCTTCCAAGATGTGCCCCCATCACCGAAATATTCTTCTATCACGATTTCATCAGAAATCAATCTTCTGCTCCGATACTGTCTTAACAGTTTCTTGCGAGTTCGTTGCAACCAGATATTGTAGAGTCTCTGAGAGGAACGACGTGATAAAAGAGGTTAACTGACCATGCTTGATCTCCTGAAAGTGTCGGTGCGTATGGAAAAAGTACTCCTAGTTATTTTTTTCTGACGAGCAAAGTCAACAAAATCAATAGATCAGTAGATCAGTAACTTACCTTTGAAGGCCTTATTTTAAAAATTCTTTGATTTTCAAAAATTATATACCTATATACCTTATTATTTTCATTGATTCCTGGCACTATCAAATAGGGTGCAGGTGAACAAGCAGTAAGCAATGTGGAAGATGAAATCGGTGAGATGAGTACAAATTCTGTGAAAGAACAGTGTTTAATCACTTCACAGTGATGCTTTTAGGAAGATGCTTGAAATCATCACTTTCAACCAATAAACGTGGATGAAATTACAAGAACAAGACAGTCCAGTGCTCTTCCAAGATAAAACTGGAAAAAGGACAGAGTTGGAAGCGTGCTCCTTAGAGATACGGTCAACGAGGCTCTGGCAGAACATAGACAGATGTAGTATGCTGCAAGAGGATTTTAACAAATGTTCACGTGAAATAACATCGTTGATGGTTCAAGTGATTGCGTGATTTACTTTACCTTCCTGTGCAATAGCTTATGTCAACTCTCTGATTGCCGTGAAAAGATATCTTCTGTTTCGATAGAGAGTTATCATCGGCCTAACATTTAACAACACAGAAAACAGATCTGGTAACCTAAGCTATGTGTAAATAGCAAGTGAAGTGGACAGTAACATTTTGGGATGCTCTAGTCTATTTTCACATATCTCAGACATCGAGAAACACCATGAAAGTGATAGCATAGACTTGCCGAGATGGAAGAGTGTTGAGAAAGCACTTGTTAATACCTCAACAAAAACAAATTCAGCTATTATTATTATTATTATTATTATAATTATTATTGATAATAATGATAATAATAATGATAATAATAATAATGATAATAATAATAGTAGACAAAAAAAGGAAGGCCTGCCAAATAGTAGACGTTGCTGTGCCTGCAGACCATAGAGTGAAAAAGAAGGAGGGTGAAAAAAGAGAAAAATACCAGGACCTAGCAAGGGAGTTAAGGAAAATGTGGAACATGAAAACCAGGGTAGTACCGGTCATAGTGGGCGCACTAGGAACTGTCCCCAAAACGCTGGGGGTGAGACTGGTGGAGATCAGGATTAGGGGAAGGATAGAGACCGTACAGACCACAGCACTACTGGGAACTGCATGGACACTGAGGAAGGTGCTAGAGATATAAGTACTGCAACGAATTGTAGCTCTGTCATGATATGCAAAAGAGAGAGGAGACGTTAGCTGAAGACCTGCGGAGACTAATTGTCACTCAGCCTTCAGCGATAACCACTGGGCAACCGGTGTGAAACTGTAAATAGCAGAATTACTGCGACCTATGAGTACTACGAGAGGAGGGCTGGAGACTTGAGGAGACTTGCTGTCACTCAAACTCTAGCGGTTACCACCAGGCAACTGGTGTGAGATTCCAAATAATAATAATAATAATAATAATAATAATAATAATAATAATAATAATAGTAACACCGCAATGGTTAGGAAACATGAGAAAAGAACTAGAAGATATAGACAAGGGAAAACCAATAGTACTGAATGAAACCATATTGAAACATACTCTTAGGAAAGTAGCCAACTGGAAAGCACCGGGTCCCGACGGGATCCATGGGTATTGGTTCAAAAAGTTCACCACGTTACACGGCAAACTCACTCACCTACTCCAAAATTGTCTAAATGAAGGCAAAGCACCAGAATGGATGACTAAAGGCAGAACCACCCTCATCCAAAAAGACCCGGGAAAGGGGAACATAGCGAGCAACTATAGACCAATCACTTGCCTACCACTTATGTGGAAAATCCTGACCGGGCAAATAGCAGAGAGAATATACATGTCAATGGATAGAAGGGGGCTACTACCAGAAGAACAGAAAGGGTGTAGGATAGGAACCAAAGGGGCAAACGATTTACTCTACATAGACCAGATGATCTTAAAAGAAGTAAGGAAAAGGAGAAAGAATATCGCAATGGGATTGATAGATTACAAAAAGGCATACGATATGATTCCACATAGCTGGATACTCGAATGCCTTAGAATGTTCAAAATTAGCGAACCAGTGGTTAAATTCATTGGTAATTCAATGGAAGACTGGAAAGTAGATTTGACAGCCGCAGGGGACAAACTAGCCGAGGTAGGGATAAAAAGGGGAATCTTCCAAGGAGACTCGTTGTCCCCACTATTATTTGTTCTAACAATGATACCGCTTAACAGAATCCTGAAAAACAGCAAAGGATACCACTTCTCTAAAACAAAAGGAAAGGTCAAACACTTAATGTACATGGACGATATTAAATTGTTCGCAAAAATCAGGGGAGAGCTTGAGACTCTGTTCAACGAAGTGAGGGAATATAGTGAGGACATAGGAATGGAGTTTGGGATAGAAAAATGCGCAATCATGGTGATGCATAAAGGAAGGCTTTCAATGACTGAGGGAATTGAACTTCCGGACAACAACAAGATTAGGGCATTGACTGCACAAGACCGATACAAGTACCTAGGTGTCCTTGAATGTGACACGATAAAACGGGAAGAGATGAAGGAGAAAATTAAGAGAGAATACCTCAGAAGGATAAGGAAAATATTAGAAACCAAATTAAATAGCAGAAATCTAATAAAAGGAATGAACACCTGGGCTGTGTCAGTAGTTAGGTATACAGGACCATTCCTAGGATGGACAAAGGAAGAGCTCCAATCAATGGATAGGCGAACAAGGAAACTTATGACGATGCATAAAGCATTACACCCAAGGGATGATACAGATAAGCTATACGTTAAGAGAAAAGAAAGTGGTAGGGGGCTCATCAGCGTAGAAGATTGTGTCCAGAGAGCTAAAGTAGTCCTAGATAGATATGTGCAAACAAATAGTGAAGAAATCATAAAGAGCGCTTGGGATAGTGCAACAAACAATAAAGTAGAAAACAATGGAACAGTACAGCAAACTAGAAAAGAAAAGTGGGAAGGGAAAAAATTGTACGGCGAGTTTAAAAGACAGATAAAAGATATAGCAGACGAGAAATCATGGACGTGGTTACGAAAGGGAAACCTTGAGAGAGAAACAGAATCGCTCATCATGGCAGCCCAAAACAAAAGCATAAGGACAAACTACATAAAAGCAAAAATCGACAGAACACAGACAAACAGCAAATGCCGCATGTGCTGTGAAAGAGATGAGACAGTAAACCTCATAACTAGTGAATGTAGCCAACTCGCCCAGAAGGAGTATAAGCATAGACACGATAGAGTAGCAACGATGATACACTGGGAACTAAGTAAACAAATGGGATTCGACCATTGGGAAAAGTGGTATCAGCACAAGCCAGAGGCAGTTTTGGAGAATGACAACCACAAACTACTGTGGGACTTTGACATCCAAACTGACCACCTCATTCAGGCAAGAAGGCCGGACTTAGTAATAGTAGACAAAAAAAGGAAGGCCTGCCAAATAGTAGACGTTGCTGTGCCTGCAGACCATAGAGTGAAAAAGAAGGAGGGTGAAAAAAGGGAAAAATACCAGGACCTAGCAAGGGAGTTAAGGAAAATCTGGAACATGAAAACCAGGGTAGTACCGGTCATAGTGGGAGCACTAGGAACTGTCCCCAAAACGCTGAGGGAGAGACTGGAGGAGATCGGGATCAGGGGGAGGATAGAGACCGTACAGACCACAGCACTGCTGGGAACTGCACGGATACTGAGGAAGGTGCTAGAGATATAAGTACTGCAACGAATAGTAGCTCTGTCATGATATGCGAAAGAGGGAGGAGACGTTAGCTGAGGACCTGAGGAGACTTATTGTCACTCAGCCTTCAGCGATAACCACTGGGCAACCGGTGTGAAACTGTAAATCGTAGAATTACTGCGACCTATGAGTACTACGAGAGGAGGGCTGGAGACTTGAGGAGACTTGCTGTCACTCAAACTCCAGCGGTTACCACCAGGCAACTGGTGTGAGACTCCAAATAATAATAATAATAATAATAATAATAATAATAATAATAATAATAATAATAATAATAATTTATTCATCCATATGATTTATTCATTGAACAGTCAGGTGTCAAACCTTTTTAATCAGTTCTGAACGTCTGTGCGGAGACGTTTGAGTCCCTTTGGCCATCTACACTGTGTTTTTGTGGTATGAGCATCAGCTCTTGTAAATTAAATATCAATTTTAGCCGGGTTTTACGTGAGTTTCAGGAAATTGTGACCGTCCGATATTACAAAAGATCTAAGCTCATAACATTTCCAAAGTGGTATGCCCCACTAGAATATTGGTAGCAATTTTTTGACATTTGTCAAAGATCAATTTTAGGCAGATATCAAGTATACACAATCGTACAGAAAGAAATGCAATGTAAACAATGCTAACCTGTTAGCCAATGATCAATATATAGTGATCACCCAAAGTAGTTATTCACAAGAGCTGAGTCCTATTTGATGACACAGTGAAGAGAAAATCAACAGAGAACTAATGCAATTGGCCGGTGATATAAGCTTATTATCACAGTAAAAATGGTTCTACAGTACTAGCTTGCAAACCACTGCTCCATAGTGAAACACTTGTTTGAATTAACAAGTCATATGATTCGAAAATAAATGTTTCATAATATGTACTAAGAAAAGCATTTGAGGTCTACGTTTAAATGAATGTTCTACAAAAAGCAAACACAGTACACTGTGAGGAAGTATTAAATGCCTACAGTTAAGTAAGCTAGCTAACTAGGTATATAGATAAATAAGACATGAACCTCTCAATTGTATCTTGAAGACCAAGTCTTTGGCAACCGTAATATAATGAATATCTGAAAATCTAAAAAGGAATGTATATCTATAAAACGTTTAATTGATTAGACATATATACTAACTTTGAAGCATGCAAAATATTTGAAGCAATGTGAACGTTGTACAAATCATACAATTTTCTGTCTGTTGAATCTTCAAGAGTTGCAGAAAAATAGATTGAAGATTCTCCACTCTCTCTGCCGCCTGAAGCTGAACGAGGCAAATGAGATAGAAATATCTCAACGACTATCGGCGGACTTACAAAACTGGGAAAGACTTGTGAGATTTGAGAAATACAAGAAAAAAAGTTCAATGTTTGAGACATGTAATAAAAAAAAAACAATAAAAAAAGACTGACCAAAATACCAACATGATATATGCTTAGGCAATTGAAAACTAACAGGACACATATCAAATAGACTTGTAGACGGGATCACGACAGCTGGGGCAGGGGATAATCCGTTCTGTTGATGACAGAGCAAGTCTCTCTTTGGGATTGGAACATAATGTTGAAAGGCACAAATGCGTCGCTGCTTCTTTAGTTACAACTGAATCGACGGATATTTGGTGTCATTTTTATACATTGTGCATCGTAGAGTTTTGAATGTATACTGTTGTTGAGATTTATGTGAACCCCCCCAAAATAAAAGTTGGAAGAATCGTTCTGTAAGAAGGCAATATCGAAAGAAATAGTGTAAACAAGAGAACACACGAAAAGAAGTGGAAGAAGGACTTGCTATATGAGAGGAACGAGGAAAAGAGAAATGGAAACACGACCAAGAATATAAAGTGTGAGAATCAAGAAATAAAGAAAGGTTGAACGAAAGAAAGAATAAGACAGTACAGAAATAAGACGAGATGGAAAGAGGAATGAAAAGATAAACATGAATGAATTTAGTATGTCCCTCTCCGTGCCTTTCATCCAGTTTTGGTAATTGTTAGAATTTGACGACATTTCCCGAGGGGTATAACTTTTTTCTTAAGTAAAAGGAAAGTAATGAAAGGGAGAGTGAATGAAAAGAATGAAGTGTAAGATGGCAGCTGTCTTGAGGGAAAGATGAAACAAGCGTTGAGAAATAGTAAATCCAAAAATGATGTCTGATGAAGCAAAATGAAAAAAAAAATGAATACGAATTTCAGGACATCACAAACCCTTTTAAAAGAAGATAGATGTAATAGAAACATTTATCACGATATGTCCCAATCCCCGTTTGGTCTTGTGCCAGTCTGAGCAAAGCTTGTGGAATATTAAAAACGAAGACAGTTAGGAGGCAGGAATTCGATTGGAAATTTTTAAAAACTGAAAGAAAAAAGAAACAAAAGAAGAATGAACTACAGACGAAGTACAGCAACACATATCAGCACTAAACTATAGACGGCAACAAAGCAGAAGAAAACAGTGAAGAGAAATAACATTACAAAGAGACAAATGTCGACACAAACTGATTCCTATTTGTTTTTCAAGGGAATATACATCTTAATCTCAAAAAGAAAATGGATGCAAAATGAGTCAGGAATAAAATATAACAAGACAAAATAACCCATAAGCATTCAGTAAGCCAATCATTTGAAAAGTTCTAAGAAAATCCTCTGATGGGTGGGAACATCGTTTATCACGAATTCTCCGAACGAGAACAGGAGAAATGTTTCTTTTCAAAGTTAAGTTAACATAGCCGGATGGTGTCAGGAGACCGTGCATATCAAACTGTTTAATTTCAGCAAATTTCGAGCAATTATAACGAAAGCATCAAGTATTTGGAATCCTGGAACATTGCTGGGTCTTTCTCATTAGTATTCACTATTAAAATTGAAGCGTTAGACCTAATCACTGAAACAAAATTCCACCTCATCTCTGAAGGAGACTGACAAATTAAACTTTACATGGTGATGAAATTTAAGGACTGGTGGCGATAAAAAGAAAAGGACAAAAAAAGGTCTGTCCAATACGACTTTTTGTTATTGCATATCATCAACAGTATTAGCCTTTTCTCGTGAAAAAAAAAATGAGAGGATCTGACAACTTGATTATTCTTAAAGCGAACTCCAACGATGCGCCACATCGTTCGAGAGAATGCTTGAAATATTCGAATTTCACAAATCAAATCAACAGAAAGAATGACCCAAACTATAACCAAATATTGAGCTCTCAGGTGGCTAAAAAGAAAGATACAACCTAAATTTAATTTTGGCCCAAATATTATAACTTTATGAACATTAGCTTTTGGTGTGCACTAAAGACAACCAAACAGAGGAAATAGGGCACTTCGCCGTAGATAAATCCCTTTCAAGGTAGAACAGTTGAAGATTACAACTGTATTCGATCCTCACCAGGAGGCTGTACATCGAATTGGAGATTTGGAAGTAACAATAGAGAAAACAAAAGGAGAAGGAACTGCAGAAGCTGTTGAGAACAAAACCAAAAGCAAGGACAATACTGTTTTAGATGGACAAGAAAGATAAGATAGAAAACAGTCGAGAAAGTCGATTGATGAAACATCAGTGGCTGCCTTAAAAGACAGCAAAAAATGTATGATTGATTGTACTGATTGAAATTAGAGTGAGTAGTCATTAAGGAAAACTAATTTTGAATAAAAGAGAATAGTTTTGAGATACTTTTGTTGCCTTTAGGATGAAGTTTCTATTTGAGAGAATACCTAAGAAGCAGTGTGATACGTTTGTCAATTCCAAATCAAACCAACAAAAAACCCCAAAAATGTTTATTTCCGATCGGAAATAACCTATGGCTATGAACGTATCCATATACCCAATAGCAAGTGCATTTCTGTTTAATTTTTCGGTTAACAGTGAGAATAACGAAATCCTTCATCATTTCCAACATTTCATGACTTCTTCAATTTGATTTTATTAAAACGAAAATGAGGAGAAACTGAACTTCACATAAGGCACATTGTGCTCTGTTCGTCACATATTGTTAAATTTGAATCGCTATTTACCAAACCATAGGTCACTTCCAGCACGAGTCAGCACTTACAGGATACAGGTTGGGAATCGAACTCATTACCCAATAAGACCTCCTTTCCAATTACATCACTCGACAGAGCCAATCAGGAAAATCTAATTGGCAAACTTCTTAGGCGGTTAATTGCTTCTTAGTTTGATTGTCTCAAGATGCCAAAAACTTTTGGCCATTTGTAGAATTTTTTGTCAAGGTAAACTTGATGAACAAAAACTTATTGATTGACGGAATGATATTTGTCAATTTTTGTGGGCAGGTATTTCTTGGTGAGAGAACCAACGATTCAGTATATATATATATATATATATATATATATATATATATATATATATATATATGATAGATATAGATATATATTCTAGGTTAAATATTTTTCAGTATTCATTTAAGAGAAGATTGAAGAATTTTGCAGAGTTTTATGAAGTGGATTCAGTGAAATACAAGCGGAAAATATGACCGGTTGATTCATGCCTGCCATGAAGACAGTGGTGCAAAATGAACATGAGTGGCTTTCCCCCAAAATTTGAACCTGAAGTATTGATTTCATTTTCCTCGCTGGTAACCAACACAGAAAAATAAATGGCTGTTGTTCCACTCCCCTTTCACTTTTCTTTGTAAATGGAGTAAAAGGAAATGAACATCTTGACATAGATCACGTAATCATACCGTACGATGACGTTGAAATCTGTTCAAACAAATCTAATCCCATGCATCGCCTTTCCTATTCAGATGGTAAAATATTCAAATGCCATTCAGAAGATGTCACCCTTCCTGAAAGTTTCAGCAGCCACCAGTTGTGGATGTAAAAAGGAAAATTATTCCTAATTTCGGAAAAGCATTCAGATGCTGAATCTGTTTTCCTCTTAGAAACCATTTGATTCTCCTGACGACATTCTACAAATCGAATTGTATAAACACAGGGACATTTATCTAAATATTTCCAGTCAAATCCTTGGTTTTGTGTGGAAGGAGAGAACAAAAGTTTCTATACCGTGTAAATCAAAGGCAGAGTCCACTAACAGATGCACGATTAACATTTCCGATCGCGATCTTAACGTGAAATGATGTTTATACACACAAAGCAAATGTATATGTGGATGTAGTCAGGTCGATTTGAGTATTTTGTTTTTATATAATCTAACTCTAAAAAACATCTTGGAAATATTATTTAGAGGGGAAGGAACACATCGAAGATTTGATATGATAAAGAATTGCAAAATCGTATTGATAATTATGAAACATGGAGAGAAGATAGTATGTTTAAATGATTTTTTTTTATTGAAAAAGTGAACTATTACAGCTGATAACTACCTGTTCCTTCCCGGACTGATAGTTTAATAATTACTTTACAAACCCAACTGTGGATAACATGTAGGTTGAGAGATTATGTTATGCCAGGATTTATTTAATGGGAAGCTTTCTTGTGAAAATCAACAATCATAATTTTTTTCTAGGCTTTTCTTTCTAGTTGCTAATGTCCTGTCTATGACCAGTGGCACATATTCAGTACGATGACTGCTGGAGAACCACCATGTGTATAACCCTTCATGACTGTTGTTATTCTTCAACCGATGAGATCACATGACGAAGAGGTGAACACTGCCGGATAAGTGTCTAAGCCTCACAATCTTTTACATCATGTGAATAATAATCTTGTAGATGATATATATCGTTCCACCTCTTTTTATAGGTCGAAACTTACATAATGATCAACTGCATGGATACTGAAAAAATGCATTAACATTAGCATAAATAGAGTCCCACGTTTTTGACGATTTCATTGTCTATATTGCCTAATAACGTATTGCATTGTCATTAAAGAGCATGATATAATTGCAAAATAAAAAAAGACATCAATCTGACATTCATTGAACATTCTCTTTTCACAACAGAAGCCATTTTGTTTCTGCAAAATCAGATTAGGATTAATACATAATGTAAAGGGAATCAAGAAATTGATTAAGTAATGTCGATCTACTTGCTCAGATATTTTTCATGGCATTGGTTTTATATGCAAATAAATAAGACAGATATATGTAATATTGCAGTGAAGATCAGATTTTATAGATTCTACTGGAATTATTAATCTAAGGTTTGTAAAAAAAAAGCCTAGGTCATACAATGTTTCTATTAGATTTGGTTTGAAAGATATAGCTCAGAGTTGATCACACCTTTGAATAAAATCAGTCGCATTAAAATTATTATAGTTATCATTCAAACTATTCAAAATTCTAGTTACCATTCCTTAGTTTAAATTGACAGAGAGTTTCCCGAATATTCAACGATCTCTTCAAAGTTGATGTGACCATATAGAAGTATGCTTAATTTTCTTGTGTAGCTACATTTTGTAAAATCCCTTACCATGTCCCTGAAGCTCCTGCTTGAATGAGCCCTACGGCTTGTTTGTTATGGCAATGAAGCATCTTTTTCTGAAGCTTTTTTTTATCGATCTTTGCCGTTCTCCTTGAAACTGATAATTCTCGTGGCCACCTGTTCAATGATAGAAACATCAGCGATAAAGCTGACCAATACCCACTGTAGATGAGGGGAGATTTCCACGAGACGTTATAAATTCAACCATCTTAATGAGTTAAGAGTTAAACACTGCATTGTAACAATCCTATATTTCATGATGAACATCTTTTTATCGATTTCCAAAAGGCATTGTTGTCAGTATTTCATAGTAGAAACCAACAACCCAGTAAGGAATTTATACGACGTGTTTGTCTCATGATTCCATTGGCACCTTTTTTTTCATGACGGTCGAATCGTCTGCTCTAATTTCATAAACACTGCCACAGCTTTAAGGAGACCAAGAATTGTCTCTATTACGTTATGGCCATCAAGAATTCATTATGAGTTTTTTGATATTCAAATACGAATCTGTGTATATTTTTCAAATACAGTGAGCAATACTCTAGATAGTTTATTCTGTGACACTTTGCAAATATAAAGATAAGGTTAGAAACTGCTCAAGGATGAGCGTTCCTATTTCCGTTAACGGCTGCAGCAATTCGTTTTTTATGTACTTTGTGTTGCTAAGGAATGCTTGTAAATACTTTCAAGATTCCGGATTCTTACTTAAATTCTTATGAAAAAAAAAAACGCTACAAATTCTTAGCGTAAAATTGATAATTCTTCAAAGTTAACATCGATACGTGATTTCATCTAGAAATCATCCATCAAACATTCTTATGATTTCAGGATTTGCTCATTATGCTTTGGTCTCTTAATTATCCGAATAGTTCACATCTCATACGTTGTAATACCTCCGAAATAATGAATGATAAGTAATCTATGCTGTGACCATACATGGTGAGGCCCTCCCATAACAGCTTCGACAGCAAGAGGAAAATTACCCAACATGGTTACAAAATCATGGTATTTTGACAGACTTTCCAAGACACCTTCATCACAAATGCATGAAAGGAACATTCACTTCGGTTGTTCAAAAACGGACGGTAAATTTTGAAATGCCCAAGTCAAAGTTTAGCTGATAGAAACACAATCGTTCTTCTCCACAGCTGAGGATTTTCCATCGAGTAATCACATGATATTAGAAATATGAAATAATTTTTTCTCAAATCATAGCTATACTTCTTTTTTATTGAGAAGATAACATTCGATCTGTTGACTCTCTTAGCAAAATTTCAAGATTCGAATAGGTGCAAGGTCTTATATTCGGTGTGTTATGACAAGCTTATTTTCGGGATTTCAGTGTTTTACGAATAGAAGAAAGTCATAATTCAGAATGTGATGAATTTCAAAGCATAATGATGATCTTCAGCACGTAATTTTAATTCGTCTGTTTATAATATGACAATGTCATGAAAAACAATTCTGGGTTTGGAGGTGGGGTAGTTTGCCCCTCTTTATATATACCCCCTGTGGAGAGCAACCAGCATGCAAGATATTCTGCTTTAGATTTGCTGGTAGTTTAATTAACCTAAAGACATGACGAAGAGGTTTCGTGAATTAACCGAAAAATTCATTTGTGTTTTTACTATAGAGTCTGTAATCTATCTATCTATCTTGGAATCGTAGTTTATTCGTTTCAATACAAATACGCATGCGCATATGCGCACACACACACATTCTGTCTGTCTGCCTGTCTGTCTGTCTGTCTGTCTCTCTTTCTCTCTCTCTCTGTCTCTCTCTCTCCACGTGTTACACACATACGGATACATAAACATACTAATAATCCCGCCCTCTATTTTCTGCCCGTACGTTTCCTTACTTGATACCTTGCAGGAAGTCCCAAACTACATCTGGAAATCAGAATTGAAAATGATTCTGTTTTTCTTACAAACGCTACTGGTTATCTGAGTTGCACTTCCTTTGTGTACAAATGCCAAAAGTCAGAGGTTGTTCAATTGAAAACCTCTACTGGAACTGAATACCAAATACAGCAGGGAGTGGCTACAGCGAGCTCACTCTTTTCACAAGCCTACTTGACAATATTATAGATATTCAAATTGCTTCATCCTTGATGGCTGCCAATAATTGTACACACCTTATTTTATAAGTACACAGATATATTGACCAAAGTTTTAAGCGCTTAAAGAAAGGTCCGTAACTTTTTATACACAAATATTAACGATTACTTTTTATATCGGTGCCTACATTGGAACAACAGAAGAAATCTATTCTTGCAAACCTTCACGAATGTACTTTTTTACATCGACCACTGAGAAGTGACTGGCTGTTGTAATCTTGTGTCAGACCATACAGAAGTTATTTTTTAAATGCAATCTTATCCGTATATCCATGGTTAACTTATTTCTTTTGTGACTTTGTACCAGAAATTCATACGTGAGGTATATTTCAATTTGCATTCAAAAACGAATCATGATTAGAAAATCGAACAGAACATTTATTAAGGTGAGAGAAAAACGTGACTGCCAAGAATCAGAGACATGGAATAGGTCCATTAGATTTGATTTGAATACGAGTTCAAAGAATTCCCTCAGTATGATGTAAACTTCTCCAAGTTGACGTGAAAGTTTCCGAAAGACAGCCTGGATCAATACGTACAAATTAAAATTAGGTAGTTACTTGGCAAATATTCACTTGAATATTTTGGTTTTGCCAATTGGTTTCAGATTCAGATCTACTGCTAGTATGTAAGAAATGGAAGCATCAAAAAATTTACTGATATCAAAAATTTGTACATTCATTTAATGCCTTGATTTTTTTGACAGGGTGTTTTAAATATTTTGTGTGTAACAATTGGGTTACCTCTGTTGTGTCTGTTGTTTTTTGTTGCATAACATCTGATTTGTATATCTCACAGATGAGGAATACAAATCAAGATAAAAACAAAAAAAAATGATGATAACTAGAAGAGGTTTAGACAGCTGAAACATTTAGTAAAAACACACAAAATAGACAAGGAAACACGTACAAAGTTATGTGCATCCGCTATTCAAAACTAAGATCGACTTCAATAAAACGTTGTAAAAAGACAAAAAAATATTTTAGAGGTGAAAATATCGCGATTCATTTGGATTTCGATTGTGCTTGAAGACATATTGTTTATGTCTGTGATGTAATGCTTTCTGTTTGATAACTAAAGTTAAGCAACTGATAAACAATTCAGTAAAAATGAGAGATTAGTATTAGGGTTCGCTAATCTATGTGAAAGAAGCTCTAGGTCTCATCTTTGGTAAGTATCACGGCGATGCATTATGAAGGGAAGCTATCAGTTGTATATTTGCAATCGGATGTCACTTAGTGTCATGCAGAAATTGGATAATGAAAAACAACTCCTGTTCATTATTGATAGTTCTATTATTTTTGTCCCTGTTTTCCTTAAGTGCAGCAAAAAATTTCTTTCACATTTTATTTACAGGTGTATTGCTGTTTTGGATTCCAATAGAATGCATCAACTTATGAGCATCGTCACTACACATGTTTCAACATCGTTCAGCCGATGCATTTTTCGGCCTTTGGATATTTGTAACAAGTTAAAGTGTTTACATTATCCTAAACTGAATAGTATATCTATCTTTGGTTGTGATTGACGTGTATGCAGTTGATAATCTTGAAAGGTCGTTTGATTTTCTTCCTCTTAAGGAAATGTATTGAGTGAAACGTTGTCTAACCCCTCACCCACCCAATAAAATGGATATATTAGTCCAAAATATTTGAATAATCGATATATTAATGTCCTTTTCAAGTGATGAAAAATGATCAAGCCTCAAAAGGATTTTTATTTTTTCAGGAGCTTCTTCGTGGTTAGCTATGGCCCGCGTACTATCAGTTATCGTGTGGGAATTAGGCGATAGATTCGTTCAAACTCTCATGTTTAATTCTAGTACACAGACCGTTCGCTTTGTTGAGATATCTGGGAGATGCCTCTTCCTTTTTCAAAATACTTATTGGCTGAATAAAACAGAATTAATTACTGGCAACCAATGCATTCTCCCAATAGTCACTATGGGGCTGAAACATGGAACTTAACCAAGAGACAGATATGCAAATTGAAAACTATACAACGAGAACATGAAAAATTTATGCTGGGTCTCACATGGAGAGACCACAAAACAGCACAATACATCTGGGAAGAGACAAGAGAAAGGGACATCATAGATTATATTAAAGATCTCTAATGGCTGTGGGCTGGCCATGTTGCACGAATGGCTGACAACCGATGGACATCACAACTTGCAACATGGATCCCCAGAGATCACATGCAAAACTGAGGCCGACAGAACATAAGATGGAGAGACAAGGTTGAAAAATTCAGAAAGTAATGGCTCTGCAACGCCCATGATAGAGGAGTGTGGCGAATCCTGGGGAAGGTTTATGTTCAACGACGGACGTTGAAAGACGTCTGGTGATGATGATGATGATGATGATGATGATGATACAGACTCACAGATATTAACACAGCTTCATATAGATCGAAAAAGAGATATTGTAACGGCATTATGTATATATACATGACGTGCCTTGCCAAGCTGAAGACAGCAGGCTGTCATTTCGACATTTACTTTGAACAGTTTCTTGAAATCCGACGATTAAAATCCTAAAATTGAAATTGAAATTGCTAAACTTTTCGAAGCCTTCGCAGGGCACTTTTAACCGTTCATTCACGAAGAACCAATCCGGAAACACCGTTTTCAATCTACCCATTGCTAATCTCCTAACAGAGTTGACTTCATCTTAGACAAAATGATAGCCAAAGATGGGGAGTCCAGTATGTTCTGTTACTGATCCATGACCGAAGGGTAGATAGATAGATTCGTGCTTTTCCAAATGGTATTAGAGCGATGTAAAAAAAATACCAAGCTGGAATTGTACATGATTTATTCCATTCTCATGTGCTAACTTTCAGGCCATCAGTACCCCGTGTATCAAATCCATCAACATTTTCCAACTTTTATAAATCTTGAAAAAAATCTGTTTGTTTTTGAATTGGGTTTTGTAAATTTGCCTGCAGTGATGATTCTCTAAGTTCAAATTTGAATAAAGATAAGCTTCGAATGCATCCACGTATTTTTAAAATCTTATATTTTGCAAAGAAAGAAATGACATTGTTTTTTTTGCCTTTTGTTAAAATACTTCATCGAAAGATATTTGAATAACTCTCAATTTTGTACATCTTTTTGTTAGACTTAAATTATTCAAATCGTATGCAGTATTGTTTGATGTGGTGTACAGAAAACTAGCGATGTTCAAATCTGTTCTGGCCTTTTAGGATTAATAAGCGCTCAATTTATCATATAATCATGCCACCCTTAGCCTATCGTACATTATGAAGTAATTTTAGGCGTAGCAGAACCTAGCAATAGTTAAGGCTGCTTCACGCGTTGTAAATCAACTATTGGGAAAAATCTCCAAAATGATGATATATTGAACAGATACATTCAGAGCAGTGTACGTTTATCTGTGTACCCAGTATAAAGAGAACCTACCCAGTCCATTACACCCAGATAACGTGTATTATGTTTGAACAGAATCTATAAATCACTTGATTGCATTTTGGATGTACATTTCCTACAGAGCTTCGAATGCACAATGTCTACAACAAAGATAAGGTTTTGCCCGCAAATAAAGCAAGCATAAACACAATAAAAACAAAATTCTCCGATATAAACCCAGATAATAGAATGATTGAAATCGTCGATGTGAGGGGGAAAAGAACGCTGGGGAACGTTTCACATGACCGGAAGTTGTGCTGAACAACGGCAAACATGGTTAAATGTCAGGTTCTTATTACAGCCTGGTCATATCAAGAAAGTTTGTTTTAAGAACAAATATAACTGTTCTTACAAGAAATGTTTGGAATATATACGAGAGTACCTAAGGCAATTCAATGAAGTGTACATCTATATGCAATAAACAGGATGTGTTCATCCTCTCTCTATCTATCTATCTCTCTTTCACACACACACACACACACACACACACTGATGTGCACATGCATCAAATATCGAGCGACAGAGAGAGAGAGAGAGAGAGAGAGAGAGAGAGAGAGAGAGAGAGAGAGAGAGAGAGAGAGAGAGTGATAGAGAAAGAGAAAGAGACGGGTGGATTTGATAGATTACACTCTTCAGTTGAAATTTCCTGAGATGTTTTCCCGCAAAGGTGAATGTTACGTAAAACTAACAAAATAAAACCCGGGAAAAGAGATCCTGCGTTAGTAAAAGCAAGGACTTCTTCAGGTAGGCTTCTAACGTAACTTTCAAATAACACGACATAATCCTCCAGCTTTATTCTCCCTATTCCAGTCTTGTTTCATGCTAAACTAAACTCAATAAACATTCCAAAAAAATAAATTCAGCCTCATGATCATGGTATCACTACTGGTGGTCGGTATTCCACCACAGGTAAAGCCATAATTTCGAATTCGATTTTAAAGGGAGGAATGTTATCTTCACTTGATGCATAAAGTTAAAGACTCCAGTTCTTTATTGTTCTAATTGATAGCTCTGTTTATATATATACGGACTGGATTTTAATACTATTTGCTCGTGATCATGAGAAAAACGTTGTATAAATACTGTTTACTTAATGAACTATTCCAATAGAGCCCCATTGATACATCACCCGTTAGAATAAGATGATGGAGTCCAAGCTTATGCAATGCTCTTCCATAGGAATACAGCACCCTGGTGGATGGGGAATTTAAGATAAATAATTATATCGCTCAAATTCAGCCTTACTGACCGTCCAGCTCCATGGTCTACTGCAGGTTTCAATCCTGCCTCGTGGCACTGGAATGGATTGTCTATAGCCACACGGAGGAGTTGTGATACAACGAAACAGCTAACAATGATAATGATATATATGTATATATAGTAAAATCTTGTCTTTTCTATTCTGTCTACAGTCCAAAGTGAGCTGTTCGTCCAATCTGTTGTCATCTCATCTGAGAGTTCAGCCTATTTTTGTAGCCTAACTACACCTATTCTATACCTCACTCTCGTCTTTTTCTCAAACAGTTCTTTATCACACAAACACACACACACACACACACACACACACACACACATATATATATATATATATATATATATATATATATATATATATATATATATGCAGCAATACACAGTCTTGTCTGTTGCTGTAACGGACTGAAAAATCTGATGCGTAGAATAGATGGCATGTATCTAAAAGTTAGATCAATGTCACATTTTTGATTGAGTTGGACATGAATGAATATACATCTAAGTCAAATGTTCTATCGGTGGAAAAATGTGACTTTCAACCAAGAGATCCCCTTGAAATGAAACGATAAATGACCCAAAATTCGCTTAAATAACATTTTCCAGGAAGGGATTTAGCCCGAACCCAAACTTCACTTCCATATGTAGGTCATTATTGCCAACATTTTAGATATCGAGTAGAATAACGAGAAATTACTTCTGGCGTCCTTGAATCACTTCCAAAGTCAGGTTTGTATTGCCTGTTACCTTCATATCAATATGTTTGATTACTGCATTCTTGGTTCAACATTGGGACTTGCAAATTCTGAAATTTGCTGAACATATTTGTTGCTTTCAAACGATTTCTTGCTGTGAGATGATAACGACTCAATTTATGTTTCAGTTTTATATGTGCAAAATTGCGACGAACAAATTGTAGAATTGAGTAGAAATGCTCTCTGGTGACATTTACATTGCATACGACTATCTTCATTGAAAGAACAACCATTATGACCTATTCTAATTGTGGTCTCAAACTTCAAAAACTGTTCCAAAATGATCAGTATTGATTATTGATTGCCTTAATCAACTCTAAGGGTCATTGACACAGCTTTGTCGTTGAATGGTTAGCGCATATGATAAATTCTATCATCCTCGGTGCAAAACTATGGCCCAAAACTTTGAGAATTGAAGTGAGCTATGTACGGAAATGTTACCTTTTTAGTCTACCTCCAAGATATTAAGTTGATAGGTCCAGTAGTTTCATAGGAAAAGAAGTACGAAAAGCTATACTGCAATATCTTCTAATATTAATATGTATACATAAAAAATGGAAAAGCTGTCAAGCTTCCTAGACTAGAATTGAAATGAAGTAACCGTAAACTGTCGGCACTGCTCATAAATTCTACTAAGAATGCAAACACCCCATATAGAGTATACAAAAATCAACCAACATAACTATCTCATTCCTCCCATAATTATTATTGATAGTAGTAACAGTATTATTATTAACATTTCGGTAGATAAAAGTAGGAATATGATACTTCCTTAGAGGAATCATACTTGAATGGGCTGATAGATTAAGGAAACGCTCATGTAGAAAGTGTCTGAGACATTTCAAGTGATTCATATCAACTGGTCAACAACGTACTGATATCCACAACTAAATGAAGAAGGGAAAAGAAAAAAAAAGATTTTCCATCCAAAAAATAAACACATCCCCAAACACATGATAAAGAGGTGTCTAAATAAATGGAAAATGTTGCTTGACAGAAACCAAAAACGGGACAGAAGCTCTATTTGGTTTGTTTAGCAGATCGATGATTTCATGATATATATATATATATATATATATATATATATATATATATATATATATATATATATATATATATAGATGGTATTGTCAATTTAACATTAACCTCGATGTTCCTGAATGTATGAAGATGTAAATCTTTTAGAAACCTCGTGTACAGTTTTGTTATTGCTTATATTTGTTCATATTGAAACAGTTTTGGAATGAAATGCCGATATTAAGAAATTACAGAGTCAATTTGACACTGAAATCTCAAGAGACGTTTGTAAATCACAAATTGTTGAGGAATGAATGATACATCACTTTCAGAATACATTGATGAGCATGCATACATGCGCGAATGAAGTGTTTTGCGCATGTAAAATCCGAAAACGTACGTATATATATATATATATATATATATATATATTCTAAGAGTATATTCGAATAAATCCTTTATGAATAAAGTGGGATATGAGCTGACAGGTGATCGAAACAAGATGTATGTAATCTCTACTTATTTCATTCTGCTTGTATTTTGTCGGGGAGAGAGATAGATAGATAGATAGATAGATAGATAGAGAGAGAGAGAGAGAGAGAGAGAGAGGAGAAAGAGAGTGAGAGAGATCTTATATTCTTTTTATATCTTGAAATATTCATTCCAGGATAGAATAATTTTGTTAACTCTAAGAATTGTCCTACCTAAATCCTGTCTTTTATATGAGAGCAACATTTAGCCCAGCTTCCAAATGGAAGAAAAATTCGATTTATATGCAATTTCTCTGCTGATGGATTCCTGCAGATTCACATAATCGAAACAAAACACATATTTACGGCATCAATGATCCGAGCATAAAAAGTAGAAAAAATATTTGAAAAAGCTAAAAAATAACTCCGTGTTTGTATCTGGGATAAACACCGAAATGTTGGCATGACAATGTTCAGGATGAATATGTCAAGACAGATTGTCACCCAACATCAGATAATACCTCTTTCAGATATTCCGTTGAAGAAACATCTTTTCTCAACGGATTGGAGGATTGTATTTGCATGTGTTTACGGACAAAAAATTAACAAATATCTGAATAAAGCACGTTGCTTGCTGGTACATATACACATTGTAAATTATGAGTGAAAGAGTAATAAACATGTAACTCTTTGTACATATACGTTCATAAATAAACAAGTCATTGTGATAGCAAAGCTCTAAATTTCTCTCTTCAAAAATAACTTTCTCTTTGCTTGTCAGTTGTGGTTGAAGGGGTTCAACTTCTCAACATTTTGTCTAACGCGGATGGGCCCGATCATGATTAGAATTTGGTTGGCCAATTTTTTTTCAGAGCCAGGAACGAGTTATTATAAGAAAATATATTGATTGCACTGATGTCTCTTGCACTCAATAATTTCCCTGAGATTCTTATGTCCTTCGAGAACAGTAGATAAAAAAAGGAAGAAAATTTGAAATCATTCGGTTAAAATTTGATTTCTTGATAAATGTGCAGGAATGTTGTCTGCCACGTTACACAAAGGGGAAAACTTCAGCTAGAATTAATAAAAAAAATACTCAATTTTTTCCCCAAACTTCACTTTGATTTCCATGTAAATCGGTGGAAAAAATCTGAGAAATATTGGTATCAGAGTTCAGACAAGGTTTGATTCCTGCTGTGCCTCATTTTCATTAAGTGTTTGTGCAATTTACGTAGAGTAGATTTTGTAATATAACTATAACTGGGGATTTATCTCAAATAGGTTCCTATGACGCAATTCATAAATCATTCTGTCGGATAAAATATGTCCATTTCTTGATACATAACTGCCGCAGTGAGGGATACAAATGGACAGAGAATGAAAGGGATCAGAATTTCTTGTGAAAGTGGATATCCGGGCTTTTGCATCACTGGCGACTGTTTAGCTCAATGGTAAGAGCATTGCTACGTTGAAATGGCTGCCGTATCAGCAGCAAATTTGATTCTTGCAGCAGCACTATTTTCTTTGTTTTTTCGATTTACGTTGTCCGATGCAAATGTGACGACAGTCATCATCATCATTAGTCGTTTGACGTCCTTCGTTGAACAAAGGCTTTCCCAAGGATTCGCCACAATTCTCTATAGTTGGCATTAGAGAGGGAGTATTTCCTGAATTTGTCCAGTTCAGCTCTCCATCTTGTATTTTCTTTGCCTCAGTTCTACATGCGACCTCTGGGAGTTATGAAGTCAATCAGTTGTCTACCATTCTTACAATATGAGGAGCCATTGCCATTCGAGTTTTCTGATGGATTCTGTCATACCTCTCGGACTACTATTTTCTTCCTGGTGTACTGTGCTTGTGTCTTGTGATCTCTCAGTGTGATGTTGAGAATGATTCTCTCATGCACATGCTGCATGCTTCTCAGTTTGCAAGTCTATCTCTTGGTTATGTTCCATGTTCCAGCTCAATAAGTGACTATTTGGAGGATGCATTAGTTTTATACTCTTCTTTTTAGGATTATTGGGATCAACTTCATGTCAAATAACTTTGTTTATGATTCAAATTGATTGAAAATCCTCATTAAATTATGATTGATTTAATAAGTTGTATTGAGGAATCAGCTGTAATTTCCTTCGAAGAATATGACTTTTTTTTCATAATCCCAAAGTAAACCCCCCATCATCCTGTAGCCACCTAACTAACCTTTCCTTCCCATTAAACAACATCACACGTCCAAGCCCAAAAACATACACTGACATTCATACCCAAACACACCATAAATCGACCTCAGCCGCTAGCACACACTCTCACACATCGCACGTATATATATATATATATATATATATATATATATATATATATATATATATATATA
Organism: Thysanoteuthis rhombus; assembly: GCA_963457665.1. Classification (NCBI taxonomy): domain Eukaryota; kingdom Metazoa; phylum Mollusca; class Cephalopoda; order Oegopsida; family Thysanoteuthidae; genus Thysanoteuthis; species Thysanoteuthis major. The sequence goes on along the minus strand of OY735219.1, from coordinate 18,963,361 downwards.
TATATATATATACCAAACTACAGATGTGTTATTCAGTATACGATATGTGATGGGTTAATCCCATGAAAAGTGCTTTATAGAAAACATCTAATTTAGTTAGAGTAGAATTTCAAATATTGTAAAACAATAGATTCCTTACATAGGCACCCTTCCGCTTCTGTCCTTACGTGTTTTCCAGACCTCTTCAAATCTAATTGTATTCAAAAATATCACAATCCTCAATTTCTATGTCACGTGACAATTTACTCTGAACCCTGACCATACAGTTGGGATTTGGTCTATCTGCAACAGCCTGCTTATTCAAACGCTAAAATAACTCTTAAGAGCGAGAACAGGGATGAGTTTTGGGATTATGTGACAACACAGTCGATGGTGATCCCAAAAGAAGTCTTTGCAGACTGTTTTAAAATGCGGAAGTGACGTCGACACAAACACTTTAGCTTTAAAAAAGAATATGATAAAGGGAACCAATGCAACATGGTATAGGTAAGGTATTAAAAAAAAAGATGTAAAGAAAAATATTTTTGGTCATTGTGAATAAAGAAGACACCCAGTGCATAAACTCACTCAGTAGTTTCTCACTGAAGACAGAGTAAACTTATGGGAGCGTATTTGTTCCTGCATATGCATTGCAATTTCATCGTATTGGTTGCCAAATTACATCAAGTCTATGCAACTGATTCTTGAGATATTGAAAATTCCCTGATACTTTCCGGACATATTGCTCATATAATCAGCCTATCAATATTTCAATGGACAACACGAAAAATCTCCCGCATTTCTTCGAAGAAACCCCATTCATCAATCATACATTTAAGTCCAGATAGATGACAGGTCATCTATTCAATGTTATGTGATAGATCATGTATTATTAAATGGATACTTATTATCTTGATTACCTACCTGGTTCTTTCCCCGTGTTCAGCAATTATCTGAAATATCAAAGGTTAAACAAGGACTGGATTACAATTAAAAAAAAGACGAGCGTATATCAACAACAGTTGAGAAACAAGATGAGTGTTCTGGTTTGTATTAAGCAATTATCTTAAATGTCAAAGGTGCGACAAACAATGAGCTGAATTACAATGGATGAGAATACGAGCATTCGGCAATTAGAAGTTGAGGCACGAGCTGAGTGTCCAGCTTTGGGTCATTTTTTTATAAGTACCCTTAGTCTGACACCGGCAAGCCGACTCGTTGACGTACAATGAAATCAAGTACACTTTCAGATGATTTGATATCAGTAATAACTCCTTGTAATAAATCAGCCTCTTGAACTAACCAAAGCCAAGTTCTGATAATCTGTTTTGTTTTTCTCTATTTTTCTGCAACTAGGTCACAACATTATTCGTCCTTTTTCTGCGAGGACACTGTATAATCCTGGTCAATTTCAGACATTGTATTGACAACGTCAATTCGGTGCCTTATTCATATTTCTATAACAAGGCATGGGTCATTTGACATTCGACTATCAGTAATTTTGCAGTAGGGATTAAGAAAAAGAATAAAGAGAAGTGAATGTTTATTTGCTAAATTGAAATTTAAACCAATTATGGTAGAGTTTGGAACTGGGTAATAGATGGGAGATCAAGATGCTCTTGGAGATAAAATGTTATCATTATTGGAATATCAGTTTGAACTAGGAATAAACCCTGAATGTGACAAGAAAGTTAATTTACAATGGATTGAATTGATCCAACTCATAATTGATTGAACCTCCACTGTGACGTAAAGGTTATCAAAATAGAGCTCGGATATTGTGATTGGATTTGAGTTGAAAGTGCAAGTATGCCAACCAACGTTGAAAAAGCTCAAAATCAATCCATGATCTCATTGTGTGTCTTTGGATTTGCTGCATAACGGTTCTCAAAACATTTTCCCATGTGTCAGTGTTCACTCGTTCAACTCAATTTCAGTTGAATATTTTTGCAGATTCCTAAAATTGAATCCACGAGAGTCAGCAAGTACCAAATGTCGGAACTGAAAAAATTAATTATGATTGACAACTATCGATTTAAGTTTAAATTCATGATGACATTGCCACAGAAAATATAAGTAGATAGAAAATGATGATTGAAATTTATATTATATTCTAATAGTTTGAATTTGACCATCAGTAGCCCGCTGCTTCCATGGCTTAATGGGTAAAACGGTTGACAAAGTAATATAAAAAGGAACAATTAAGCACACACACACACACACACACACACACAAAACACACACGCACATATACACTCACAAAAACACACATACAAAAGTATATCTATGTATATATATATATATATATATATATATATGTGTATGTGTTCGTGTGTGAAATGAATGCTTGAATAACTAGTTGTCCAGTTATATAAATAAATATAAATATCCCAATGATAAAATACTCTGAAATAAAAAAGATACGACCTCTCTGTGATAATCATCAGAAGGATACTGAAAAATGACTCGATGGATATGGATTATCTCTTGAATGAATAAATAGAAAAGATACTTCAATATCTAAATACCTATCAAGGTTTTCAATGCATGTATTTATCAGATATAGAAAAGGCAACGTTGTTTTTTCATTTCCATTTTATGAAATAATACCCTTCACAATTGCCAAAATAATTTCATTTTTTATAACAATTTTGTCAATTGATAACTGCTTTATGTTCAGCCCTTTCTCATGATTAAGAAAATTTTATTACAGGGTAATCACAGATTATCATCTCTTGTTGATATATTTATGTACGGAGAAAACTCACCAGAAGCTTCCATATCTAACTGAAAAACAAATATGAACCTCACTTCAAACCAGAAGAGAGCAGCAACAAAAAAAGGTAGACCACTACATCTACTTAAGGCATGAAATCCTCAGAAGAAATCAAGTAGAGAACTTGCAACGTGAACAGGAATAAATCATTCTCAACATAACACAGATAGATCAGCCCAGTATATTAGAGGGAAAACAAGAGTCAAATATATCATAGAATCCATAGGAAACCTTTTTGGGCAATTGGCTGGTCCTGTTGCTAAAATTACAGCCAGCTGCTGGACATCATGACTGGAAACATGGATCTCCTTACATCACATGCAAAACAGTGTACAGCAAAATATAGGCTCACCTGACAAATTGAATAAGTTTAGATGGTACTGGCTCCATGAGCAAACGGTGAAGAAGACTGGTGAATCTTCATGAAGTTCTATGTCCAACGATGGGTGCTGGAAGACTACTACTGCTGAGTTTCTTACGGGGCTGCAAACAGGCCTGTAGAAAGCCACATAAGTAAACACAATGTTGTATGGACAAGCATGCTTAACCTTTTGGAATCTGGAATGACATTTGTATGCTAACATGCAAGCTCACAGATGGATAGACCGACGGACAGACGGATAGACGTATACAAAAACCAAAATACATACGAGACGTTTTATTTACTTATATATATATAACACAATTTCTTATTCATTCCATCAGACGAAATATGTCCATTTCTTATATATATATCTTGCGTAAAATTATATAGAAACATTTCAAATGATTTCTCGCCATTACACGGTTGTTGTATCTCTTAACTTAGACACCGTAAGATAATGATAGAATAAACAATTAAAGAAAATGGGGCTCCTGCTGGAATTGAACTTGCCATCGATAGGTTCATGGTTTACGCCTCCGTTTTGCTCTGACGAAAGAAACCTAACGGTGAAAATAGCATCCTATTTTTTCCTGCAGCCAGCCTTGAAAGAAGCAGTATTCATCCACATTCTCTATTCCCTTATACCAAGGTATTCTTTTCATTCAACCATCACGTCTTAATGACTCACGCTAACGTATCATCGTTTCCTTTTGGGAGGTCTGGGAAAGATCAAATTCTTTTTGACTTTAAATCAATGCTCTTTTGCTGAACGTCATTCTGGTCCACTATTTCTTTTTCTGAGGTAGGAACGTTCAATTTTTGGAGAGCAGTGGGCCCCGTAATTCAGATTGAAGATTCTGAAAAAATTCATACTCAGGTGTATCGAAAAATGTTAAAAGAATAACATAAAGTTTTTTTTCCGGGGAAGTTCTTGAATTCCAAGATCTTACAGGACATTAGTGACCATTTCAAAGATAGAAGAAGCCAGAAGAAAAGTAATCAAATTTTCCTTTGCCATGATTGCAAGTTCCATCGAGTGTTTTTATTTGATATTTCTGCTTATCTAGATCATTGTTCGTTGAGTGGGTCTTAGGCCCGTTTTAATATTGAGATATCGATTGTTTTCTTACTTTCCTCTTTTGATTCATATAGCCATATATCTTCGAGATCACTCTATTGATAGAACTTAATTATTATGCAGCTTTTATCCGTTATTTGATTAGATTGGTTCATGTGAAATAGCTATGCTTACTTTCTTGATATTTGAACACCCACAACATACACTAGAGAACTTTTGCACTCACTTATACATTTCTAGGTGGGATCATCATCATCGTCATCAGACTTTTAGCGTCTGTAGTTGCCCTATTCCCAAGATTCGACAAGCCACTCTGTCATAGGCGTTGCAGAGCCAGTATTTTTATGAGCTTGTTCACTTTGTCTTGTCATCTCATATTCTGCCATCCATGGTCATGTATGTGATATCTGGGGATCCACGTTGTGAGTAGTGTTTCCCGACGATTACTTGACATTTTTGCCATATGACAATCCCAACGCCATGTTTAAAACAAAATCCAACTCCCATTGTTCATTTGTTCGAGGAGCATAGAGATCTCTGTTTATTTCGATCTGAAAGACCAAGACTACGAAGGAAAAAAAATATTTTGGGTCAATTTAAAAAAATGTCCTAATTATCTTTTGTTGATTCCGCACTCAGCGTGTGTAGAAGATCAGAGATAGAAAAAATCAATCATTGATAAAAGAAAAAAGATCAATATAAAACTCATTGAATTATTGGCCTTTTGTCATCCAATCTTTGATTCAGTTGCAGTCTTCATTTGCAGCTATAATCAAGATGATTTATATCCAACTATAATCCATATTATTTGTATCCAACTATAATCAGGGTGATGTATATCCAACTATAATCGAGAGGATTTATATCCAACTATGATTCAAATGATTTATATCGTACTATAACCTAGATGATTTATATCCAGCCATATTCCTGATTATTTAATTCTAGCTATAATCGAGATGATTTATATCCAACTATAATCCAAATGATTTATATCCAACTATTATCCAGATGATCTATTGATGGATGTTATTATTTCATCAAAACAAAAACTGAAAAAAAACTGTTAAAAAAAACATTTTTTTTTCATTTTGACAAGGATCTGTAGTTTGAATCTGTTGCTTGTCAATTGACTTCTACGATAACTTTTGAGAAGAGAAGCAAAATACATATAAAGATGGTTCGGAATATTTTGAAGGATATTAATATATGTATATTTATAAAGGGAAATAAGTATATACATCTATGTGGATCTGTCTCTGGATGAGTACACATGTTACAATATCCTGATGATAAAATTGAAAAAAATACGATGGGTAAATCACTTCAAAATGCGAAGAAAAATGTTTGATTTAAAACAAAAGAATAAACTCTGTCTATAGATTTGATTAATTTATTTTTCACGCAAAAACACTGACCTGGCGTGGTAAATACTGTGAATACCCAAATTCAGACTCAAACACAAACAAATGCATGCACACACACACAAACATATATGTATTTATATCCATCATATGTGTGACATAGACTTTATAATAGCTGAAAGGGATATAGTGTTTTATATACATCACTGTTTTGAATCCCAAAAACCTTACTTAGTAAACAGTTGATGATCCTAACAAGAGAAAATTTTTACTTTGTATCCTTATATCAAAGTATATGTAAAATATTGAAGAGAAATACACTAATGGAAGTTAGTATATAAGTTACTGAAGAAACGAAGAAGACTTGAATTTCTTTTTAATGTTTTTTTCCATCTTTCAGTCTCTCTTCGTCTGTCTGTCTGTCTCCATCTCTATCTCTTTATATATATGAGGAAAGCAGCCTTTCAGTGTCAGTCGTTGGACATAGAGCTTCACCCATGATTCACCAGTCTCTTCTATTGTTGTAATCATAGAGCCAGTACTTCTTGAACTCATTTAGGTCATTCACTCATGTTTTGTTGGGCCTGTTTTGCAAGTGATATGTTACCCGATGTGATGTCTAGCAGTTGTCTGCCATTTATTGCAACATGACCAGTCCATCGCTTATCAAGTTTTCTTATCGATTCTATTATATTTAGGACTCCTGCTTTTCCTTGAATATATTGTGCCATCTTATGATCCCCCAGGTTAGGTTGAGCATGATTTCCTCTTATGAACATTGCATGGTTCTCTATTTAAGGGGTAAATCTTTGGTTATGTTTTATAATCAGGCCCCTATAGTCATCCCAAATTCAGAAAGATTGAGAACAATCTTAGCATTCAATTAAAAAGTGCACATACATACTTACATACATACACAGCTGTTTCTTTCACATCTTTGTCAATTTTTTATCGCATCTCAGAGCGGATATATCGAATATTTGGTTTCCCCTAGTAGCGACAGCTTCCATATAACTGATGCCAATCTTCTGGGACATTTTTTTTCTAGCTCAGAATCAATCCCCATAGCCCTTCATACTTTGCATTCAGTTTTTAAAACATTTGTTTACTATTCTCCTACTTGATACATCAAACATATATCGTTGAACGAGACTGTAAACGTGTTACCGGAAGGAGGACTATTATTATTTCTGATATTATCACGATATTGAGTATGGCTGTTCTTCAATTCGCTTTGAGTTACATACAAGTCTTGGGCAAACTGATGCCTTTGCAACGGAGTACTCATTCAATATCATAGTTATGTGATCCTAACGTCAGCAATGGTTAATCAAGTATTTCTAAATTTTAACACTAACCATAGATGGATAAAGATGATAGATAAATCACAATTATTGTCATATAACACCTTTCATTGTTCTGCTTATCTATTTATGCGATCGAAATGCAGTTATCTGTCCGTATTTCTTATCCGGAATAATATTGTGTATTGGTCTATGTCTCTTGTCAATTAGAGAGCAAAAACATTATAACCATCAGCACAACAAAAAGTCAATCTTTAATGTGTCAGCATCAGGCATTAACTTCATAGAATCTCTAACGCATTCCCATAGGATCTGATGGCAGGATGTCAGCTACGTCCTTCAAATGGTACAACAATGTGAAGGTTATGTAGAACAAATTTCTTGGGATAATGACGGACAATTCATTTAAATCAGGGAAAACTCGGCTTATCTGAACAAGTGACTTCTTTCGAATGATTCAAGTTCCAGTTCAAACCTTCACGGGATCATTGAATGGGCACAGACCTGCATGCAGCTACGCAGCTCCATACGCAGTAGGAACCGATGTACACACTTTCCATCACTTTCATTAAAACTTTTTCTATTTTACCATCGAAACTTAATCTGTTGGCTTGTACTTGAGGAGGGATTTTCCATCCAGTTATTGCTGTAATGTTTCTTTGGTGATTGAAGCTTAGTTGACGGTATTCCATCCCGGAACCACTTATGATAGGTACTAATCACAACTAAACATGAGCACCTCACACGTTAAAATACTCCGGAGATGCTCTGATCAAGGTTCAGGCCATAACAATTATAATTTGAACAAAGTCACTCCAATCTTCTTTCTTGCCATTAGTACAGCGTTAAGGAAATGTAAATATAGTACCTAAAGTTTTAATATCCTTCTGACTTTAACATGCACATTTGTAGCTGGTATCCCAGATACGTGGCACCAGTTATAGTGTTTGAGCACATCAGTATATATATATATATATATATATATATATATATATATATATATATATGACACTTCCAGAGATAGTTTTGTGTTATAAGGTTCAATTACTATTCTTGAATATGCTATTCCTTCTGTATATATATAAATTTTTTCCTAGTTAGTGATTCTGATGTGACATTCTTCAAAGATCAACTTGCTAAAAAACCTTTTGATTCCAACTATGATATTAATAACCAACTACCATGATGTTTAACGTCTGATTTAGTTCCTTCATTTCCCTTGTTTAGGTATCTGAATATCATTCCGAGGCAGGTTGCAAGAAGTCCGGATGAGTAGGTATCATCTCACTGTACCCCATATTCAAGCTGGAACTGTACTCTGACAAATACAGGATCTGCATCATGTAGAAAAATTGCTTTCATAATCATGGGAATTTCCACTGAGTCAAAAACCTCCTTCGTGTCGATAAATGTCCCAGCGTGTGGCATTTTATTTCTGCTGCTTTCTAATTTAGCTGATTTTTCGAATGAAGATGACCCATGATCAAGCAGCTTATTCTAAAACCAGATCACTCCCGTGGTTTGTTTTCATCTTGTGTCGTCATGATTCGATCGGCGATGATTTTATGACAATTTTGTAGATGAAGTTGAGTAGACATATCATTCTCCACTTGCGTTGATCGTTTGGTTTCCCTTTTTTTATATATATATAAAAATATGATGATCACAGTGTTCCAATATTCTGCGACTTTACATTGCCCTCCATTACGCAACTCCTGGGAAATCTTCGAACTGATTGCTCGTGTTTTGCATATCCTGTTTGTTTTGTAGTTTGAATACGTAGTGTTTTGGATTGATGTTTGGTAGAATTGTTTAGCATGTTCGACGATCCTGTTTCTGTCTGTTGTTAGGTCTCAATTTTCTTCGAGTATGCAAGAATTTGTTTATAGCTTTGAACCCCCAACCTTTTTGGAAAATTATTTTGATGATTGCTGTCGTTTGTCTTCTTTTGTCTTTCTTCATTTCCCTTTGAATTGTTCTTTTCAGTTTGTTCGCTTCAATTTTCTTTCTTGTTTTTGGCTTCATGTTTTTAAGTTTTCCAACTGATCCTTGATTTCATCTGGATTTTACTAATGGTTTGTGTGCTCCTTGGTTTAAGTATAGTGGCGACTTTTATTACAGGGACTGTCACTTTTTTGTTGAGTTCATCGATGTTGCTATTGTTCTCCTCTGATGAGAATTCTAAATCTATTTTTCAGATCGTGCTTGGTTTGGAACATTGTCGGTATTTTTTGTTGGTGTTAATTGCATTTTAAATCCATCCATTCTGTGGTCACTTCCTATGTTGACTTGATAAAGGACGCGAATATATTTGACATTTCCTCTTCCGTCTGTTACAATGTTGTCTATTTTGTTCCTGATTTTATGATTGGGGTTTTTGTAATCTATTTGGTTTCTTCTTTAACACGTTGTTCGTGACTTCACACCTCTTCACAGTTGTTGTGTTTACCAGAACTTCACCTTTCACGTCCTGTACTCTATATCTAAACCTGCCGACACAACGCTCATTACCATGTCTCACATGTGCGTTGAAGTCACCCATGATGACATTGAAGTATTTTGTGTTATCTTGGATTACGTAGCTCAAATCATCATAAAAGTTGTTTATGTCCTCATTGACTGCAAAATGGGAGCATAAACTTCAATGATATTCTGTTTGCACCTCATTGAAAGTTGTACTATGACACTGGCTGTGTGGTCAGAGATAGTTTTGAAGCTTATTTCATAAGTTTGAGTTTTCTAATGATGAGAAAGCCAACTTCACTTCGTTTCACATTTTGTTTCCGTTTTTTAAAAGAAGATGGTTGCTGCCCAGTTGAAATACTTCTTCTCTAGTCATTTTTATTTGGCTGATGCTGCTTATTTCCCGTTTGATGTTTTTGATTTCATTTCCTGGATCATTAAGATGTGTGTCTGTTTACAGTGTTTCGACGTTGTATTTGCCAATGTATGGTATCTTTCTTTCGTTGAGGCTTTTAAAGTTTTGTGCGGGTAGTCACTGTTAGATAACTCACTTGCTTTGGGTAGGAGCAACCCAACAGTGACCACTAAAACGAAACTCCATAACCCTTTACCAAGAAAATAACACTCCCACCTAAGGTAAGTGAAGGGGCTGAACCTTTTGCAAATGTTCCAGCAGGTACAGGTATGTTTTTTTGTTGTTGCTGTAGTATTTGGATAATCAATTTTGGAGCACATGGACCCTACCAAAAGCAAATAATTTGCCTGGGCTTTTTAGAACATTGAACGCAGCAGTAACAGCCGGAATAATTTTGATTGTGTGAACCATGGGGAGTTTGGGCCAAGCCCTAACATACCAGCCCATAACGTGTTGCAGGGGATCTGATCAAATTGCTGATGTCAATCAGAGTATCTCAAGAGTTCTGCCAGATCTTAGTAACGATTTTATCTGCTCTTGGTGGGTAGGCATGAGTGTTTACTGCACTGTATAGGATAAAAAGGTACGTAATATTGGACAGCAGGGGAAATACATTTGAGGGGGGTATAGCTATGTTTTCCACGCCAGTCTACTTGTATGCAATTGAGTACTGAAACATGAGTACTTTTGTAGTGTTTCCTCGTACATCCTCATCTCATGGACTACGTGCTTGCAGTTTCTTTGAAGCTACCCCTGAGAAGAAGATCAAAGGGCACTGGTGTGGTTTTGGATGGGATTTTTCAAATTATTTTTCATATTCAAGGTTTATTGTATCAGTAAAGAGAAATTTTAAAAAATAACTATCGTGGTGTCTATTTTTGAGAGAAAGAGAATGAGAGATAAAGATAGATAGAGATAGATAGATAGATAGAGAGAGAGGGGGGGAGAGAGAGAGGGGGGAGAGAGAGAGCAAAATAGGGAGTATGCTTCTCACAGTAGAATTTACAATAATATAAAAAGTGTAACTTGGCGCGGCACCTATCTGAATCAGGCTTGAACTTCTATTAGTTGAAGGAGTAAGTTTTAAATTTGATAGTTTGGAAAGAATTGAACTCATTTGTGTTCTATGAAAAGGTTCAGGCTTGACCTTTCAACACATCTATCTTCCATTAAGAAATTAATTTTACACCTGTGCCCCTTGTAGTGGATCTCTTTGATTCTTATCTGTTGGACTATGTGTCTTTGGTTCATTTTATGACTGAGGGGTAGGAGAGACACTGTGCGTTGTTTTGGATAGGAGTTTTGAAAGTTGCATTTCAAATTCAATGTATATTGAATTGATGAGGTATCACAACCAAATAAAAAATGGAAATAGAAATAAAATATTCAAAGCTATAGTATGCATAGAAAACTAATCAATCAAGCAGATTATGACCACTTTAATGAGTCATATCTTCACTTGATCCAATTCCAATCTCTCTTTTAAATACTAAGCAAAGCATAGTCAAGATTAACTAATAAGATCATCAACGGGGTAGCCTTCCGGGATCTTCAATAATATTAAATTCGTCTTAAACACCCAGTTGGTTAGTATTCAATCTGCTGGTCATATTGCTGTGCCGAATGCGAATAAATTAGACCCTACGTATTTCAGTTGATGTGATACTTCATTTATTTCACTGTTAACGCGTTTATTGAATAAAAAATTCTTCAGACACAATAAAACTGTATTTATACAATTCGTAAAATCTATTACTGACTGATGCTGAGGCATTTTTTTTCACTGAAGATGGAAATTGTCAGAAAGTATAAAACATAATCGACTAACATGAAGCGCAAAACATTTATTTCTTTTTTTCTGTGTCTATTCCCCGAGGCGAGCTTGCAAACATTGTCTCACAACAACCACTCAAAAAGTGATTCCAAGTATAAAAATAACAGACTATGCTGTAGGGCGATGGTTATCAACTAATATCGTAGGTTGTTACTAATTCTCTGAGATCGATCGTGCTTAAATGTAGATCAATTGTTACAAAGATGATTGAGCGTGACCATAACCATTGTATGAAGTTCAGTTTTCCTCAGGTACCCAAAGGGTGTGCGAAACATAGGTGAGCATGTCAGACTACTTGCATTCACAATTGGGGGATCGACTACAGTTTAAAATTGAAGCTGAGGTAGTTATAATAGAGTGCTATCCGTTGCCTCTCATTTCGTTGACATAAGTCGAGGAATACCAATAACAAAGTATTTTGTCAAAACAGCGGGCAACATAACAGAGAATAGAAAAAGAGTAGACTCATATCTCTGGCAAAGGTGTAGGTAAAAAGTAGGCATAAGAGCCTTGGCCAACAGCTACGATCCATGGTGGAAATTGGACCAGAACGTAAATCATCTAAGATGATAGAAAAAGAAAAAACTCGTAGGATCTTAATTAACATTTGAATGTCATATTTTGTCCAACTCCTGTCGGCATTTCTAATCGTGATTTGATTTAAAGTGTAGCTGCGTACACCTTTAGATTACAAATATATCTTGAAGAGAATGACGTTGAGATAAAATATTATTGCAATCTAAAGTAATGATTATGTCATCCAGACAGCATCATTTGTCCTTTGTGAGAAGAACACTAGTCTTCCCCGCCAGGCACCAGTTGGAAAGAAAGTAAAACGGATACTCTAAATGCTCTCCAGGAATCCAACAGTAATGTCGGAAATGAGCTGGAATCAAAGAGGAAATCACACAATGACTGACGACTCTGTTCTATTCACAAAAAGATGATTGTCTCACTGAAATAGTCGACAAGCAGACGATTTTTGGATTGTAATCGTTATGCACAAAAGCGCGCGCTGATATGCACTAAGGCAATCGAATTAATTCTTACAACAACCAGAAGTCTCTCCTGAATAGTGTCTCAGCAATGTTTTATTCTGCTTTGGCATTACCATTTCCCCTGACTTGTCAATCTGTGCTTTAGATTATTGCTCTAAAGTTCAGTCTATGCACAGAAAAATATTCCCTTCATTTACTGCTTCAAAAGTTACGATCATTGATTGCATTAAGTAGATTTTTTTAACTTGTGTTAACCGCAGGGAATGTATGACTTTCATATCTCAATGAACCTCTTTAGGAAAATATCATATGTACAGATAAAGGCAAATCAGACAGTTTGAAGATTCGGATACATCAAGATCTAAAAGTTATCAACAGCATTCTATTCTGTTCATGAAAACTGTTTTCATATATTTGTTCGATAGACATATTAAGTGGCTATATCTTTTACAGTCCGCCTCATCCCAAGCGAAAATATAAAAGAATGTTAACTGAAAATTAATTTTCATTATTGATGAGCTTAACTTCATCATCATCGTTATCATCGTCCTTTCTGCGTCCGTTGATGGACATATATCTCCCAAAAGATTTGCTAGGCTACTAAATCGCAATAGCTGTGTTGTCATCAATTTCTGAACATGTCTTGTTCGTCTCAACATTTTGTATTCTGCCAACCACAGTTTCGGATATGATATTTTGAATTCCTCATTGTGAGTCGTGGTTATTCAACATTTTCCTACATGTCATTTGAATTTTCTAATTGATTTCATGATATATCTGACTCTTGTTCCCCCTAGATTATCGTGGTATTTTATGGAATATAAATGTGATTTTGATTTTTATTCCCATCTGTGCACGTTGCATGGTTCTCAATTCGAGAATCAATCCTTTGGTTGGATTTCACGTTTCAACTTCACTGGTAAGTATTAGTGAGATGCCTCGGATGTATACCCCTTTTCGGAAGTAATGGATTTTCTTGATGGAGGTTGAGCTTGCTCTTCTAGAAGTTCACCGAGAATTATAATTAGTTTGATTTCTCCTTTAAATGGTTTCATAGATATTTGTTGTCCAAAATAGATGCAATGGTTTGCATTCTTCAGCTTTATCTCCCAAATATCTATGGCTGTGTTTTTGTCTCAAACATACTTAATGTACATGACATTTGTTTTACCGAGGTTCATTGGAAAACCATCATTCTAGCTCTTTTCACTCAGTTTGTCTAGCTGTATTTGGAAATCATGAAGGTTCTCAATGGAAGATCGTCGTCTGTAAATCTGGGGCTACTTAGGTCACCACTTTTCGTTCTGATAAATTCAATTTTAAAGGTTTTCGAAAACCATCAAACAGCAGTTCTGGGTGAGGTTGTATCGACTTGCCCAACCCATTTTCAGAGTTCAAAAGAATGAGCCTATATATCATGCCACAAAGTGACAGCTGAGTCAGTACTAATGCAGGACTTTGACATAAGCAGGATAAACGAATTGTTGCATGATATTGTCTATGAACTTAGATGTTTCCACGTCAAAGCCCTTTGAAGTCAACATAATGTCATATTCTGCTGCATTCTTGATTTGTAATGAAGATAAACAATAGTCATGAAGCCAGCCTGTCACTGTTGTTGGTTTTTATTTAGTATTTTGGTGATTCGGTTGATGATAATTTTGGTAAAAAGTATTTCGATCCGCTTGAGTAAGCATATTTGCCAGCAGTTGTTAGGTTCTCTCGGTTTCCCTTTTTTTTCTCTTTATATAGAAGCATTATGCCTCCGATTCTTCTGAACTTTACTCTGTTTGGGGCATGGGTTCAACTGAATTGCCATATTCACAGTGATGACAACACTTCCTCTGAGAAATCTTAAAAACGATAGCACGCGCTTTGTATTATCTCGTTCATAGTTCTATGGCCCTTGTTTTGGAAATTAGAGGATTTTGTTCAGCAGTTTGGTCATTATCGGTTGAATTTTCATTATTTGATCGCACTATCTACTCGCTCTTAACTGTACTGGGTTATTTTTCAATCTTTCAGGCCTCTTTTCTTCCTGATGATGCTTTTGATGACCGATGAATCTTCATTTATCTTCAGTTTCAGATGAATTTGTCCAATTACCTCGATCAGCCTTCAATCTCAAGTTGTTGGTGGAGGCTTCGAATTTCTGCATTATTTCATGAGATTTCTTCAGAGAGTTCACTAATGTTTTGTTTGCTCTCTTACTGTAAGATGTCAGCATCTCCAACTCAGGGGGGTAGTTATTTTGTAATTGAACTCATTGATGTTCTTCTCCGGTAAGAAGAGAAGTTCATATCTGTTCTTCAGCTAAAGCTTTAAGGATCAGGCGAATTATTTTTGCATGCCAAATGCTTTAAGCTCCGTGCAGGATATGTTCCTGTGTTTTTTCCTGGTGTTGATTTGAATCCTACATCTTATCATTCACTTTTTATATTAACTTGACTGTCTGTCAGTGTCGCCTTCGTCGGCAAGAATGTAGACAATTTATGACTTGGTTCCATGAGTGGAGTTCCCAAAAGTCAATTTTTTATTGGGTTTAAAGTATTCCCGTGTTTGAACCTGTTTGCAATGGGAACAATATCTACACCTTTTTCTTATCCAGTATTTGATTAATATGAAGATACATCCGTCATTCCCTTACTTGACCGTGGATGTTTTGCATAGTTATATTGAAATATTTATTTGTATCTGAGAGTTTGGGGTCGTTGTAGATGTTGTCTATATTCACCTCAGCAGACTATGAAGAGGGAGTATAGACGCTTTTCGATGACTTTCTTTGTGTTGTAGTTGCTTTTGGAGCAGATCACATCCATTCAAAATAAGTGATGTGGTTGGGCATTTTAAACCCATCAAGATGGGCCAGTATATTCATGATCGTTCAAACCAAGGAAAGTTGTTCGGCCATGTCCTGTTGTGCTGACCCATGATGTATTCGAGGCAGTCTTGTGGTTTGGGTAGAACTGATTCCAATCAGAATAACTTCAGACCTCAATTGGTTCCTGGCACCTGAGTACCCCGTCTTGATAAATTGAGGGATGGATGCTCGGGGATGTTGTGATTGTTCATCAAATATGTACGTTACCTGTGAGGTTTTAATACGTAGCTCAGGTTACCTCTCCTTATCAGCACTTGTTTGTACGAAGTATTTGGACGATGAGTAAACATCTCACACACAGCATATATGAATGCTGAAGAAACAGATATAACTGAGATCTTACGTTGGTCGATTGGTTGAAATCCACAAGATTCTTCATCCAGCAACGAGTCATTGACAGTCCTTTTCCTTTAAAGTTTCACCTTATAAAGTTATGTGAGTGATATTGTTCTGATCATAACCCTCCTTCAAGTTGTCAGGTTTCAACTTCAGAAATTCGAGTTCAATGGAAGTCCACACAAAAGAAATAACAGAAACAAAAAATACCTTAGCAGTGAACCAAAATCAAATTGAATGAGATAATAGATGAGAACAGTTCAAACGTTTTAATTAATGTTCTCTTACAAGTTCTAAGAGGTATTTGAGAGGGTTCTGCGTTTATACCAATGGCACACCGCCCTGTTTCAACATTGATGGGCAAAGATTTCTGTGTTAGGCGAGGGAATGTCTACAGTAGTAATTCAGATTCTCAATTTGGGAACTCAAGATTTTGTAAGTTGATCGTCGTATTCAAAGTATCGATACGTAGTGTATACTGTGCAGATCTCACTCCAGAGTAGATAGTCAAAACAGAATGTAAATGAAATATGTTAGATTAGCCACAGCAACAAACGTGCATGAACATGAAAACATGCAATTATAGAGGAAATAAAATAAATCTGAAAAGCAACGAGAGAGGTTTTTTTCTCATCATGATCATCTTTTTAGAGTCCGTTGACGGACGTAGACTTTCCCAAAGACTTGCCAGGCTTCTCCAGCATGAGCATTACAGAGCCTCTGAAGTTATCTTGCTCACTATCCGTCAGCCATAATTTTGCGTACATGTCGTGATCACCAGCAGTTATTTGACCTTCTTGCAACATGCCCAGGCCATTGCCATTTGAATTTTGTAGCTGTTTTAGGGATTTGTCAGACTCCTGTCTTTCAATTAATATACTGTGCAATTTTATGATTTCCCATGTAAGGTTGTCCATGATATGAGCATGTTGCATTGTTTGCAGTCATTTTTTTTGTCGTTCAATGTATCAGCCCGATAGTTGACGATCTGTAGGATCATAGGTTGCATACCATTCTGTTTAGGACTCGTGGGATTCGTGTGTTGTTTGAAGCTGAAGTTTGCTGCATCAAATGATTGCCAACCTAGTGTGATTCTTCGCTTTATTTTCTTGTTTTTTTTTCAGGACTCAATGGAGACTCACAAGTTGGGTTGAAGAAGGGGTCTACTTTATCCACATCTGCGTTTTCTATTTCAACCGTTGTGTCCCTGTAATCAATCTCTTGCCATCTTTTGTATCTAATGATCTCCTCCGACTTCCGCAAGTTATTTGTAACAGCAGCCGGCATCACTTCAAGGTTATATGGAGGACACGTTGATCTCCTATCACTTCAGATACGAAAACATTTTCCAAATAGATAGCAATAAAATTGAAAAAAAAAAAATACGACGAATATAGAATCCTTTCTAGAATGATGATACTTCATCTCAACATTTCAAACACAGTATATAAAGATGAAAATTAAGGATGGATTAGATGAAGGTGAAATATCTCGTGTTTCCTCACATTATTATTCAATAGATTCCTAGGAAAGATTTCCCAACTGAAAGGTCATTTTCCCTGGCAGAACGTTAATTGAATTGTAAAAGGAAGTAACAACAGTTCTTTGAAACTATATTTTCTTATTCAATTTTTTCCATTCAAATTTTCACTGAATACTTCGACCATCCTTTTTATTCAACCAAAACGAATATGTATATATATATATATATGAATATATATATATATATATATATATATATATATATATATATATATGTATATATATATATATACAGAGAGAGAGAGAGAGAGAGAGAGAGAGAGAGGGAAAGAGAGGGCAAGCATGACAAAATGAGAGAGAGAAAGAGAGATAATTCAGCATCGATTAAAGACACTTTAATACAATCGTTTGCAATACGTTTATTTCTTTTATCCGAGCAATAAAGACACTTCCATAAACGTGAGTTAATAAACAAGTAAAAAGAATAAGAAAAGCGATTGCTGTTCCAAAAACAGAGCCAATCCTCAACAGCACTTGCATTTCATCTCTCCGTCGATGAATGTAAAATGTCGCAAACATTATAAAAGATAACAAAAAACAGTCTTTTGCCAAATCAATCACAAATGACGTCATCATCAACACACCCAATTCTTCAGAAAAAAAGGTGTCTTTTAATTATCTTCCATTTTGTTGCATATCAAACGCAACCGTTTTTCCCCGTTTACTTTGATTCCTTTTCAAGTTGTCTTCCATTAATTTCAATGGTCTTTTTATGATACATGGTTCAACACGAGAAAAAGAAAGCATATTTTTTCTTTTCATTTTAATGACAAATACTTTTTTTTCTCCTTCTTTCTGATTTTAATGATTACGTTCTTCATTAGACATGATACTTTTTCTATCTTGAATGCAGACATTTTATATATGATGGCTTGATATATCGGTAAAGAAAAATTAATATGTTGTTGAATCGCATCAGGAATAGGGTTAGTCATACAGATGGATGTACGGGTCGGATCAATGTCTGCAACCCATTATCATTGTTATTCTAATTCTTTTATGAACAGTTTTTTTTATGCGATCCATGGTGGAGCATTAAGTTAGGCGTGGCTTTAATTTCCAAACAATCTTGTGTTTTCATGAAAATATGATGTTGAGCCGAAGAAAGGAGAGAAAAATCACTTTTAAAGGAGTTTCAGCCGGTATCAAGAACTATGTAGAGGACTGAACATTTTTTTTTGTTTATAATGTTTCAATGTTTAGTATTCCGACCTAAATACAAGTAAAGTTTGAAGTGAAAAACAGGTATGAAATTCTCATCGAACCAGTAGAAAAACAACACTTATATCAGCAAATTAAATAACTAAATATCACCCCTTGAAGAGAAGTCACTACTACGAATGAACCAAAGAGCACAGAAATCATTTATAAAGTCTCAAACGTAACCAAGAACTTCATGGAAAAGTTATTTACAGAACACTCAATACAAGACAGGATAAATAACAATACTAAAAAGAAAATGGAAACCAAACAACCGAGTCAAGATTGTCGAAGAGGTTCAAAAATTTGATCAAAAGCTCCACTCTTCCTAATAAAGACCACAAAATAATGCTCAAGAAGTGTAAGACGCAATCAATCTGTTTGAGGATTTATTGACAGTTAGGCCATGGAGCCTGAATCGACTTATCAACAAAATAAAGCAAGTTAAGGCTCGTTGACCAAATGACATCATCATCAACCTACTTAAACAATGCTGTCAGGATCATCACTTAGGAACTACCCACCTTATTAAACTTATGGGTTAAGCAAAATAAAGTCCTAGATGATTAGAACACTGCAATCATAATACTTTTATATTAAAAAGAAAAACCCAAAGCATCTCAACAACTACAGACCATCAAGTCTACTGAACTGAATCTACAACCATTTCACCCAAGTTATCACCAACAAATTCACTAAGGTGCAAGATGAAAACCAACCATGGGATCAGGCTGGCTCTGAATTGATAATCTCCATTCGATAAATCAAAAATAAAGGAAAGCAGCAGAAATTTGAGATGCCACTCATTGAAGCATTTATAAACTTCAAATATATATATATATATATATATATATATATATATATATATATATATATATATATAGTCACAGCTGCTCTTTATCAGTCTACATAAAGATCGAAGGCGGCTTCAGCTAAAAAAGGGTAAAACGAAGTGATATTAACTCTCCTCTGCCTGCCTTGAAATGATTTTCCGATACCTAGACTGGGAGAATAAGGGTATCAGGAAAGACTGCAAATACCTATGCAACATCAAATTTGAAAACGATATCGTCCTTCTTACAGAGAACTTTCACGACCTCCAACTAATGATAGATAAACTGAATGACGAATGCGCGGAAGTCAGCCTTCATATGAATTTCAGCAAAAGACAAAAAAACAAAACAAAACATGTACAACAAACGTATGTAGATAAAAAACAAAGATCAAAATCAAAACAAAAAAGTAGACAATTATATCTCTTTAGGATGAGTACAAGTAAAATCCTCCAGAGAAGAAATCAAGCAAAAAATAACTGTGCGATGGCAGGCTTTTGCAGAGCAACTACAACCTTCAAGAACAAGAAAATCCCGATTGTTCCAGGGGAAAAGTATAAAACCAAAGCATCCTCTCGATAATCATCCTTAGAACTTCAACATGAGTGACAGACTCACAAACTGAGAATCATGCAACAGACAGATGAAACAATCGTGCTCGACATCCTATGGAAAGATGGCATTATATCAAAGAAAAAGCAGGAGTTGTATACATCATATAATCTATAAGAACATTCAAATAGCGACAGGCTTGTCATGATGAAAGAATGATAGACGAACGAATGACATCACAACTCACAACATGGATCCCCAGAGATCACATACGCAACCAAGAATGGCAGAATACAAGTTTAAAAGACGGACTTGACTCTGCAATGTCCATGATAGAGAGGTGTATGTTAAACGACGGACGATAGAAAAGGATGATGATGATGATGATGATTAATGTTGGAAATCAATAGATGAGGAACTACTTCCTACAGAAAAAAGGATAGGCTCTGTATTCATGTAGACAATAATGACTCCTGTATCAGAATGGCCGGAGGGAATACCAGGAAGGAGTTGCTTATTTGCCTCAAAACGAATCCGTTCTTTTTGGAATTGAAAGTATCGGTCTTCATTTGAAGGGGGGAGAACCCAGCTTGTCTTACTACATAGAAAGTAGCTGGGAACGGGTAGATTCATACTTTTTGTATGGGAATCACAGCGAAGTGAACACAAACAGTTCCATCTTGAATATCGTTGATTTCCTCGTTGTGGTACTGTTACGCTATCTGTATACCTCACTTTCTGAAATGTGCGTGGCACTGGTGTCAATCTTTAGACTTTCGTAATAAAGGATACACTAAACTGACCTCGTATATATATATATATATATATATATATATATATATATATATATATATATATATATATATATATATATATATATATATATAACTCGACTTCAATGTAAAAAATTTCCTTCTGGTGCAATACAATTGAAGCAATTTACTGATTTGGGTCCGATAATCCATGCATACTTGAGTAGAGAAGGCTGGGAGTGCCTGATTAGCTACAAAGAAACAAGTACCAAATCAAAAGCGGGTCGTATCAAAATTTGCCCATCCTCCTTACAATTAGGAATGATCAAACCATTTGGAAAACAGAATCTCCATCTGTGAATCAAACCCTTCCATTTCCTTACTGCAAACCCCAAATGAAGCGAGAACTCGGCAATGAAAAACAGCGTTTATTTCGAAATGATTCGGAAGCAATTTAGAAAGAAAATGCCAAAGATTCATTCATTTCGTGTAATACATTATTTTTGTTGACCAAAAAGTGGGAAATCACAGGCGTATGGAACAGCCATTTCAATTTGCTATTATATTTCATTCAGCCTCATATTGTTTTCATGAATTTTTGTTCAAATAAATTGATTTGCTTTGTCATTTTTATGCGGGGAAGTTTATGTATTGTATTCCCAAAAGGTTCTAAAACAAAGTGAACATAAGCAACTTGAGTCAAATTCCTAACAAGCTCCGCTAATTACGTACCCGTAACCACTATATACTTCCTGTAATCAGAGTTGAATGATCTGAAATCCAAATCGATATAGGCTGACCGTTGCAAGTATTGATTTCTCGTAATTTCCCTACCAGCAATTTCGATATTGTTGAAACTAGCAGTAATTTAATTAACAGTTTCGTGGAGTTCACATTTACTATGGATTCTAGTCCGGCATTAATGGCTTCTGGATATTGCTATAATCATCATTATTATCATTCAGCCAAATGAATCATTTCTCAACATCCTCTGCAACAGGAAAAAAGTTACATCTACCGATGGAAGCAATTTCCATATTCCTAGGATCGTTTATGATTGTCTGGATCAAAATTATTGGGGACCAGCCACATGGACTGGAACGCTCAACAAGTATTACACTTGAGTTTCAAAATTGGCAAAGACATTACCCATATGAGAACACAAACAGAATGTAACACACGCACGCACACACACACACACACACAAACACACACACACGCATATATGCATCCAGAGGATAACACACACAAAAGACACACACACATATATAAATATACATATATGTATATATATATATATATATATATGTGTGTGTGTGTATGTGTGTGTGTGTGTGTGTGTGTGTGTGTGTGTGTGTGTGTGTGTGTGTGTGTGTGCTTATCACAAATAAAAATTAAAGTGCGTTTTCCCCCGCTTCGTTGCAGTTCCTCAGGTGATCACTCGTAGCAGGTGCATGGATTAATCGTCTGACCTGCGCTTACAAAGTTTTAATTAGAGATGTAGAATGTTGCAAATGACCTATTTCTCCGAAAAATACCTAGAAATCAAGCGAGATTAGTCCATGGGAGTAAGGTCCTGGAATCATAGATTTCCTGTGTAAATTTCTTTCTAAGATGCAGATATCCGAGCTGGTTCAGAAACCTGCATTTCCTTTGAAGAGTGATCAATCGGTATATATATATATATATATATATATATATATATATATATATATATATATATATATATATATATATATATATATACACACACACACATGTATATATATATTTATTTAAAGAGCAAGGAATAGAGTGAAAGAGACACACACACACACACTACTTGTATAATTCCTCCAGCACTAGTAGTTGCACTCAAGTTCAGATACTAAATTGCGATTGTAAACTCTGATTTCAAAAGGTTATAGTTTTTCTCTTCATTGTATAAGATTATGCATCAATCATTGTGTTTGTGTATGTGTGTGTGCGTGCATGTATGCATTTGTGTGTATGCAAAGACAAACACAGCCATTTGCTAAAATTTTGCTATAAGCCATGACATTGCTGAATAAATGGATATATGTTGTCTAAACACATGAATGAATATGAGGACAGAAAAAAGACTTACAAAAAAGACAAATAAGAATAAACAGATACCTACTTTAAAAAAAAAAAGCGTGTAAATACAATCAGTCTAACACTGACGGGTGAATGTTTTAAGATTATATTTTATAATTATCAAACAACCATTTTGGACGGATATCCTCGTCTTTTCTGTTTTGATTAAAGCATTTTGCGTGCTTGACTCATCCGTCGAAAGAAGATGCATGGGTTTACGTTGTAATAGAGATCTTCATAAATAATTATAGGTGAGCACTACATACATTGTATTCCTCTGACATTGAGATATTTAGCTATATCCATTTCTCCACGACTGTTATCACGTATAACTTCGTATCCATCCTTTGCAATATCAATTTCAGTGAATACAAATTGTCAGTGTGATGAAATGTCGATCAGACGATTGACGTTTGCCACTCACAGACCCCCCTTCATTTCAAACCAAATTTTACTCGCATCCACACAGCTCCCTTCCCTCTCCTTCTAAACAACCAAACACCGCTAGAATATGTCCATGTCTTTTCTGGGCATGTACACAGCAAACTTATCTGTGAACTGCTGAATATTTTTCCTCTGAAAAGGATTGCTGGCACCCGATGAAATGCTTCTAAACATGTCCACAGATTCATAAAAAACTATGAGATTTGAAACTTTTTGAGGGGAGTTTCTTCTTTCCACCTTCCAGTTGTCACTTTTGTCATGATCCCGTCGGATCACTTCACATCCATACTGCAACCCTATCTATCTATCTATCTATCTATCTATCGATCTATCTCTCTCTCTCTCTCTCCCTCTCTCTCTCTCTCTCTCTCTCTCTCTCTATATATATATATATATATATATATATATATATATATATATATTTCGGACATGTTATTGAATTATTGGGGCAAACTGAATAAAATTGATCAATATCCCTCCCTACTCACCAATCGTTTCCTGTGTCTAGATGAACTGTTTACAAATCTCTCACAAACATCCCCCCCAAAAAAAATTATCATTCCAGCAGCTTGGAAAGTGGATAAAAAGTTGATAATTGCCGTTTGATTATTTTTCCAATCTCAAATATGTGCGTTTAATCCCTGATATGTTTATCGATTCCAAAAGACGATTAAAATGATTGGGTTGTAAAAAGTGACACATACGAAGATGAAAATAAGGGAAAGTAAGAAATGACAGATCTCATAACTAAGTGGACATCATTCGTAAATCATTTTGCACCTCTCCCTATTATCGACTGAACTGCTACATTCAACATAAATTCATTGTTCATACTTTATCTGAAAGAAAAACATGTAAAGTATGCGTAAAACTGATGGAAAATGGGGTTCCTTTCTGAAGAGCATACAATACTCTATTCCTGACACTCCTAAAGGAGCATAGAGTCACAGAAAAACAGTTGTCTGGTGTAGGTTTCAAGGTGGAGTGATTGTGAGGGATTTGTGAACTGTCCAGCAAGACACAAGAAACGATTGATTACTTAATCAGTGATCAGGAATATTGATCAACGACTTCAATTTGCCCCAAATCTTTAATATCCTCTTCTATAGTTAATTATATAGGTGAGAATAGATGGACTGATCGATAGATAAATAGATAGATAGATAGATAGATAGATAGATAATTGATATGCACATGTTGAAATTGATATTACAAACTATGGCCAGAAAGGTGAAGATGATGATAGGTAAGAAAAAAAAGTGGTAGCTAAATAATCTCATGTGAGAAAGTTGAGACCAATATTGACCGATTATATAGAAATATGTATGGACATTCATCACAACATGAAATCGTGCATTTCCTTCATCTGATGAAGCGAATATAGGAGATATTGTGCAGTGAAGATTAAGGTTCGGCAGCTCTAGGCCATTTATCATATAACAAATCAAAACTTAGCTGGATATAGTGATTTTATAAATATACATGAGGACATTTTGGCGTTAGGCGAGCAACTCCTGTAGGAACCTACTCCCTACTGAATTGCAACAAATATTTTGTGACTCTGTGCTCCCTTAGAGGTGTTGGTTGTATTGTATGCCATTTATCATATGTCAAATGTCAGCATGATAAAATATCAACCCAAAGCAATACAGCTTCCCTGGTGGGATTAAACGTAGTTTTATCCGTGTACTGGTGATACACCCTATAATACAAAACCTTACTATGATTTACTATGTGAGCTTGTATCATAGATTATAAAGAAGATAGCAGTCGGGTTTTTGATGTTGGAAGAGGCACTAAAGTGTGCTTGCAGATATACAATGATTGAAAGTCCTCAGATAGGTGCATAGTTTCTTTCTGATTCCCATGTAATAATGATTTGATAAATGTATGCATTCATAGAGAGAGCTTTTTTTAAAAATCTTAATTGGCAAGACCCCATTGAGCGATAGAGTTTGAAAACAAACAAAAGCATTACAGTAAAAAATCTTGATTAAGTTTTCATTCATAGAGAGAGCTTTGTTTTAAAAATCCTAATTGGCAAGACCCCATTGAGCAAAAGAGTTTGAAAACTCTTAAGAGAATTACTGTAAAACTCTTGAATAAGTGTTCGAATTAAGTGGAAGTTATCAATTTCGTATCACTGGACAGTGTTTACTATAACGAAGTGTATGGTTTACTGATTTTATATAATGAGGAGAGTTTCGAATTAAAAAAGCAAATAATATTCAAAACTCCCAAATATATGAATATCAAGTCCATCATAGGGCGAGTAAATCTAAAGAATTGGTAATATTCAGTTGGAACCACTGCTCCCATGAGTTATGCTCCTACAGTCGAGTTCCTGGGTCGAATCATCTACATTTCTGATGTCAAAAGAAGTAAGAGGTTCATAGAGGTAAATATGCAGGAGTTTCGTATAGTTTTTAATATCCTACTCTTTATTCCATTGAAAGTGAGTGCAGACTGATAATGCCAGGTCAAATCAAATAATATAGTTACCTTTCAAATCTACCTAAGCAGCACTTTGAACGTTTTATGATTTATTGATTATCGACTTATTTATGTCACAGAGAGAGAAATTACATTGAATAATCTACCGCTAAAAAGGAAGGAAACAAGCTTCTGTGATTTACTGTTGGAAAGTTTCTAGAACTCCGGACATCATTATTTATTTCATCACAGTGGGGAACAACAATTGAAAAATGTATTTCTAAGTTTGGAAATTTATTCAGGTAAACCCCAAATCTTTTGCCCTGTCAGAAAAGCGTACGATGGATGCTATCAAGAAATATTACACTACCAATAGTTTAAACATCGGTATCACCAGCAGAAATGATATAATCTTAATTCATCAATATATATTTTGAGAGAAAAGGCATTCATCTATTCAGTGATCTGATCCATAATGTAATGTACCTGTTCTTTTAATAACATTATGTTGGAAACTAAACGCAGATGTCTCCTTAGCAATGCTGTCATCTAATATCCACGACTGGATAAATTTGCATGGTCTACTATTTATATATATATATATATATCATCATCATCATCATCATCATCATCATCATTAATTACTAGAAAGCTAATATAGATATCAAAGAGAAAAACCCCAAACAAAGCATGAACATAATCAGGAAGTTAATCCTTGACTTGAACACATCGACAGAAATCAACAAGGAATGAAAGGAACCGCTTCCAAATAACGAGAAGTAATAATAATGAGGTAAGCGTAATAATGTTTAAGGTCTGAAAAGCAACACTCAGCATAAAAAGTGATAAAACACTTGCCCTGTTACTTTTGGAACCCACAAGTATATCATTAACAGCATTTAATATCTAAGTTTCGCCATCATGAAAAGGTGGCACTGTGACTGATTGGATATTTTGTGTGTCTAAAACTCAATATACTGCAAATTAGAAACATATTAGGAACTGGTCTATAATTCGTTAGTATTTCAGGCTCCAGATCCTTTTTTCTCAAATATACGTATGAAAGCCTAATTATGGGGCCAGCACCCGAAGAGAAATTCATTAATTCACATATTTTGGGGATAATTTACTAATTGTCTTATAGTCAATTTTTCCTGGGATACATCACCAATTGCGCCCAGTTTTTGACGCTATGAAATTCCATAAAGTCTGAAGAGGAAATGTGTCAAATGCGGCATCAGGAAAATCAACAGTCTTAATAGCTTCTGAGAAACCAGTAAAACCAATCTAGTCTCTTAAAGTAAAAACCATTCCAACATAAAAAGAGATGAATGATCAAGTGGAATGTATAAACGGAGAATTGAAAAACTAAATTATCTACAAATTGTTTAAAACGGTTTTTCTTAAATGAAAAAAAAATGTCTAGTTGCATATATGAGAGGATTCTAGAAAAGCTGAACTAATTTCAATTAATATCTTAAGAACAGGATTTTCTAAAAGCAGTTCGGACAAAGTTTTGATACTTTTAATACTTATTTCGGCAAAGTAACAACCTCACCAAGCAAAGAAAAATATGAGTTCTGGTCCAACCAAGAGAATGATAGTGGACTGAAAGATTTAAAACAGTTCACTCTGGTCTTGTTTGATATCATTAGGTTCCGATTATACGCGAAAAAAAGGTCAAATCAATCTTGAGTGACAGATTCTTTGATTAAACAAGAATAATCATCTTTCTTCTCTTTTCTCGATTCTCTGTAAGAAAAAATGTCCTTGATTAGTTCTTTCGTTTTTAGGAGAATCACCTCAAATGTAACATGACAGTCCATGATGTGTTCATGTCAGGACGACTGTTCACTGATCAAAACGACGATAAACCACTGGAAAATAATACAACTTCCTGGGTTGGACTATTTTTGCAATAAAATATGTGTATACCTACCAACAATGTCACGTATCATATGTATAAAATCAAAGGGACACTTAATCTATTCCCAATTGTGCAGATGAGAGTTGAATCAGATTGACTAAAGTATCAAGGATTTATGAAGATTGATAGCCAATCTTGTCTACCACTACTTGGAAAAAACAATACTTTTGGTCATTGAAGCCTTGTGCATCTAAATTTGCATCAGACATCAATCGAGTGTAAAGGGCCTTTCAAGAGATAATTTGGCGAGAAAAATGTATCCCCTTCAAAGGTATCTATCCTACCTGATCAATTTTGGAAGTTTGCTCGCAGAATGCAGTGTGGTAGTTCTACAGCTAGCTATTGTACTTCCCTTTCTCCACCTTGGATAAAGAAATTATTCGGCACTTACTGTTTGTTAATTACCTCTTCTGAAAAAGTGATTGGTGAATCTTTGTGGTACACCTCAATACACACTGAGATGAAGTCGTACATACCTGCCTCGAGAGTGAGAAAAAGATGATTATGTAAAATATATTCATATGTACTAATATCTAGCGTCGTATCCATCTCACTTTTTCTCTCTCAACACTACTTTAAGGCGGCTACCACATCGGTTGCAAAGTTTGATTCCTGCAGCAATCCCATTTTCTTTAATGATCTAATCTATATAAGGTGTCCAAATGATACATTACCAGCGTAATAACGGAAGATCATTTCAAACAAGATTTTAAATATGATACAACGCAATATATTATCATTCAGTTGGATCATATATCTATTTCTGAATAAGATAATTGTCGCGTGAAAGAAACAATTCGAGCAGTTATAAACTGGGAATTATCAGAAATCGAAATTCGTTAAAACAATTATCTAGGCCTTTGCATTACATGTTGTAATTCATCTCAATGGTAAGAGTCATGCAACGATGAAAAAGCTACTTTATGGTCACATATTCGATTTCTGCAGCAGCCCCGTTTTCTTAACTGTTTATTCTATTTACATTGTCCTCCAAATGATGATATACCATGCGATAACAGCGTATCATTTCAAATTAAAGTTTCTATTTTTAACGCAATTTATGATTACATACATTAGAATGCATATAAGTATCTGCTGTTTACTTCTAATTTTGTGATTTAATGGAAATCTTCAATCCTAGCTCGATCTATAAGTAGGGTAATATCCGGAGATTAATATTTTCTATAATAACATTAGTACATATATAAGCACACATGCATTACTGGATAGATACATACATCTACGTCCTTGTTGTGTTGACGTGAGGAAACCCGATACAATCTTGATAAAACGGATGATTGGAAATCAAATAAAAAATCAGAACAAAAGTAAGATTTATATCTCGAAGATTTTTATTATAACGTAAGCTTGTTCCAATCTCTTTCGATGGTTGCCAGCAAATCTTTTCAAGAAAGAAACAAATAAATAAAATAACAACTTGCAGCAGTGCTGAAAAAGATGTATGCTGCTTATAGATCAAGATTAAAGGAACAAATGGGGATATTTTTGAGGTGTGAGTTGTTTACTACTGTTGGGAAAGAGGATTTTGTATCAGTGCAGGTGAGGGGCAATTTTGGTCTGAAATAAGAAGGGACTATGATGGGGTGGGGGTGGTGTCTGAAGCTGGTAACAATTGCAATGCATCGAAACATGGCCAGGTGATTATAAAAACCTTCCAGACTTAACACCTGCCATTCTGCTATTTTTTCCTTTTCATCTCCCAATCGTCATTTTCGTCAACACACATCCGCCTATATGTATATAGCACTGCATCACGAAATAACCATATGGCCCTCGTTTGAAAGGGACTGTTATCATCTACAGGAAGTTGTAAGTGTACATTACACTTGCTCAACAATAAAGTACACAATATGAATAATTAACTAATGATTACAGGACAAAACAAGATTTCACTGAACAGCAGTTTGATAACAAACAGGAAATTGTACAATATAACATGGAAATTAAGTACGGTTTGCATTTCAGAATTTGAAGACCAATGAACACGCAACAATAAGGAAAGTTCAGCAAATAAACTATGCAATATTTTCCATTCCTCATATTTTTTGGCTTTGCACCTTACTAATTTGAAGTCTAAAGAAAATAAGAAAAGTTGAAGATAACGAATGGACTAATCTAAAATATCTTTATCTCATGACTTGACTTCGTATGAGAAGAATAATTCAATCGTTTTGTATGGCAGTTGCAATCTTCAAATAAAAATCAAAGTAATTCTTAAACATATTTTCTTCAAGTAGTTACACGAATAAGTTTTGACTTCGTTAAAAAGAAGAAAAAAAAGATGATACTTGATCAATGGAGAAGTTTCGATCCTCCAAAGAATTCAACCCTATCAATGACGATTAAAAGAATGACTTTATCAATCACCTAAAAGAGAAAAAGCATATATGTCTTCAAAAATTAAAATCGAGATAAGATTCCAAATAAATATCAATGTATTTCAACGCTTAATCGACTAAGAACCGTCTCCGTAATCGAGAAAGAGATATTCAATTTCTTTTTTAAAGGAATTGGAATCTTGATCATAAAAGGAAATATTTGGGAATGTCAAAAAGAAGCATAGGTTAAAGCAAGTATAAAGAAAGACAAAAAGGACGACCTAAGAAAGAAATAAATGCAAGAAAGAGACTGTTGAGATACATTCATTCAATCAAACTTTTGAATGATAGTTTTACATTATACCTATTGAAATCTATCAACAAAGACCCTACAATTCATTTGATGACTGGGGTAGGTTAAATTTTGTACAGTGACTTTTCCAACTTCCTTATTGGAGGTAATTCCATGGGGGGATTTGCCTTTGGCATGTTGTTTTTTCTTCTGTTCCTGCTCCAAGATGTCGGCCGATGCACACACACACACACACACACACACACACACACATACATATATATATATATACAACGAAACAGCTGTCCGTGGATGACACAATTATTTAATTATATATATGTATATATATATATATATATATATATATATATATATATATATATATATATATATATATATATATATATTCCTTGGGGAAATAGGGAAGCCACTGAAGAAAAGTTCAACCAAGCCCTTCTGACTTCAGTCAGCAAATGAATAGATGAAAGTCGACCTTGAATGGAAGCTCTCGTTCCAAAAATTTTGCTTTTCACTGCCTTGAGGCCAATTGTGATTATCTTGGCTGAAGAGGAAAAGAAGTTTGATTCTATAGAAGGTGATTGTACCGTGGAAAAAAAGCTGTGAGGAAGCCGTAGAAAGGGAAAATAACGAACACCAGCGGCTTGTCCATGATTATAAAGACAACGGATGATACATTTTCTTGACAGAGAAGGTGGCCGACCACAATGGATTCCCCGCAAAGATGACATGGAATTGGTTAACCAGGATGGGAGCAAGAAACTAAGAGAGGAGAAAAAAAAATCCAAAGTTGGTAGAGGCAGCTGATAGAGTCTCCCATCAGTTTCGATGTAAAACTACTGAAATAAACCAACACTCATCGTTATAAAATCATTTTTGTGGGTATTGAATTGTGTGCGGTTTGAGAAAATATTCATATTTTCTTTTCTTTTTTTCTCTTCTGTGTCATGCAGTCTGGATTGGAAACAAATGTCTTTTTAATATATTCTATTCTATGCTTGTGCTTTTTGTCGTCGGAGTTTGAATCTCCGACTATTGTTATGTGTCTCTTATGATGTTTACCTGTATTTTGTTCCTTCTGTATATTTCCCAAATATTTTCTCCCCTTTCTTCCTTCTCTTTCCTTGTTTTGATTTTGATCTTCGTTCTTTCTTTCTTCTTCATATTATTCCCTGTTTATGTGTGTAGGTGCGTTACTTGTTTTATATTACATCTAAAATTGATTCGTGGCATACTCTTAGACCCATATATGCACACGTGCAAAATTATAGAGCAATAGCTTCATCAACAAAGATATTGCGCACTTTGACTGTATAATTTGCCATTGTAAGTATTTGATAAGAATATATATATATATATGTATACATATATATATATATATATAAATATATATATATATGTATATATATATATATATATATATACATATATATATATACATATATATATATATATATATATATATATATATATATATATATATATATATATATATATATATATAGTCTGCAGAGCTTTACTTCCACGAAAACTGAACATCAGAAAACTTTTTCGAAACATTTTTGGTGTGTGTTTGCGTGTGTGTGCGAGTAAGTCTTCTTTAGTTTTTTTTAATCATTCTTAAAGCTGTAAGTATATCGAATCGAAAAATTTAACTTCGTAAAGTATATTGTAAAAACGACATGGACAATTTCTTTGTGAATTCTTCTTCAAACACAGGGTATTCTGTTTAATTTTGGTAGGGAATATTCTAACCTTTTATGGTTTTTAATTTCATTTCAATTCACAAGAGAAATATCTTGCTCAATGAATTTTGAAAGTTGTTGAAAAATCAATATTTGATTAAAAAACTATTTATACACCTAATCGTGTGGAATATATATATATATATATATATATATATATATATATATATATATATATATATATGTGTGTGTGTGTGTGTGTGTGTGTGTGTGTGTTTGTGTGTGTGAGTGTGTGTGAGTATATATATATATATATATATATATATATATCCATATATATATATGTATATGTGTGTGTGAGTATTAATCTCAAGAAATCTCCCATCCCCAACTTTATCAGCTGTAGCTGCAGAAAGATGTTAGCTTTGATATTGTTCATTTATGTCTCCTTAAACCCGTCTGATATTTCCTTTGATTGCAGTTTTTCATTAAATTTAATTATGTCTCTTCTTTTCAATCTTGCAAAACAATAGGTGATTCTGTACGAATCACACATTCCTTTCTATTCTTTGTCATTTTCTTTCAAAGTTCACCAATTAGACAATCCCCACCTCTATTCATTATGTCAAAAATTGACCTTTTCCAGTCCGACCATATTTCGTCAGCTGATGTGGGAAATGGAAAGTTCCTTCTTATAACCAGCTCCACCGTTTCCTACGTTTCGGAATGCCTTTCAAGATTAAACAACAGCGAGTTGTAAACAAAAATAATACTCAACAAAGAGATTTCTTTCATAATGTGATGGATCGATATTCGAAAAAAATTCTGGTATTCATTGCAAAACATAAAAGTAAATTTCGAAAAGAAAAAAATACATTCTGTTAAAACTATCAATCAGTGCCATTTGATTATCTCCAAGAATCATTCTTGAATCAAAGAATAGATTGATTTTGTGGGAACCAAATTAATTCCATAAGGAAAAACAGAAATCTTTAATTGACATTTATTCCCAATGTGGCAACATTATTAAACATCAAAAAACATTTCTTGACAGCACTATTATCAGTGTGAGCAAAAAGGATCCAAGCAGTTTCCTGTCAATTAAAAGTTGACAGCTTTAATGTCGAATAGCATGCAATTTATCATTTGATGGGGAATGGAATATTTTGAGTATGAAAATTAGAATCCCCTGCCTTTTATGCACTTTTCGTTTTCTAGCAGTTTATCATAACTCTGTCTGCCACGGTTTACTTTTTCTTTTCTTTCTCCTTCATCCTATGTATCATTTCATTTTTTTAAAAAAACTTTCCCATTCATTTTAATTTGTGGGTAATTCTCACACACACACACACACACACAAATGCACGCACATACACACACACACACAAACACACACACACATGTATATATATATATATATATATATATATATATATATATATAAACATATATATATATATATATATATAAACATGTATATAAAAACATCTAATGATATCTTTGTTCACTGAATTAAGTAAAGACATATTTCCAACATTCTTTTATTGAACTACAGTTGCTTTCAAAACCTTTCATCCCTCTCGGTGAAAAACTGCTGCAACTGTCTTTTACAGTCTTCATAGCAATTAAGTAAATTCGCAAATAAATTATTACCTGCAGTGTTTGTTGGATATGGCAGTTGAGGGAATATTTCCAAGCCAAGCTCTGGGAATATTCGCAAAGTCACCAAAGAAACATGCGGTCTGGAGTTACCCTGAATGAATTTTGCACTTTTGTCGAATCAATTCTGAAC
This sequence comes from Thysanoteuthis rhombus, assembly GCA_963457665.1. Lineage (NCBI taxonomy): Eukaryota > Metazoa > Mollusca > Cephalopoda > Oegopsida > Thysanoteuthidae > Thysanoteuthis > Thysanoteuthis major. The sequence goes on along the minus strand of OY735219.1, from coordinate 18,929,663 downwards.
TGAAGATTTTCAGAAGATCAGGGTAATCAATCCACACCAAATTAGAAGCAACATCAGTTCGTATCGAATGTCATATTCTCCCTAATAATTTCACAGTAGATTAAAAGTATGTAGCGTCAATTCCTTTGGATGAAAATCACACTTTGATTTGATAGGTAACTGTTTATTGCACTCGTGCTACAATCACATTTATCCAACCTTTTCTTAATGACACCTATTTCCATCGCCCATAACAATAAGTTTCCTGGACATTTCAGTCGCAAATCACAAGGAATTTAGTTCATTCGAATTTAAAATAGTAACTGCTTGAAAAAAAGTACAGTGATGTGCCACTTGAAGTACGTCACTATAAAAGGATCTTTAAGAGAAAGTTATTGACTTGATCAGTTCATATCTTGATGAAATTCATACTTTTGTATCATCTTTTTTTGCTGGATGAACTAAATGAAGAAAGCAAAAAACAAAAATCATATACAACAATCACATTGAGAATAAGTACATAACTGTCAAAATCGAAGATGGCAAACTACGGAAAATAGACCACAATATATACCTATGACAGCGAACCTCCATAAAACTCACGAAAGAGGAGGAAATCAAGCGAAGTATCAACCTAGGGTGGCGAATCTTCGGCAGAGCAAGCTCAACCTTTAAAAACAAGTCGATACCAATAATCCTAAAAAAAAAGTATACGACCAATGCATCCTCCCGATAGTCACATGGAGTTGAAACATGGGAGCTAACCAAGAGACAAACCTGCAAACTGAGATGTATGCAACGAGCACATGGGAGAATCGTACTCAATCTCTCATGGAGAGATCACAAGACAACACAGTATATAAGGAAGAAAACAGGAGTCAGAGAAATCATAGAATCTATTAGAAAACTTAAACGGAAATGGGCAGGCCATCTTGCAAGAATGACAGACAGCCGATATATATCACGACTCACAACATGGATCCCCAGAGATCACATGCAAAACTGAGGCCGATTAAATACAAGATGGAGAGATTAACTTGATAAATTACTCCGCAACACCCATGATAGAGAATTTTGGCGAATGCCAGGGAAGGTCAATGTTCAACAAGAGACGCTGAAAGACTGTTGATGATGATCATCATCATCTTCCTTTTCCTTTCTATATAACAAACGGCATGTTATAATAAATCTTGATAGTATTGCAGTCTCTAACATTTGTTTTGGGTGAAACTAAGTTTCCGTGTGATTCAGTTAATCTGATGAATAAAGATACGATTACTTTTGAGGCTTTGAAAACCTGACAATAATTAAATTGAACCCAATCTGCTGAATCTTTATTATATTTCCCTCCGAGATAAATTTCAGACTTTTCAAACTTGAAGTCTTTCTCATCATATAAGGAAATTAAGATTTTTTTCTTCCAATTAATTAAACTTCTTATCAACACACGAGTAAATCAATATGCTTTGGGATTTGTACTTGAAGCGTCTCAATAATGAACAGCGTTACAAGTACAGCGGATTACACCGTGTCAGTTAATTAAGATCTGATAGGAAAATTGAAAATTCCCAAAGTTATAAGTTTCAATTTTAAATCAAGAATTGTAGATTGAAATGGAAATATTATTATGCCGCTGGTCAGTTTAGCATAATGAAATTTAATATATTGTGTGTTTGCTATGGGAACAAGATTTTCAGGATGTATATATTACGGAATAAAGAGAATGTTTGAGTAGAGTGGTTGTTCAAGCAAGAGTAATGCACAAAACAAAATCAGGATACCAATTTTTATGGGAATCAGTATGGGAGATAATGAAGCATTTGTTTGTATCTACATGAATTAAATGTTTCTTGATTGTTTTCAGGAAGAAAGCCCTAAAAAAATGTGTGTAATAATTTGAAATTTTTTGAATCACCATATTGGGGTAAATTCCCATGAATCTGTATATATGATGATGGATATAGAGCCTAGTAAAGTTTGCTTTGAATAACCAATCATATTTGCCCAGAACTCCAACCGTCTGGTTTCATGGAATCGAGAAAAAAATGGACTGGGTACGTACTTACTCAGATCTGCGATGTCAGGACTCTGATTTTTTTAAGCTGTGATGACTCATTTTAATTTCTATTCCAATATATATTTTTTACACACACATATATATATATATATATATATATATATATATATACATACATGCAGAGAGAGAGAGAGAGAGAGAGAGAGAGAAAGAGAAAGAGAGGGAGAGGGATAGGAAGAGAGATAGAGAGAGAGAGAGAAAGAGATCATAATTGATTATTATGATATGTTTTGAGTCACAATTGACATTTTGTTGAACAGAGGATAGAACACTTCAATTTATACAAAAATGAGAAAAACGGGTTCAATGAATGTCTTTATCATCTTTTACTGAAATTAACTGATCTGCCTAAATCTAGCTTTGTGTTGACATTTTTTTTCTGATGATTATTTTACGATTAGTTGAATTATCGAGTCTCGGAGTAAATTATGGAATGGGGTCATTAACTATTGACGCCTCACCAATATTTTGGAATCTTGTTATCTGAAAAGTATGAATTCGAAGATGTATTGAACTCGAAAACTTATATTTTTTTTTGGCCGGAGTATGTTTAGGCACAACGTTTGTTCAGAAAGCACAAGGATGAAGAAAAATAAATTTATCACAAGACAAAAGTTGGAAATCCATCTGTATTTATCTCATTTGAAGAATACAGATTTCATGAGCACATATAAATCATTGTAACAAAGTTTTAAAATTCAACCCTCATACAAGCATTTTCAAGTAATGACAAGCAAAAGTTATCATCAGAATTGAAAGACAAACGTTGAAAAATTCACATTCTTCCAGTTTCAAATGATTTGAACAATATCAGATCATATCCAGAGTGCGGTTAAATATTTCTATCATTACTCAATAAGACATTTCAAGGTCCCATTAAGATTTTAAAAGAATGTAATAGCTTTCTGTTCATGACAGATCTCTTTACAATCTTGAGACATTCGGATAAAATCTGCCTGATTAATGCAATTTAGCATCGGATTGAGGGATTGAAGTTAAAAATTACTTCTCAAAACCTATGATTTCCTAAACTAAATTTTGAAGTTTATCAACTTTCTCTCCAAGATTTCAACTTCGTTGTTCCTGATCATTTTGATCATTACTATAAAGAAGATGAATTCTTGAATTTTTTTAGAGACTGATTTGATCTGTAAGATTAACTGGAATGATTTGTATTATTTTTGTTCTTTTTTAATACATAATTACTCGGCAATCTGCTGAGTACAACCTTTGCATTCATAGGATTAATTGATACATGATTAGCAAAAAGTAATTTGAATATCAGATTACATGAAATAATCAATATTTTTTTGCTTTTTTTTATAGCTCTGGTAAATGAGATTTTTGACTTTTCTCCACTCTCCTAATTAATCCCAAAAAGTCGGATTTCGACTGAATACTTTTAATAATCTCCAAAATATCTCAGTTTCTGACATAGGAATCATTCAAGATAAAGAGAACCTTGATATCAAGATTGGCAGAAGACGCAAGCTGCTCTCCGAAATCCCTCATCAAATTGTTTGGTAATTGTTGCATTACTTGAAAACATTGAAATCAACAAACCGTATTTGTACCTATGTACTGATTTATTCTGGCACAAGGCCAGATGAGGATGAATGTTGACTATAAATATCGTACTGTGCCAATTTTTCGAGTTAAGAGAGCCTTATTCTCGTAAAATCAGAATCCTTCTTACGTCGCCTCCAGAACAATTTTCTTTATTGTTGCCTATTTTGCTGTTATGTATTATCGATTCCACTTGCATTGTTTAAAAATCCCAAACAATGTGTTTTTCTTGTCCATTGTCTATTCAGGTTACTCTGTGCAACATTTTATAAAAAACGAATCATCAGGATTACCCAGAATGATAGATCTTTCGCTTTTTACGCATGCTCAGTAAAAAAAAAAGCAGTTCAAATCGGTGCCTTTTCGAAATAGTGCACACGTGTGAACGCGTGCGCGTGCGCGCACACACACAGGCACAAAAATTTGGCTGCTTATGGAGTGCACAGGAAGGTAGAGGTTTCTGTTTTAATGGTTAATATCTATTCTTTTATAAAGTTAAAGATTCAATTCATTAAAGATAATCCATTGCTCTTGACTGAAAAAATAAAATGAAACAAAAACTAGATGGACAACCAACTGAAATTAATTATTGAATCCTGCATATTCAGATGAATTTGATCTGGGGGATTTTCTTTATAGTCTACAATTAAATTATTCAAACTAAATTAGAAATGTAATCAAAATGAACTTTCACTTTCAGCTGAATAAAGCAGAAAATTGAAACACTGATTGAATTTAATCCGATCAATTTTTAAGATTTCAAATCAAAATATCTAGAACGTAAATCTTTTGCTCCGAGTCGTGTACCCAGTCATAATAATTGATACATTCATTCAGATATCATAAATAACATGTTTTATAAATCATTGATTGAACATCCAAAAGGGTTATTGCATTACATAAGACGGCTTTCATTATCCTGACTAGTATCTCCACTTGTGTCGATTGGAGACAGTATTTTGGCCGATATGTTGTTTGGCCTACTTGAAGAGCAGTAGATGATTAAGTTTTGTTATTATTAGGATAAGTACCTCTACTTTTGTTGCTTTATTACTGACTGGTGTGTTCTGATTTCATGAAATATCACTTTGTCCTTCCTTTCTCCTTCAGATGTTTCCCTATGTTGCATCCATTTGCCGAGAACCTTAACAAACACCACGTGATGTTAGATGAACTATATTAAGCAAATTGGCCTTCACATGAACTCCAGCCAGGATATACATATACTTATATACAACGAGTATGTTGGGGAGGAAGACACAATGATCGAAATCGAAAATTTAGAGTTGGTGAGAGCACATCACAACATCTACTTAGTTCAAGATATCTCCATGAAGTCATCAAAAGAAGAAGAAATAAAAGAAAAGTATACGCCCGATGTATCCTATCGATAGTCACTCATGGATCTGAAACATGGAAGCTAACCAAGAGACGGACCTGTAAACGGAGAAGCATGCGCCGTGCACGAGAGAAAATAACGCTCGACCTCACATGAAGAGGGATCATAAGACAGCACTGTATATCAGAGAAAAGACAGAGTTTGAGACATCTTGAAATCCATCAAAAAATGAAATGGCAATGGGCAGTACACGTTACAAGAATGTCAGACATCGCATCTTTACCATTTCTGGATTATTTGGGACATTTGGAAAAAAACTGAACAAAGGAAAAAATGAACAACACTCCCCAGCCTATGAAATTATTTTGAAATAATCACAGAAAGAGAGAGAGAGAGAGATATCTATAGGGTGACGTAAAGAGAGTGAATTTACGTTTAATTTGCCTAATTTTAGGCAGCTTTAGTTTGTCAAATTGATTATTACTTATTATCAAACATAAAATATTCGAAATATTTTTACCCACTACACTGATTTGCAACGATACAGCACAGACTTGCTATTCATTCTCGGGAAAATAACGCAATATCATAGATTTACACAGAGATAAACTAGTGCTCAAAAAAATAAAACCGAAGTTGTAGCTGGAAGTAGACACAATTCATATCAAAATTTGTACAAGTAATGCCTCAGAGAATGACTAAAAAATAAAGGATGTTGCAAATTTGTTAATTCAATTCCTTACATGGATATCAAATGACAATAGATTTATATATATTTAATTACTATGATTTTACATATATATGCACCTTCACAACCATTGCATTATAAATTCAGCACCTAAAAAAATAAGCAAAATCCTAATTTAAGATGCTTTTACAAAAACCAATACTAATAAAATTGAATTATATACATTAAAAACCTGAAATTATATGATGAAATAGTTAAAAGATACCACGTTTTAATAACAACGATCAGATTAAAAGTGGCTTGCATGAGACTGACTTTGAAGCTAACGATCAAAGCAATGCTTATGAAAGATATTCGAAATTAAGATGAATAATTGATGAAACATATTCAAGACATGTCAGATATGTGTCTACCACGAAGATAAGCACGCATTGACGTCATAAGCATCTTCTGACAGTGAGCCATTAGGTGGAGATGATCATACCTTGGATAACACATCATGCATCGCAACAACATTACCACGTCCTCTGCACAGTGTCCCAGAAGAGAAACTGCCTTGAGCCCGTTGCCAAGACTAATTATCTGACCTATTAACTGAAAACTACATATTTTTTACGTTGTAACTCTTCTGACGTGTAAGACTAATTAAAATAGAAAGTCTCCAATAGCTAGTTGTCATATCATCAAAGTAGATATGCGAGCTTACCCTGTTTACACCAGATGATGGTGTTATCAAGTGGGGTATATCCTGGTAGTGTAAGCCAAGTCATGGATAGAATGGCACACAAAGTTTTATGAGTTATGTTGTCGGTGGGACAGGATTTGACGACTTGCTCAAGCCGATCACCACAACCATGGTGGCGAACAAGATAAACCGAAGGATAGTATTGAATAACATGTGCGCCAGAGGTAATCTGTTACTGACCATATTCGTTTTGTGAACCTGTGATGTGATAAATCCTGTCACGAGTAGTAGTTTACCGCCCTGTTGAGGCTCATGCAAACATGTATCAGGGAATTTCCTTTTCGCTTGTTATTCAATGCTCTGCTCAAACCAGAGAAAGGGATTTGTCATTACGTTTGAGGAAAAGAGGAGAAAACAACTGTTTCCTTTTTATTATTTAGATAGAGGTACCACTGACTTGTATAGGATGTTTTCAGCAATACATCAGATTCTGTTCTGGCCAAGATCTTAATATATTGCTTATATTTGATTTTGAGAGTTGGTCAATTTTAGAGATGCCCTGTTTGATAATGTTCGAAAACTAACTACAGCAGGTATGTAGATGTTCTGATTATCCCAATCTCTTGTTCCATTAGCTCTTCGACGACAATATTGGGGAGTCAACATTATAACCAATTTCACTAAAGTGCTCTGTCGAACCATCACTGTTCAATAAGAGGAACAGCGATATCTATCTTTTACAAACCGTTCCCCCCTTATTGATTTTCCAAATCAATTGTTAAAGCTGATATGTTCTTATTCATATAATGATCAAAATAAAAAGTTGAATGATTTTTTCTCCCTTCTTTTTCGTTCTTCTTCTATTTGATCTTTTTCGATCTTTGACTCATTCTTCGAACTTCTTTTTACGATATTTATGTCTCTTTTTATTCTTCTAATATTAGAAGAAAGCTGAGAGTATCATTATAAAAGCCAAGCTGGTGAGGGTATATTTTCCTCTTTTTTCATCGTATTCATTTTGAATATCTGGGAGATGATCATTTTCTCTTATTTCCAACAATACATTTCACATTAGCCAAGAAACAGGATCTGTTGCTGAATGTGGTGGCAGGTCTGTGTTCCAAAAGATGTTTACAGATTTTATAAACGTTTCCAACCAACCCTTTCACATAATCCTCGTCATTCTATGTTTGACATTTGACATCTCAACCCTCCACAAAAATTTCGAGCCAATTTTTCTTGAAACATCAACCTTTAGAACTGAACTGTCAAGCCCACACTCCCAATATTTATATAACTTACATATTTTTTCTCTTTTTTTTATGTCAACTTTTTTGTTCTATTAATCCATAATATAAAATATTTTTTCTGTATTTTGTAAATTTCTTCAATTCGAAAACGTTGACGCTATTTTCTAAGTTATATTACTTGCACGAGAAGGTGTCACATATTGTTTGCCATTACATAAGACTGCAAAAAGACAGATATTGCTATTCATCTTCTCTTTCTTTACAAATCTTTGTCTGTTTAACATCTGTCTTATTTTAAAAAGTCAAAAACAACAAATAAAATATTAAAGATTAACCTGACACGAATATTTATCATGAGTCCATCTTTCTTTTCAAAATATTACAAAAAGACACGACGAATCCATATTCTGTATCGAATAGACATAGTAAAGACGGAAAATGGAGTTCACGGCTTTGTTTATTTCTTTGTTTAGTCAGTCCTTTTTTTTTCTTGCTCTTCTAGTGTTGAGTAATGTTTGGACTTTTCTTGATTCTCTTCAGCATAAGATGATTTTTTTACTTTTTTTTTTTGTAATATTTATATTCAGACAATGAATTCCAGTGTTGATTCCAGGGTTTTGTGTATTTCAAATGAAAGATGTGAGGAACTTTATGTTTGGCGATTGTACATCTCTGTGCTGAACTTGAATTGGTCCTAAAAAAGGATTTTGCCCAAATGAATGAAATTATTTTCATATTTTTTAAAAAAATAAAACAGAGAAAGAGATGATAGCTTTTCATGGGAAGGAAACGCAATAAATCTCAGTCTCAACTTTATTTTGGATGAATCGAAATTAGAATGAGTTATATTCCTTATTCTTTACTTGAGATATAGTGATTGATGCATGTGCTCACGCGGAGTGCTGTTAGATTCTGAATAAGTTCAAGGGTGAAGTGCATGTTGATTCAATAATCAACCAACAAGTGATGAAGGACAACTAATAAAGTATATGCCAGTATCGAAATATCACCATATGACAAGTAATATTCTGATATATAGATGTATATACACAAATTCCCACGGTGAAACCAATTGCACGATTTACCAACCATTTTCTGCATTGTTTATTATGTAAGCAAAAACGATCAAAAAATCCATCAAACATTAACAATTGTGCATGGGATCTGATGCATTCTTATTTCAGGCATGAGATAGCATATACATGATACTCGTAGAAGAAAGGAAAGAGAACAATTACAGCTAAAATATAAATGTGCTACTACGAATTCAATCACTTTCTATTCCAACAAGATATCCCCCCACAAAATTCGTATTACATTTTTCCCTTTTCATTTGCTTTTCAGATTTGATCCTATTTTTTTCCTCTTCCAATTCCTCCGTTTATTTCCTGATGAAAAGACCTGTATTCCCAGAGTCATTCAAAGAGTGCTGTGTTCCAGTAGTTATACCAAAAGTTTTCTATGCCCAAAGACGGTCGAGCCATTGCATTGATGGGAATCTCTTAAAGCCAGTATCTAAAATCATATTTCTAAAGTGTTAGTAGTGAGTAATTACACTGACGCGTTAGTAGCCAGGGGAATTGTCTGCTTGGATTGCGTCTTCCGGTTGTGTGAGCCGGGTAAATAATAAAACTGACCTTTAATGTGTCACAGTTCGCGTTTGGCTTCCAGAGTGTAGCAGATTGCCAGGCTCCTTTCCCTGAACGAAGAAGGAAGAAAAAGCGTGAAGAGGATGATGATAAATGTAGAAGTAGAAATGGGTCAACGGATAAGGATTTTGCATCGATGCATTTTCTGCTTATTGAAGTGAAGTCGGAAGTGGTCTTAAGTGCTCTTCGACCTGCCCAAGCATCGATATTGAAATTTATATGGACGCTATAAACGATATCACGGTTTACAGACAATGAGACATCTGTGGAACTGATAGAAGGTAGAGTGTTCGTGCTTAAGCTATTCAATTTACACCAATCAAGTGGGATGCCTCTCTCTCTCTCTCTCCTCCTCTCTCTCTCTCTCTGTATATATATATATATATATATATATATATATATGTATATATATATATATATATATACATATATATATGTGTGTGTGTGTGGAGGGGTGTGTTTGTGTGTCTGTGTGGTTTTACGTGTGTGCACCTGGGTATAGGATTAAATTTAAGGTTATGAAGGTTGTATACAGGGTTTCAGATCCTCTTTACGGAATAATTCCATGGTTAACATCCATTTTTCTCCTTGATATCATTTGCGATTTGTCTGTGAATATTTGATGCAGGAGACTCTCATGTTGGTGCAACAGAAACTGCTCAACCGTCGTAATTAGCTATCATAATCAAGAATGTTATTTATCTGAACAATGTTTAATTGAGATCATTGAATTGATCTTAATTCATTAACTTGAAACATTGAGTGTTTCATATACTCTGATATTTAATTGATATATATATATATATATATATATATATATATATATATATGAGTGTGTGCGTATGTGTGTTTGTGTGTGTGTTTGTGTGTGAGTGTGCGTAAAATATTTTCTTGTTGAACAGTTGATACGTAAATGTAAGATTCAAAACATTGCTCCCTGATACGACGATTGTCTTAATCAAAATCAATCGCTTCAAGTTAAGGCAGTACAGATTATAATGACAAACAATTGTTTTAATTATCAAATTTAACTCCATTCTGGTGGGGTTTGAGCTGAAGTAACGTCCACAATGTAAGTGCTTCAAGCTATGAAAAAAAAACATTAGATTGATGATGTTTCCTCAAAGTATTCATTGAGTGATATACGCTCAAATGTGTCTGTAGGATTAGACGAATAACAAATGAATTGTAATGGCTTTTATTGCAATTTATCTAGCTCAACGGAAGTAGATTTGATCAGTTAAAGAGGTTTGGGTAATGTCTCATCGTTTTGAATATATCAGTTCATAAACATTTTTTAATCTATCATGTCAGATATCAAATGCTGATTTTCATGTCGGCAAGATAATCACTATTTAGATAGTTAAGAGTTCAGCTGTCCCCAGTTTCTTCCAAGGAAATCATCGCAGTAAGCGTGCAATTATTGAAAAATACTATACATAAATTGTTCATCATTATCATCAGCCGTTAAAGGTTCCCTGCTGGACAGAGGCTTTCCTAATCTCCTCACCTGACCAGACTGATGGCACTAATCTATGCTTTGTCTTACCGGAAATCTTGTCTCTACATCCTGTCTCTGTTCTTTTCTAGCCGTGTACTAATCAGTCAACGTTTGGTACATTTTATTTTGTCTTTATGTGCCCAGGCAAGCTTGTGTCCTTCTCCGTTTACATGATTCTTGGTCAGACCAAAACTTGCATCTATGGATACTTTTTGCTGTTTTTGGTAATTCACAAGCCTAGCATTGGGTTAAAGAAATGATCGGCGTTGGCCTTCTGTGAGTTCAAAGTAAGTGAACTAATCTGACCAGACACCGTACAAGAAAATATTTTCTGGGTAAAACTTTCTCAAATAAATTAGGCAGACAATAGAAACAGAAGAGAAAATTCCCTTACATAAGAAACATAATTTTCATGAATTAACGTAAACACAAATGTCAAAGGAATACGGTTAATCTCCTCCCGTGGGGAAGAAAGACATTTTTCACGTCGATTTGTTTATAGTGAGCAGTATTTGTTATACTTTATAAGTAATTGGTCTTTAAGAAATACAGATTTTCACCGAGAGTGTCTGGCGTAGCTTGGAATAGGCAGTGTTCGATTCAAACCAAAACTTGAAGAATAAAATATACAACAAAAAATGCCTTGAAAATCCAAAAACAATAGCAGACACTTAAAGAGATATATAATCATCGTCATTTCAGGTTGACGTATTTTGTATTCTCCTTATATCAATATCATAAATAGCAATGATGCCATATGAATATATGTATGGAAGGAAATATTAATCAAAAAGAAATAGTAACAATGGTTGACAATGAATAGACGATGAATTTTTGTGGCAGCAGTTTTCCCCACTTTGAAAACTGACGCAACTTATTCATCTTTTCTGAACTGTATCCTATTATATGGCCTTACGTCGTATCGATGTCAATTTAGTGAATATCCATAAATATCAAGTCAAGAAGAACAAAGAAAATTTTGGCAACTATTTCTGATATTGATACTATTCGATCGTTTTCTCAAAATGGAAGGTGCTGAGTTTAAATTCCAAGGGAGAGCAGGGAGGACATGTTTAGAATTGCATAAAATTTGATGAAAGTATTTTAAAATTCATGTTTCTGTTTTGTTCAAGGTTTGTTAAGGTCAATGAATGTATACACAAGGAAGTCAGAGATTTGATTGGCAGATATGAGAGAAAGAAATATAAGGATGCTAGTCTGTAGGTGTCGCTATATGCCAGGGACAACTTCCAAAAACTACGTGGGAAGAGATAAACAGGATAGAAATTGAAGAAAAACCAACGGTGGCAAAGATGGAGAGAGTGAATACCTGACAATGGAGAAGGAAAAAAGGGAAGTGAATAAAAAGTCTAATATGTAAAAGAGTGAAGACGAAAAACAAAAAGGAAAAGAAGAATATAAACAAAAAGTAAAGGAAAAGACTTGAAAGGAGAAAAGGAAGCAGGGGAAAGAATTGCCAGACGAAGCAATTACTAGAATATGAACGAACTAGTTTTAAAGAGAAAAGCAATGAAAGTCGAATAGAATGAGAATATGAAGTAGAAAAAGGAGAATATATCGTATAGGGCAAAAAAACAAAAAACAAAACGAAGTAAGGGAATAAAAATCAGTGTACAGGAGCAAGAATGAAAGAGAGACAAAAAAAATTGGTGAAAAAGAAGCAGAAGGACAAGGAATGAAGAGCAAATGATTAAAACAAAAACCAAAAAAACAAGAAACTGAATTGAGAAGAATCAGAAGGATTAAGTGCTAAGAGGAGAGGAAATAGAAGTATAAGGACAGACAAAAAAAGTAAAATTTATAAGGAAACAAGGACAATGACAGAAGGAAACAAGAGGAAAAGAAAGACAGTGACACAAGACTAAGGGTTAAAAAGGGAAAGAAAATAATGATGAAGGTTAAGTATAGAAAAGTAAAAGGAATAACGGAGAAGAGCAAAAAAAAAAAAAAAGACGAAAAAAAGGAGAACGACAAAGTAGAAGTAGGAAGACAAACGATGAGAAGGGAATGTTTAGAAAAACTAGGAAAATGAAGACGCAGAAAAAGAAGTGCAAAAAAAAAAAAAAGAAATGATTACGATGCAAAATCACAAGTACAAATAAATAGGGGTCAAAAGAATAGAAAAAAAAGAGGGAGAGAAAGATAGTGAAAAAATCTCCTTCCTAGTCAGGAGTTACATCAAAAGAGGAAAATGAGTAAGGGGAAATTATACAAAAAAAACTGAAAAAAGAAATTCATTCAGACAATAATGGCGGAAGATGTATCCATAAATGATGAGTATTGTAGGGTACGTAAAAAAACAGGATCTACACAGATTTTTCTTTTTTTTCTGGAAACTGGATTTATTGCTCCTCCAAAATAATTGCTGCTATATGCATTTTGCAGTAAAGGAGGTTATATCTCCCTTGACCTTTTATCGATAGCTTATTCCAGTTTACCTATCCCAATTGGGGAAGAAGAACAATTATCTGTTGTAACTAAATTCAAATCAGGCATACCAATACATACACACACACACACACGCACGTGTATATATATATATATATATATATATATGTATATATATTTGTGCATTTAAATGCACGTATATATGTTTGCATGTTTTTTTGTGTGTGTTTGTGCGTGAATGTGTATCAATATATCTGGGCCTATTGTGTGGTTTATTGTTTAGAATTCACAATTAATAGTTTGATTCACTTTATTCGAAAGCTCAATTTTTGCGGTGAATAGAAGTTAAAAGCTTATAAAAAGAGAAATTCTTATCAGATTTGTTGATACCATTTGATCGAATCAATCCCCAGCATAAATTTGGAATTAAAAAAAAAGCTATAATGACGTATGTAAGTTTCACGCAGCTCCGTTTTGGCTGTCTTTTCCAGTTGTTCGACGCAGGGTAAGAAAGATTTTTGCAATCAAGCATATATATATATATATATATATATATATATATATATATATATATATATATATATATATATATATATATATATATATTACTTCAATGAAAAACATTCGATTGTAACAGAAAATGCCTTTCAAACTAACCTTTTCTCATTCCAGGCAGGAAATAGAATTTATTTTCTCATATCCTATAAATTCAAAATGATTAAAGAGATTCCATTTCTAAGATTTTATTCACATTGAATAAAGACATTGTCCTCGCTATGACTGCAGTACTATTCCCAAAAGGGTTCTAAAAAAAGGGTTCCCTAATGGATTAAAAGAAATCTTGAATTCACTTTCAATTCTCACTTTTCATTTGGAAATATATCAACATCAAAGATTATGACTGTGATAAAAGTTTTTTCCATAAAAGATCAATACAACTTACAATAAAGATATTCCTCAATGATGTTCTACAAAGGATATCTGAGCAGAGTTTTTTTCGAACTGCTGAAAGCTGACATGGTAGTCACCTTTTTGGGCTCAAATACGAAATTTTCAACTGAGTTTACATCCATATAAGTTTTGATCTCGCGAAATTACCCGCAAAATAGGAGAAATATCATGCAATGGCTGGGCCATGGCTATTAAACGCCCAGGACGTAACGTTCCAAACAGTGTCCATATATTGGTATTGTTGTCTTATCGCTCTTTCAATCTAATCAAATCTGTTTACCAACCACGAATTTAGAAACGAAGACACTGTGAGAAAACACACAAATTTTCGCAGCCAGTTTTACGCAGACACCTCTTATTGTTTAAGGCTCTGTAACTGTGACACTATTCTAGAAAAAGATTTTAAAAATAGGATCCCTTTTGAGGAGCAGTTTCTGAATCGAATCTATTTATCTTTATATATATATATATATATATATATATATATATATATATATATATATATATATATATATATATATATATATATATATATATATATATATATATTGCAGCAAGCTGTATCATTATGCCTGAAAATATATTTTTTCTAGATAAAAACCTGTCTCCTCCAGATTATTTATTTATGAAAATATGACCAAAAGAATACGAAGCTTTTTCTCGCGATTAAAATTATCCATCCGTCTTACTGAATAGATTTGCGAACTTATAATAAGTATTCTAGTGAAATTTGGATCTCTTCACTTAGATACATAGACCCAGAGCAAATGCAAAATTCGACAGAGTCAGGTAAAAAAACTCCGATAAAGAGTAATGTTAAGATATATCAATTTGCAACTGCCTGAAGTGAAGATATTCTAGTGACTTGACGTGAGAGAAAAAAAAAAAAAAGAAATGTTCGTACTTTCCTTCTTTGCTATCTTGCCTCATTCACTTATTTCTTATCATTCATTTTTTACTTCCTTTCTGTCATTCTTCCCCTTTTTTCTTTCGTTCTTTCTTTCTTTCTCCTTTCCACTCAGGTGAGAATGGAATCTACTTTTTTGTAGCATTACACCTTTGCATAACTTCAGAGACATCAACAGCAAAAAAATGATAATTTGTTCAAATATGCAGAAATTAATCTGTAGTCATTATATGAATATCTTTCTAAAAAAGACAAAAAAAAAAAACAAAAAAAAACGAGTACATTACTAAAATGCATCGTTTTGACTGATATGTCCTTCTCTTGCGCTTTTATCACCAACTTTTGGCTGATACACACTTCAGTCTCCTTGAAGTGAATGTTGCATATGTGTTCTTTTTTTTTCTGTCTTTTTCTTTGTTTGGTTTCTCTTCACAGTTAACAATGACGTCTTTCTGCATTCCAAACAACAGAACTATGTTTCCATACCATCGAATATTCTAATATTATCTGCAGTTCTCATCCATCCCATAATTACATTTTCTTTCATATCTTACATTATTTTACACTATGGAAGGAGACAACGATAGCACAAATTTTAAAACATGAAAAAACTAATTTTATTCCCCGTGGTACCTTTGTTGGAAGAAAGAGTGAGTAATTTAGCGAAATCAGAGGTCGTTACTATGTGATGTATTATCAGGGAGAGTAATAAATGAGAGTCAGCAGGTTCCGTGTGAGCTATCTTCGCGTGGATACGTTAAACAAACCGGATTCACAAGGGAAAATCAAGCAAACCAAGATGACCTTTAGCGAAGAGAGATATAAAGCAATGCAAGTGGGTCAGTCAGGTTCGTTTAACTGCTTAGATTGGAACATGTGTTCGTAAAATAGAGTTATTTGGAGATAATCAGTTTCTTGTAGTTATTTGGATGAAGTCGTGAAATGGGAACTAGGAGTTTCCATCCTATTCTTTCGGGTCATAAAACTCTTGCAGCATTCCTGCATCATACATATTTTGTCATTAAAATTTATTTCATTCAATTTTAGCTATATTCCTGGAGGATGTAGCCCTGTCGACATTAACTACATTTTATTCTTTTTGTTCGGAAGGTTTATTTTAAACACGAGACTGAAAGCAGAAGAAACACATCCACAGACACACACACAGAAATACACATATACACACACATATTTACATATATCTATCTATCTATCTATCTATCTATCTATATATATATATATATGTATATATATATATATTTAAATACATATATATATATATATATATATATATATTTAAATACATATATATATATATATATATATATATATATATATATATATATATATATATATATGTATAAATTAACTTTCTCCGTCTCATTTTCTATCTCTTTCTCTAACCCACTACTCAATGAAATTTAAAACAAATCATAATCGGTAATGATCACCGTAGAGCAGACACATCATCAATTCATACAACGTTCAAGTTAGTGTTTATGAGTATCTATACGTGTATATGGCCCAAAAATTAATTGGTATTAGTCCGACTTATTGTTAAGAGAAACAGGTTTAATAATCAACATATATCATATCTTATTATGGTGAAAGAATTATATATATACACACACACACACACACATATATATATATATATATATATGTCAAATAATATTTTATGCATTAGTTTTTTCCAAACTTCCCCACTCATTTCATCGATGACTGAATTTATCAGTTCATAGATTTAGAAAATGTATCTTGGAATTGTTTGTACGTACTCGATATTTTAAATCGTCGCTAAACCATTTTTTTAATCACGATACCAAGCTATTCAAAATTATTTTAGTGGTTAACAATGGTCATTAGATATTCGAGAGTTCATCTTGCAAGTTAACATATGATATATAAGTGCTTAGATTTGCGTTTCTCCCTGAACTATGGGAAAGGGAGTTTATAAGTTTTTGGTTGATCCGCAGTTTTGAAAGTACTTTCAGTTGTCTGACAAAGAGAGTAACGATGCTAACATGGATTCGATATTTTGAATGTTAATGAATAGCCATGATTATTCATAAAAATGATGGTTATCATCAATAACAAATATCTGAATTATACGTCACAACTGAACAGAGAAAGAGATTCCAAATCCTGCATTACCATTTTTTTTGTTTTTGTTTTTCATTTTCATTTGTTCGGAAACAAGAACTATACATGGTCTGGGTTTTTTTCCCACTTTTTTTCAACCATTAGGACGATTCATCAATAATTTTTATTGACTCAAAAGGGGGAAATAAAAAGTTGAAGAGGCAGTAATTGAGAATCAAATAGAGAATAAAGTCACAAGGTTTGATCTTCCGAGACCGGAAGTGACATTTTGAAAATCAAATATCCTTCATGAAGGGAAATAGATGAAAGGAAGACGGATTTTAACCTGCAAAAACGGATATTGACATTTAAAAAGTATTTGAATTGAAAAAGAGGTTGATCTTTAACAAAATATCCAACCAGAAACGACGCATAAATACAATTATAAATTATACACGAAATGAAAAGAAAAAAATCTGGTTAGCTGTGATTATTTTCTGCGAATTCTTAGGGAACATATGACTGATTTGATTTAAACGAAACGGGGCATTATGAACATTACGGATTTTTTTGGAAACGGTTTCTCTTTATCTCTCACAGAGAATATCAACGTTGAAAGATGTTCGGGGGAGAAAAAAATGGATTTGAATGAATCATCGTTGAAAAACAATGAAAGCAAAACGTGATAATATCAAAGAATTTGCTTGTTTTGTTTATCAAAATCTCGCTAATTTACATGCAAATCAACTGGTTCTTTTATTCGGAGCAATACCAGACAAATTGTTTGAATTGTACACGAAATGAAAAAAAATATTTCAGATGACTGTGCTTAATCTTTGTGAATTTCGGGGGAAAAAATGATTCGATTAAGATATATTCAGAGATATGGTCGATATTTCATAAATAACGAAACTTGAAGAGTAAAATCGTATATTCTTGATTTATATTTTTTTCGAATTGCAAAAATTTGGGGGCAATTTCTTTCCAAATGTTTAAATTATACGCCAATCAAAAAATGTTTTTTTGTGGTTGTGTTCAAGTGTACATCCACATACCTGATCCGATTCGAGTTTGTTTTCACAGATTCTTCTTAAGATATAAATGGTACACACACATATACACACACACACACATACACACACATACACAAATATATATATATATATTTATACATAAATATATATGTATATCTATACATAAATAAATATATATATACATATATATATAGATACATATATATATATATATATATACATACATATGTACATAAATACATACATACATACATAAAGAGAGAGAGAAAGAGAGAAAGAGACAAAGAAAGAGGGAGAAAGAGACAAAGACAGACTGACAGACACAGACACAAAGAGAGAGGAAGTCAGAGAGGAGAAAAAAGAAAGAAAGATAGTGTGTGTTGGACAGTGAAAGGGACAAAATGAGTGAACACTCCAATTACACATCATCCATTTACAGAATAACAGTTCATCTTCAATCTTGCAAATGGGTATCAAAATTATCGTAAGATTATGCAAAGATAAGTAAATATTTAAAAAAAAAATTCACTGGTAGAGTGATAGTAAACAAGCTTGTCTCACCAAATGCTACTCTAATCCCCTTGACGCGTCGGGGATGCGTTGGTCATACAGTGATTTTTCTGATCTGGATTACTACACAATTTCATTGAATAGGGGGTTCCATGTTTGTGTGCATGTGTGTGACTTTGGTTTCTGCGTGGTTGACAAGTTGCCTGTGTATATGTGAGTATGTTTATGTGCATTTTATCTTTTCTTCCAGGAAAATATAGCGTAATATAAAGCAGCGTCTGATATGAAATCGATCTATTTCATAGAGTGCTCTAAATAATGTATTTTAGATTCGCTATACAAACTAGTTCATGTCCCTGCCCTCTCTGTGGGTGGGACGGGTTGTTCATTTTTTCGAGGTATGTAAGCTAGGTCTAGCTCACACTCACAGCAACACCCACAAGATTCTCGCCAAATTCCCCATACTAGAATCCAAAAACACAATCATTGGCCCGATGAGGCCTAGAGAGGGCAGAGACATGAACTACTTGGTATAGCAAATAGACTTTCAGTTATAAATATAAATATATATATATATCTGTGTGTGTGTGTGTGTGTGTGTGTGTGTGGCCCTTTGATAATATCCAAGTTCAATATATAAATCAACCACTGTTCGAAATATGTTACTCAGTAATAACTTTCTTAATGTTGATAGGACAGGACATGACTACTCCCAGAGAACGACCATCACCTTAGAGATAAATCTGAGATGGTGATCAAGTATTCTCATAAATCAGTTGACTAATTAACCACCAATCTTCACCATTTATCTTAGTACTGCTGTTTTGTGCTAATCTCAAATGGGGTAGTTGCTGCCCCTACAAAAGAAAAAAAAACTCTCACAAATACCATGATAGTTCTTGAAACAATATATACAACAACAAACCACTGACACTTTAGATGTACAAAACTGTTTCCTTTGGAATGAAAAATGTCCTCCGTTGAAATTTTTCCTCAGGATGATGGTATTGAAAGCAGGGTCAAAGTTTGATCAAAATTTTATAATTTCCTTGACTTTTTTTACGACTGTAACATTAAATGATTTCTGAAGTGACACTTTTATATTCAATTATTTCTTGAGGATACCTTTTTTCTGTGCAGTGCGATCATCAATGTTCACTGTTGATGGGCTTTTATTTTCATTGATAATATTTTGATCTGTTTTGAGTTTTATCATTTACTCGAGTTTGCAATTTATTTTGTCATGTTTTGGCTCTTGAAGTTCGACTAAATTGTTGGCTCTTGCGGCAGATTCGAAGATTATCATTTGAAATGTGTGAAAATCTGCGAAGTTGATATGGGAAAAAACATTAAAAACTATCTTATTATTTTCCACTTGTCATCGATCATAACATACCGGTTTAAGTACAGTTGATTAGTCTATGTTCTTCAAAAATTTTGGTTTATATAGAGCTATGTATTCATATATATATATATATATATATATATATATATAAATATATATATATATATGAATCAAGGCTCCACAATGGCTTAACAGTTCATAGCAGAAATTCAAAATTTCGTACAAATACTCTCTTCATTGAGTAGGGTTTTCAATGTATATTTTCTGTCAAATTTGTCGGTTAGATTGTGTCCCAAAAATTCATGCTCTCTCTTGACATTTTGGAATAATAGCTTTCCTAGCTCTACAAAATTTTACACTTTTTATTTGATATTCCTCTATACGATATTGATTATATGACGAACCGCATTTGACTAACCAGGCGTTTCGATCATAAATTCATGGTACAACACATAATGGCGGTATTTTCATCAAGGTGAATTAATTTTACTGCAACCAATGATTAATGAACGAGGTAAGAATAATTATACATCGGCAGCAGTGATTTATAATTCTCTTTGAAATGCTGATTATTTTAAAGGTTGGAATCTGCATAGATTCAGTGACTTTGGAGTAAACATCTCCTTTGGAACGGCAAAAAATTATGCAAATCTTATAAACTGATGTATAAATCATGCAAATCGAATAGAAACGCAAACGCATTAGTGTTTACAGACCTGTTTGCTCAAAACAATACCATTCAAACCAACATAAATATGCATGCTTGTGTTGTTCAGATGAGAGATGCAAATATTTTTAAAGGAGAAAGAAAAAAAAAGGCTTTCTGATTTGTTCCATCATTTCATCTTTGTTTGTTTACGGTCTATATCCGTTGTATTTTCTTATGTTTTTTCTTTCAACATGGGCAATTATGTTATAAATAAATGGATACATGATCGGACAGAATGATTATAAATTGTGTTATTTCCGTATAGAAATTCTATTCGAACAAAAATGAGAATTTGGAGTTGAAACAGTTTTTTGGGCCCCTTGCATTGACAGCGGTAGTTTAGCTCAATGGTCAGAGTGACAATATGTCCCAGTGGCTATTCCATCGATTGTAGGTTCGATTTCTGCCGTATTCCCAATCACTTAATCTGTTTATCCCATTTACGTTGAC
>OY735219.1:18866032-18903532 GCA_963457665.1 Thysanoteuthis rhombus | reverse complement strand
ACATATATATATGTATATATATATATATATATATATATATATATATATATATATATATATATAAGCATATAAATATATATATTGCCCTCTCCTCCAGTCCCTCCGTCTCTCTTCCTCTGATCCGATTCTTGTTTGATAGGAGTTCATATTGGGGGACTTGATTCTTATCCCACAAGATATACATTATTATCCTCTTAGGTACGGTTCGTTGTGATGAATTCCAATTATTTCATCGTCCTTGTGTGAGGTGAGGTCTCTCCGGTGCCCTCAATCTGTTTCAGAGGCAAATCATACCGTCCTTTCTTCCCGTTATGCAACTTATGTTCAAGCTAAAAATCAAACTCACCATTATAAATAAACTAGCTTGAATGATTTTTTTCATTGTGTTGTACGTCGTATAACTTTGATATTCCCAACTATTGTCTCTATTTCATAGCCATCAACAACAACAACTGCTCTTACCAACAACAGATTATCGCTTAGCGAGTCCTCTCCTTCAGAAACCGCTTTTTCCACAGCTTCTGATCATTCACAGTATTCTCTTCATAGAATCCATGGATGTTTCCTTTGTTTTCTTTCACAATACATTTTGAAATAGTACAATACTTTTTAAAATGTTCAATATGTTGAAAAAAAAACTGTTTATGTTCTACAATGTTCGAAATCAATAAACAAAAATTTGACAATTTCCTTTCAACAATGCACACTGATACAAAAACTTTCATAATACATCCGCAAACCTTTTTTCAATTGTTAGTTATATACAAGTAAAAATGTTTATCATAATTTGACATCACTAAGACAATATTTTGGACAGGCCCTCTGGTTTGATAGTTTGATAAAGAATTCATTGGGTCAAGCAGAAAAAAACAACATAATTAGCTGCTCAGATGCTCCAGTGTATTCAGAAGTATTAATTCCCAGTTCGAACTCATGTACAATGTGTCCATGAACTCCTGTAATCGATCTGTTTTGTCAAGATAATAACTGAGTTTAATTTATTCTTGTTATTACGGCCATTAAACCACTCAATTTGAGTAGTTTGGTCTGAATGATGCACGGGTCTGAAAAAATGGACAAGTTGGGCCATTTGGAGTTTGGAATGGGATAAGTGGGGTGAAGAGTGTTTGGATGTTAACGTCGACTAGCAGGAGGATTTCAGCAGGAGTAAATGATGATGAAGAAGAAGAAGAAGAAGAAGAAGAAGAAGAAGAAGAAGAAGAAGAAGAAGAAGAAGAAGAAGAAGAAGAAGAAGAAGAAGAAGAAGAAGAAGAAGAAGAAGAAGAAGAAGAAGAAGAAGAAGAAGAAGAAGAAGAAGAAGAAGAAGCAGCAGCAGCAGCTAAGGTCAGTGATTTGGCTATTGATTTAGTGGTTGAGGACGATCATTTTACCACACATAGACGTTGCATACACCCATATGGCTCCACCTAGTGGGGATATACCCTGGGAGCTAAGAGCCAATGGGGCTCTGAGGTTACTTCTGAACAACATCAGTCTTAACTAACGAACCAAATTCTGGGACCACCTTGAAGAACAAAAAAACAAAAAACAAAACATAACCTGCAGGTACTCCCTTGTTAGCCACCAGGCGGAACCCAGTTGTCATCCTGTGACTACTGGCCAAAACCCCGATTTGTTTACCCTCTATGGGTTTCAGGAGTGACACAGACGTTACTTAGCTACTGTTGACTGGAACCCTAACCCATACTCCACAAACGACACCTAGAAATGGCACATCCACCACCAAGGGTTGCCAGAAAGAACAAAAGGAGGAGATGTACCCGAGAGGAGAATATACAAGGTGCTATATTATAGGGAACGCATGCTCAAAATATGGAAGGGAAAATATTCTGTTGAGGTATCAAGCAAGTTCCATGGTTGACCAAGGAAAATACTCTGAAAAAAATGGCTTTCCGAGGCTTAAATACAAGAGACCTGCAACAAAATACAGAACTAAGGAGATGGCATACCTGAAGAAAAAATCCTTCGACACAACCAACACAATAGATGACAGAACTGAAAGAAACCCAAACAAAAATGAAACCCCCTGGAAAAAGGCACACACCAGGGAGAGAACGTCACCCCATCAGGGAGAGAGAAAACTCAGAAACTTTCAAAGAAATCATGCTAGGAGAAAAAACGACACTCCCCGCTCTTGGAGACAAGGACAGAAAGAAACTCGGAGAAGATGTCAACTGCCTCTAACAACGTATCAAAGCAAACAGCCTTTTAAAGCTCAAAAACTTAATCTACACTGGAGCAAAAATGGTAACACAATGTTTCACAACTCAAGACAGAACCACAAATAATAATAGGAAGGGAAAACCAAACTAGGAAATAAGGTTAGAAAAGCAGATCTCACTACACAAGACAGGAGAAGTATTACTGGGGAATGCACCATGTATGAACAAACCACGATTAAAACTTTTGGACGACACAAGATAACTCAAAAAAGTATCCCTGTTGCAGTAAAAGAGATAATCAGAGGAGATTTGCCAAGGGGGCAAGTGTGAGGAGATACTGGCATAGAACTGCCCAATACTCACAAAACTACACATTCCAAAACCACGAGAGTAAGTTTTACCAAGATCTGAACAGATAAACAAGACAGAACTTAAAGCCGGATGCAACGGAAATCAAGAAACTACTTGAACAGCATATTTGGGCACCAGAAAAAACATAACGTAACCCCTCAATGGTTAGAAAACATGGAAAAAGAGAACTCACATTGAAACACACTCCGTGGAAAATATCCAACTGGAGAGTACCAGGATCTGACGGGATCCACATATATTGGTTTAGGAGATTCACCACGTTACACGACAGACTTGCCCACCTACTCCAAAGTTGCATAAATGATGGCGAGGTACGAGAATGGAAGACTAGAGGCAAAACCATCCTCATCCAAAAAGACCCTGAACAGAGGAACGTTGCAAGCAATTATACACCAATCATGGGCTTACTACTTATGTGAAAAATCCGGACCGGACAAATAACGGAGAGAATGTACATATCCATGGGAAGAAGGGGACTATTGTTAAAAGAACAAAAAGGATGCAGGAAAGGAATCAAGGGGGCGAATCGACCAGATGATCTTAAAATAAGTAAGAAAAATGGAGAAGAGCGTTTCAATAGGATGGATAGACTACAATAAAGCATACGACGTGATTCCACACAACTTAATACTTGAATGCCTCCGAATGTTCAAGATCAGCAAACCAGTGGTGAGACTCATCGAAAACTCTATGAAAAACTGGAAGGTAGACTTGACAGTCACAGGAGAAAAATTTAGTAGAGGTAAGTATAAAAAGGGGAATCTTCTGGGGAGACTCACTGTCTCCACTATTATTTGTTTTAACTATGATTTCGCCCAATAAAATCCTGAAAAACAGTAAAGGATACCATTTCTCCAAAACACAAGGGGAAATAAACCACCTAACATACATAGACGATGTAAAATTGTTTGCAAAAATAGGGGAGAGCTCGAGACGCTGTTTCACAAAGTGAAAGAATATAGTGATGACATTTGGATTGAGTTTGGAATAGAAAAATGTGCAATCACGGTAATGCACAAAAGAAGGCTTACAATGGCAGAAGGAAACGAATTCCCGGACAACAGAGAGATAAAAGCACTGACTGCACAAGACCGATACAAATACCTGGCAGTTCTTGAATGCGACACGATAAAAAACAAAAGGAATAATTGTAGGAGAACACACTGACAGTATACCTTAGGAGAATAAGGACAATATTAGAGACCAACTTAAATAGCAGGAATCTGATAAAAATAACAACAAATAGGCTGTATCGGTAGTAAGATAGATAGGACCATTTCTCAGATGGACAAAGGATGAAATGCAATCAGTGGACCAGTGCACAAGGGAGCTTATGACAATGTTTGAAGCCTGACAAGGATATACTATATGTGAACAGAAGAGAGGTGTCCAGAAAAGTAAAGCAGATCCAGATAAGTACATGCAAACAGTGAAGACATCATAAAGAGTGCCAGAAGCAGCGCAAAAAACAATTAAAAAGCATAAAGCAATGGAATAGCGCAACAAACAAAGAAAGAAAAATGGGGAAAGGAAAAAAATACTTAGAATTTTGTAAAAACAGATATAGAATGTGATAGACGAGAGATCATGGACACGGCTACGGGAAGGAAACCTGAAGAGAAAAACACAGTTGCTCATCATGGCAGCTCAAAACAAATGCATCAGGGCAAACTATATGAATGAAAAATCAACAAAACACAGACAAACAGCGAGTGCCACTTATGTGGTGAAAAGAATTAGACTGAAAACCACATAACTAGTGAATGCAATCAACTACCAGAGAAAGAGTATAAACACAGACACGATAGGGTAGAAAAGGTGATATACTGGGGAGTGAGTAAACGAATGGAATTCAAGTATACAGAATTGGCTTGTGTTCAAATGACAAAACGTCAACTATTGGTGACACATCGATCAATCTCAAACTTGGAAAAGCCATGACAGTTAAGATAGTCTAAAATCATTCCTTAACATTATAAACTCACTCTCGCTCATATGACATCAGCATCAATACACTCTCAGATTATAATTCAATATTGGCTTTTTAAGCAATGTCACGAGAGGCCCAAAATGTACCCATAGAATTCCTGAAGTGTTTCGCTTTTCTGTGGTTATCTCACCAAGGTTAGTAGACTGTCGATATTCAACCATTGCTGATAAAACTTTTTGCATCCCCTAAGTAAATATTGAAAATTATGGTGCCTTCCAAGTGGTGAATTGAATCTGGTCTCTCACATGAGAAGTAAAGATTTATCATCATTATCAGGCAATCTGTTTTATCATTCTTTTATTATCTGTAGGACGACATATCCTTTCATTTATCACAAAAACATCTCATTTTGCCATTTGATCTTTCAACTGCCCGGTAACACCGTCTTTTTTCGGTTGTTGCGCTGACAAATCTGATTGTGATGAAACACTTCCAACATTTATAAACTCTCTCTTCCTATAGAATTTGGCGAGATAATCTTTTGGGCGTTATGCAATGGCCTTCCATGTTAAATGGTAAGTGCTTCAAATCATTCTATAATAAATTATATTGGCCATTCGACATCGATCAGGTCTCCACCCTCGACCTTCTCTGAATTCTTAGACTCATAACAATTTGTTGGTACCAAATCTGATTCAGTTGTAGCAACGCCAAATTAGAAATATATTTGATAAGGGATTTTTCAAAGGCCAACTTTGGAGGACTGTTGCTTCCTGTGATCTATACAAGGTTAAAAATTCGATCAGTTGTATACTAAGACTAGATACTTACAATATTCAGACTTCGTTGACCTTTCTCCTATTAAAGAGACTTCTAGGCCATGTGAAATTTCTGATGTTATCTCTCTATATTTCAGCGATTTATATCAATATTTTACACAGCGCATCAAGTGTAAATCTATAGTGTGTGTGTATATCTTGGTCATACCTTTCGTGTAATATCTCGCTAGCCTTTTTAAAAGATTGTTCAAATGAGATTATGGGAATAATCGAAAGGTATTTAACGCAAGCTCCCACGAGTCAAGTAGCTCCTTGTATCATTTTAGATTGGCACAGACCAACTTACAAGACTCCATTTCTCCCAATGGAGTCAGCGTAAATTTATCATAAGAATAATGAATATCTGGAAATTTAAATATCTGTATATACATTTTGGGCAATCTTTGATGCAATCCGATCTTTCCTTTCAGTCGTGAGAACAGCACCAAAAAATCTTAACGATTGAATGCAAACATCTGTGACCTTACTACTGTCATTGTTTTGAAGCAATTCGTTGTTTAGAGAAATTGACACGGTGTGATAACTGATTTGCCTCGATATATACCATCCATTTCTTTACCAAAGTTATGCTGATCTATAGGAACAAACAAAAAATCATATCTGACAACACAGTGTAACTGGGTCATATTTAGGGGAATGTGATGGACCAGCTTTGCTTTGACTTAAAGATTACATAGTTGTGTTCCCCAAAAGTGTCGAAGGTCATGTAATAAGTTATTTGCACCTTATGACTATTCATTGTTATTTTGTCATAATTGTCATAATTCTCACCCTGCTCAGTCCTATGCTATAAAAGACATCGCGTTTCGACCCTGACGACTTAATCCAGCAAACATAAGTCATATATATCTGTCGTATAGCTTGAACCTGAAAACCATTGAAACTTTCACAGATGTTATAGTAATTTATTTTTAAAAAATATTATTTCATACTCTTCAGGTATTTATAGTATTTTCATTTGCCGATATTAAAATTGCAAATGACTGGTATTTACGTCATTTTAATTCTACGATTTATAAAAACATGTTTTCTTATTGATGGTAATACAGTTTCTATGTGTGAGTAAGGACTTTTATATTAGAATAAATTCCTTGCAATGCATGATATTGCAAGGGACGAATACTCTCATTTTGTAATGGATGACAATTACGGCATTTACCTGCTGTAATTGATGTTCTCCCCGAATGATAAATCATCTCTCTTCCACTTAATCTCCATGTCAATCAATACTATATTCAGTATTTGTGGATTTGTAACTAATCATAAATTACTTTTGATCCGACGAATCTCTCGGAATTAATGCCTCTGGCCGAATAATCGAGACGGAATGTGACAGTGAATTGAACAAAGGGTGAAAATCTTCTTTTCTGAACGACAATCCATCTCATCAGGGATTAAGATGACTCGCCAAGCTCTAGGTTGAACTCGTTCGTCTATGACGACTGAAACAGGATGAAGTAATCTACGTCACGCCTGATTAGTTGACAACAATTATCAACCCTTTATGCGTTGGACTATAATGAGACTGATTAGAATTCTTTTCAGGAGAATTCGGGTAAAATGTACTTTTCATATATATATATATATATATATATATATATATATATATATATATATATATATATATATATATATATATATATATATATATATATATTGAGCTAAACAGCGATTATTAGGATGATTACTTCCTATGCTGGTCTTTAGCTCAATATTAAGAGAAAAAGCTACGTTGGTGTATGGGTCATGGGTTCGATTCCTCTTCATCATCTTTTCCTTCTTCTTCTTCTTCTTCTTCTTCTTCTTCTTCTTCTTCTTCTTCTTCTTCTTCTTCTTCTTCTTCTTCTTCAAACTCCCTTCCACGACGCTTACTTCGCACATTTTTATTCTTCTACATCTTCTTTCTCATTCATACTCTTTTTTCTGTAAATACATCTTATTTTTGTTCTGTAACTGATATTTTTCTAACATAAAATAAATCATGCCATCAATTCACTACAATCCAACTTCCAGTATGTTCGATCATCTACTTTTTTTTTTGCATCGAAAATGTTCTGCCATTTCCTCCGTCAGAAAATAAAAACCTTAAAAAAGGAGCCCTATCAGCCGCTGCCCCCGCTCTGCTTTATTCCAGCTGATTCCTCACTTTTCGATTCATCTGTTTCGAAAATATCATTGTGGAACATTGAAATTCATTCATTCATTCATTCTTCTGTGATATTTTTTATTCCTTTCTTTGCTAGATTTGTCACTTCATGCCTAGTCCTCGTGTCTTTGATGATGTGCACTTTCAATGAAAACAACAATGGTATTCTGATCTCGAATGCAATAAATATCCAGCTCCTAACCCGAAATAATGTAATCAGTATTTTTTTTATGATGATCTTTCTTTGCCATTCTTATTGATCACATTCCTTGAGAATAATAGTTGAAGTAATACTTTCCTGACTGTTTGGCAGTTTTTATTTCCGAATACCGCTGCGTGAGAAACGGGAAAACGGGGTGAGTTTTTTTATGGTGTACCACTAAAGATTAACATATTTGATTGTTTGAGCAGAAAAATTGGAAAAGAAAGTACGAAAAAACGTCATAAAATAATGGTGTCACCCCATCTGCGATGATGAATTCAGGTGTTAGATTCTATTCTGTTTTCAAATTACTGGCTAAAAACCATCTGTGGTTGAATTCTATTGATAGTTTTTTTTATGAGTCATGAAGGTCCCATCCAGACCAGATCAGAACTACTAAATGCCCTTACCCATTTCTATACTTCTGGAAACAGTAACGAAGTTTTGGCTGATTAAGGTCATTTACAGATACCACAGACTTGAGATTTTAGTATTATAAACGTAAATTATATGGGATACTCAGCATTGCTCGGGGCGAAAAAATTCAAAAGAAATGATATGTTATAGAGGGTTAATAAAATTAGATATATGAACCCCTAATTGATCAGGCCAGCATCATCCTGACAAACCAACGCAGGCCAACGAGCAACATCCTGTAGGCCTGCACACTCCATGAAGCTAGATATGATATTTCTCAGATGAGAATTCATTTGATCGCTTTTTGCATAACTAGTTTACTGGCAATTGAATTGAAATTGTGTCCATGTTTACTGATGCGTTTGGGTTTGAATAATGATAAGAGTTTGGTTGAGCTATGATGCACTGAGGAAAACGTTTTAATGGAAGGTTGGGTTTAAGCTCTGTCAAAAATACAGTCAACCTTGTATAAACACTGAAGTAAAGAGAAGACCCATGTATGTAGTCACCTTTGATGAAACAAAATTAGAAAGTAGAAGTTTAGCATTATAGTTATATTGTAAATGATGATCCTGATAAATAAGGGTTTAGATGTTTAATAAATCTAAAACATATTCAAAGAATGTCAGATAACTGTTGGACATAACAACTCACTTGGTTGATCCGAAGAATTCATATGTAAAATTGTTGCCGACAGAGAAAGAGACAGTGTGACGAGCTAAATTCAGGAAGTACTGGTTTCACGATGTCCATGATAGAGAGGTTTAGCAAATCCTTGGAGAAGTCTATCTGCAACGACGGACGTCAAAAGACTGCTGCTACTGATAATAATGACGATGATGTTAGGTAATCAAATAATATATTCTTTTTGTGATTGCTGAAATGAATATGTGTTCAAAAAGAGCAAAATATGCCTGGTCTTTTCTTGAGAAACTCCCACAGCTGCTGTCCATCCAGGGGAGAAAAAAACGCTTTTATTTTGTTCCTCGTTAATTTTTGTTTGAGCCAGTGTGTCCTCTGTCTGATACTGCAAACATGTCAAAAACGGGGTTCACAAGATTTACTTTCCGACTGTGTTACAGAATTAATAGATGTTCAAAGTGAATAGATATTCATAGCAAATGTATTGATCATGAGCAAGAATATTTACCTGTGTACGAATTTGATTGATTTTCTGAACAAACTCACTTATTCACGCCACTTGTATGTAACAGGAATGAATTCATTTTAGCCATAGGTGGGCTCAACCTTATTATACATTTC
Organism: Thysanoteuthis rhombus; assembly: GCA_963457665.1. Taxonomy (NCBI): domain Eukaryota; kingdom Metazoa; phylum Mollusca; class Cephalopoda; order Oegopsida; family Thysanoteuthidae; genus Thysanoteuthis; species Thysanoteuthis major. The sequence goes on along the minus strand of OY735219.1, from coordinate 18,894,180 downwards.
TATCGCAAATTGATTGATACGTATAAGTCATGTTTTTTTCATTGTTTCCGGTTTGTCTTAGATTTATATCAAAATTTTTTATATGAGATTTCTGTGATAAAAAATGGCAGAAATAAGATGAAGAGACGACCAGATGTAAAACTTTTGTTTAGTACGTGGACTCTTCACAAAATACGAAAAGAAGATATGATTCCATTGTAATTGTGGTGGTATTTCAAAGCCCGTTTGTTCTTTATCAGTGTGCAGATGGCGCCATAATATTGAAAAACTGGATTTACCACATCTTATTCTCAGGTTGGTGAGAAAATAAATACATTCAACGTGGATAGATAGATATCTATTGAAAACCTATTGAATAAATATTCATTGGGAATGGATTGATCTTGAATGGATTTATTTACCTGTGTTAGAATTTATTTGACGCTGTATGGATGTTTATTCATGTGCATGAGTGAACATGATGTTATTATGCGATTCGACAGCAAATCTGTTTGCATATTTCGATCTTTTTCTCCCTTTGACATACTTTCAGATCTTTTGGCGACACTGAAGTTACTTTCACGCCATCAAAAATCTGAAATATTTAACTTTGAAGGACTTTTTTAGGTGCTATACATTGCCCAGTAATGAATAAAAGCAATGTAGTCTAAATTCATCAACTGTAGAGATTGATAGATCCGACCATTTCTGTATCAATGAGAGGATAACAAAGGTATTTAGTTTGAGTCAATTACATTGTTTTCTGCCTCTTTAGTCATGAATAAATTGTTGAATTGCATTTTTAAAAAAATTTAATTACTTGTAACAAGGCCATAACGGATTAGAGTGAAGTGATGAGTGAATAAAAACATGCACGGAAGCTGTGGGGTAATTAAATCAAATGCAGTTGAGTGAATTCGAACTCCCTAGCATCTCACGGCCTATATTTCCAGCACAATGCAGTCTTAGTTGGTCAGATATGGTCTGATATTTGTTTAAAAGCATGAATTCATCTTGTTTTGAAGCAAAATTTCGGAATTTCTGTGTTTTAAAAAGAAAAAAAAAATGATTAATAATAACATAATCCATTAAAAAATTTTCTTTTACTTGGATAATCGATTTTTTCTCTGATTTTTCTTTTTGATCTGTGTAAGGTTTGGGTTGGGAGCCAATATTTATTGTAATCGTTATGTCTGTTAGTGAATAAGGACAAGACCAAATAGTTTGGAGGGCCAGTATTGAACGTGCAAAAATCAAAATAGGATGGAAATAGAGATCTAGAAAATGTTTATCCCTGAATCTACAAAAGCAATATTGAAAAAAAAGTTGAGAAACATGGACTTTCAGATTGTGCTTACTTCCTGCAAACGATTTCGACTTGTAATATCAATGTTGAAATATTTGTCGACTTACTCTTGTTATTCTTCATCCCTCATACAAATCACTTCAGTAAATCCTATTAGTTTCGAGCACGTTATATAACATCAGAATGTTCTTATTTCATTATTGAAGCATCAACTTATTGGTAGGTGTTTGCATGAGACCGTAGACATTATTGGAATTCACCTTAATCAAATACAAGCTTTGTGCTGAGGCCGTTATATAATCGGACCAAAATTCGGTGAACGCGTTTAATTCAATTCTACAATTATATATCGATCAAATACATTAATTCTATCTATGACAATAACATACGTTCGTTTTGCATAATTCAACTCCTCAAATGAGACAATATGATTGAACTTTTTAGCTGGTTATATACACAAGTGATGTCCAAAGAGGATAGCTGCCACTATGATATGAAATCTGGCATTTGGAGTGAGTTGATATTATTCACCCCCGAAACATCATATAATATCGTTTTATCGAGGTTTAACTCAGGTAACTTCATAATTAACTTCGTTTCCTTTCAATTTTTCAATGCTGTTTGGATTTTTTTCGATTTTTTTTCTGGATATAATGATTTTTTTTTAAACAACATCATTCTCTTATTATCAAGCATGTGTCACTTATAATCATATATTACACGTTTTGTAAAGGTCCGTATGGCATCTTACTATTTTATTCAATTTAATCTGCTTTGAAATTTTTCATTATCTTTTTTACCGAAGTTTTTTTTTTTCGTTACGTTATTTGGCGTTTAATTCCTATCAGTAATAATTTTCCAAGTTTTCTATTCATACTTTATACGTGGTTTCCTCTTTGAAACGTTTCATATTTTTGTTAACTTTTCACAAAGGTGAACGTATGTATACGTATATGATACATGCATACACATGGGATACGTGTACTGCTGCTTTGGGGAACTGCTTTAATAACCTCCCCTTGTCATAGACAAAACTTACATACACACATGTGAATGTGGTATTACAAGAGGCTTCCTATTTGACCATTCACCAATAGACCACTTAAATACAATCAACTAACTAGTTGATACATCAGTCCTCAACGCAATGCATGTTTATGAGAAATACATACACATCATTCAGAATATATGGCGCCTTAATCAGGCGGAAAATAATTCACAAACGAGATACGGATAAAAAGTGTGAAACAAGGGTGTACAATATCAGCAGAACTATTTACAATGAACTTAGAAAGCATCTTTCGGAAAACTGACTGGGACGGGATGAGGATAAACTTGGAAAATATACATATTACTTTAGATACGATGATGACGTTTCATTGACGTCTGAAGCATATCGACAGATCTCAATATAAAAAGAAACATAAGAATAGAGGTTTAGACTCTTAATGAGATTGATGGAAATGTTCACATGGGTCAGATAAGGAAGTCAGAGAAAGACCCTCAAAGCGAACCAGTAGAACGAAACATAACGATCAGCTGGAAAACATTTAGTATAAATATAGATATTGAAGAACGCCTTGCCAAAATGCGTAAACGTTACGTCACGAAGTATGCACAGACCTAGCAATGACTCCGAAACAAAGCAACAAAACAAAGCAAACTACAGGCTGACTGAATTGCATGGAGATCTATGGAAAGAGCATTGTTAAAAATAACTCATAGAGATGAAAAAGGGTCAACATGGAATAGAGAAGGGACTAGATTTGAAATATTCCATATATGGTCAGGAAACAAAAATGGAAAATGACTATCATTCACCAAGAAGATATGTCAGTAGATGGAGGAAGAGGATAACAATGTCTATAGGACTGTAAACGCGGTAGGAATAGACCAGACACAAGACAGAGGGATGAGGTAAAAAAGTTTTCTTTAACAGCATAGCATAGTGTAGTGCAATCACGGTTGTCATGAGAGGAGATGGAAAGAGGCTTCGGTCCAGCAATGGACTTGTAATGCCTAATGGTAATGAGATTGTTTGGAGGTGAAAAACAGTAAAGATACGCGTATCAAAATTATTGCATTTGTATTCTTACCAAGCTGAAAAAGTAGGAGACAATATCATTGAAATACGATCAGTACAAGTAATTATAACACAATGTACATAGCCGATACAAGCATTAAAAATCATGAAGTAAACATTTTGAATGATGGAAAATAGAAGTAAAAAAAAAAAGTATGAAAGTAATGTTAAAATATAAACGCTGAAAATAGATACTGCTAAATATACATGCGTTTCTAGCAAATGTAATTGTCCCGTATGAAATCTTCAAATCAAGAAAATGCCGTCATGACATTTTGTAGGACACTGGAAACTTGAAATGATATGCATATAAAAAAATATACTGAGGTTAAATTGATTTGAGAGTGTTGTTAACTCTTGGTGTGTCACGTACTTAACTTTAATTTTATCTTGTCCTACATTTGTTCATTTTTTTCCCTTTATTTTTTTATTAATCTAATCCAATGTTTAGGTCGTTGCATTTGGCAATTGGGGGTGTAGGCGCTTGCGTGAGGGATTGACAAAAAAGTTATGAAGCTTTTTATTCATTCCTAACTCTTAGAAATCATCGCTTTCCATCTGTCAACGTATTTTTAAATACAAATCAAATGATTCTGAAATGAAAATAATTACTCTTTTATGCAATAAAAGAAATGACCTTCCCCACTTTTTTTTACCAGAATTCAGCTCTAATTCATAAATAACGTATACAAAACATGACTATTGGTCTGAATTTAGCTTATAATCATGCCAGGCTCAGGCGTATATATATATATATATATATATATATATATATATATATATATATATATATATATATATATATATATATATATATATATATATATGTATATTGCAAACAAGAGAAAAATTGTGAATTGAAAACCATTAATTCTAAATTATGATGGATCAGATATTTTCATTTCATACAAATCAATCGAATGGAATCCTCTTCCTTTAATCTTTTTTGACAAAATCGAAAGACAATCAATAATGACTTTTTTCCTTCGTACAAGACGGAAGGAAGTATCATTATCATAATCTGAATTATTTAGATTATCTTCCTCGTCATGGTTATTGAACTTATATTGTTTTGCCCATTATACATTACAGCATTCTTCAGCTATCTGTTTTATTCGGTAACCCCCAGAAAATTGTGGCTTCAATCGTAGCATAACAGGATTTGAATCGAGTTTTGTTATCTTTCTGGCGTTGGTTTTGAGACGCAGCAGTACCCTTGATTATGTGTGGTAAAAACAATGATTCCGTACGGTTTGCTTGTTGGTTGTAGCTTTATACAAATCGATTGTCGAAACTGATTCAGGACGATATCTTTCATAACGTCTCTGATTTGGCTCCTCATAAGGCTGGAATAATGTATGTATAGAGAGAAAGACGAATGGTTTACAAGTTATACAATTGCTGGTCTAAAAATCAGAGAGCAAAGAAAACAAACCCTGTTGTTATTATCTACAAGATTATTTTTTCACTTCCAATCACGAAACAGTTAACGCTTTATTACGTTAGAAGATTTAGGAACAAGTGCTAATTGTTTATCTAGATTTCTCTCTTTAATATTTATTTTAAAATGTAGAAATTTTCTCCTGTTAGGATCATAAGTCGTTTACCATATGCTATTTGTATGTGTTTTCAAACAAAATAGTTGTATAAACGTGACTTCCAAGCAGTGTTGATCGAACACCACCTGCCTTTCTTAGTGTATAGCTAATGTCAGGGATTTATGCGTTATGTGCATTGATATGATTCTACACTACATGCTTTTTTTCCAGATATATCTCGTTCAATGAACGTCTCCCAAAAAAGTTTTTAATGCCGAGTGATCAGTGAGTATAACAATATACATGATTTGCTGTTCTATGGACTATTCACCAATGTGGATGCAGATGTGGATTAAATTTTTGATTATCGCGAATTCTAGATTGCTTATTTCATGGAAGGTAATCATCAAAATCTTTTGATTCCCTCTTTGTGAGGAACTGAATATGGATATTTGAGGATTTGTACACGCTGTCGTGCACACGCAGAATATTTTACCAAATATTGTTCCTGAGCGGTAGGTAATGCAAAGGCTCAAATGGCTCTATGGTGGGAGCAGCGCAGCATCGAAGCGGCAACCCTATCAGTCGCAGATTCAATAAAAGCGTTATTTAGTTTGAGCTTGGCATTGACAGTGTAACACCTAGAAATCATTCAAAATAAGAGCTGTTAAATGATATAGTGTAATTTATTATCAATCTGTCGGAAATGTATCCATCCATCCATCGATCTATCATCTATCTGTCTATCTATCTATCCATCTATATGAATATACAGGTAGTTCAATTAACAGGTAAATAGGCACATTGATGGGAAAACACAGATAAGAGAAGCTAATGTGTATTTTTAGATTCATCAACCAAATTCACTCTAGCAAAGGTGCCCAATCTGGTGGCTAGGGATACGATTTTCCTAAAAGGATAGTGTCTGCTTTACAGTTTGAGTCCAAATTTTGACAATGAACCAAGTGTCAGTAATTTGAAATGTTAATAAGGTCTAATGAAGTTCACCCAAAGCTTTTCGTCTTTCATTCAATTAGTTGACGCTAATGAAAGACCATTTGAATTAATTCAATTGGAAAGCAACAACCCTGGACGATATAGTAACAATGGAAGCAAATATGACTCAGTGATAAAGGAAGACAGAAGATGTAAGAATGGATATTCTCCTTGTAATTATTGTTGTGAGACTTTATGGGCCTCTGAGGCGTTTCAGTTAATTACATTATAGATAGATTGGCGGATAGCCAAATTAAATAGGTAGATAAAAACAGAATGACAGAGAACATATTGAGTGCAGTAGGATATACTTCATGTTTGAATGTGTGACATATTCAAATGATGTAGAAGATACAAATTATAGTGGACAAGTAGTTAAGGATCTTAATTAACGTGTGAGGACCTCGAGTGCCCCAAACATTTATTCAATCTTAATAGCGAGGTCACACTTACAGAGTAATTTCTAGCGCTAACGAGCAGTTGCTTCAGATTCAACGAAACAAGACACACAAGCTATCACAATAACAACTACTCGATTTTTACACATAAATTATAAGTAGAACAGGGGAAAAAACACTGGAGAAAAATACTTAAATTGCATTGAAATATATCGGGAAATACGTGGTTGAAGAGACACATAACAATTGAAAAGTTTCCTATGTTCAGTGTTCAAAGTTTTGAAGCTTTCAAGAATATATATATATATATATATATATATATATATATATATATATATATATATATATATATATATATATATATATATATATATATATATATATATATATATATATATATATAACCATAGAGCTCTACAGAAGACGGGATACCTCCCAAAACATATCTAGACTGTCAATGAAAACATTTCCGGGTTAATAAACCGAGTTTCCATACTCTTTCAGTCCTGAGTCTGTCCATTTACCAATCATTCAAATTATATATATATATATATATATATATATATATATATATATATATATATATATATATATATATATATGATCAGCATCAAAAATTGTTGTTTGATGAAATCTTTCTTATTGTACTCTCAACTGAAACGGAGGCGATCCTTGATCTACTAAATTGCAAACAAATATGATTTTTCTGATAAATCAAACAAAACAATCAAACGATGGATTCTGAATTGAATGTTGAAATTTAACGGTATCATGTTTTTAAATAGAAATATAAATTTTCAGAGTAAATTACCCTTTTAGTATGAAAAGGTCTCCAAGCAGAAAAAAAGATTATCCAATTAACCTGTCAGCATTCATTGATTTTTTTAACCTTTACTTTTCAAGGAAATATCTCATTGATAAAAAAAAAAACCTTACTATAACTACATTACATAGCATTATTAGTTTGTCAATTTTAACCATTAGATACAACCCGACATTTATTTTTTTTTCTTTTCAGGAGAAAATAACGAAAGTAACAATATCACAGAAATGTCGTTTTAGTTGAGAGAAAAATTAATTGACTGGTGGTTTTGGAGGTCAATAATTCGATTATTATCTCTCTAAGAGAGATCTGCCATAAAGACATTATCATAAGATGGAATCTTACTCAGCAATAAGGTTCAATAGGTCGTCTTAGAGGTCGCTGACTCAATTTTTTGCATTCAGTAGAAACTGATTCCAGTTTAATTATCCTATACTTTCTTTTTTGAACATGGGAATCAGTTTGTTGCAAAGTTGTTGGTGATTACTTGAGCAATGGGTAGTACTAATCGATATTATTTTGTAATTTTGAATAAAGTTGTTTGTTTTATTTTTGATTTAGAATATATAGCTGAGAGTATAGGAGAAAGAAATGTAAATTTCTTGACATTAACCATGTGGCCTGAAGCATTAAATTAAGTATAATCAATGATGTATATATTGACTGTCCCACCACAGCAAAATTTGACACAAGGTCGAGGGTTTACGTGGGGAAAATAAGAGACACCCTTCCAAATATAGCTCCAGCAACTAAAGCAACCTCCGCTACGAAAGCATCAGATCTAGTTCAACCTGTTCTGTCAAGTGCAATGGAACAGTGCTGCCCTGGAGTGTCATATTCCCTAAAGCTGGCCCAAGTAAGAGAAAGGGAACCAGGAGGTTACTAATGCATGTAGCAGTGCGCATCCTCAGTATAACCTCATTGGCTGAGCCATTGCACCGGCGCACTCGGTCTTGACACCAACCATGCCACAATAATCGGCCCATTCGACAGGCAAGTGTCAACGTCAGACTCGGTTTCTCCCGGGGAAAATATACTACACTTTGATCCTACTAAAAAAGCCAGAGGAACAGTGCATCATGGTGTATTTATTCGCTGTCCCTGCACAGCAAAATGTGATACAATGGGAAAATAGGAGCCAACCTTTCAAAAATGGCTCCAGCCATATATATATATATATATATATATATATATATATATGCAGCACAAACCACTGAAGATGGGAAGAATACCGACACATGTCTGGACAATTTACATCAAAGGATTAATAAACCTTACCTCTAAATACCTTACTCCCAAGTCTGTCCCACTCTAAATACCTCACTCTCGAGTTTGTCTCACCCTGTATAGTACACATTATATATATATATATATATATATATATATATATATATATATATATATATATATATATATGTGTGTGTGTGTGTGTGTGTGTGTGTGTGTAGTTGCATACCTAGCGTCTCTTCACCATCAAAAATGGAAAGGATTTTTTTTTTTTACAAATTTCATATAATCGAATAACATACATTACTTTATTATCTATACTCCCTAAGTCAAGTTCGCACCGTGGAAAACATTTTTTTTTTTGCTGTTGTTTCTCTGAAGGAAAAAGGGGAAGGTTCAATTGATCATTATAACTGCATGGTGCTCCCCTGTCAAGAACTTGATTTGTTTTCTTATCGACGTTCGAGAAAAAGATTTGAAGCATGTAAAATTTGGAGAAAAAAAAGTCAATTTTCTATTCCACAAATTGAACTCAGTCAGTTTATTTTTCCCCATATGGTTATTAAACAATCGAGTTTCGAATGAGATATTTCTAAAAAAATATTGATCTTCCCTGTCCCTCTGTCACGTAGCTTGAAATAAACGGTACAAAATTATCCTGGTTGACGCTTTTTGGAAAAATCGATCGATTTCATACATCAACTTGAATATTCTCTGCAGGGCACATTTTTCCCTCTCTGCTATGATATAAGTACTTGACAGCTTACACTTTATTATCAAACCTAAATAATTAAAAACAAAGGTAAAATTACCCATATTTGCTCTCAAACAGTTCGGCGATGTGTTTTTACGGTTGTGTGATTATTTTAGTTGCTTTGATCTATTTATCGACTTGTAAAGGTAAATCATAGTATAATGCAATAAATGAAGAGGTTTGGAGCTACACGTTTCATGACATTTCTTATTTTGATTTGAAATGTGATCGAAATAACTTGTAAAAAATATTCATATTTTTTTTTTTTTCGATATTTTTGATTTCAAATTATCACTATTTCTTCTATTTGTTAAAATAGAATCTTCATATTCCATTGTTTTTTTGTGATAGAGTTTTTGGCTTATGTTTTGTTTTTTTTTGCTTTAGACCGTATTTGTATTCAGAATGGAGCTCAGATTTGCATCGAATAACATTCCTGCTAGTGAAGTAGTAGAAAGAAATATTTGCCAAAGTTTTGCCCATATCTGACGTACAGATTTTCTTCCCATTGTGGTTTCTGCTACTTCTTGTAATATTAAATCAACGTCATTCTCTATTGCGTTGTAGTAATTGGATCAGAAAAAAAAAATTGTCAGTGGGGTGGAATTAATGTGAGCGTTGCTAAAGGATAAGACTATTACATAATTTTGATTCTGGTGACACTGGTTCCTTTCAGATATTCTAGTTTCGTGCTATACAGTCTTCCTCAGGAGCTTCCGTCCCCGGCCCTCATCTTCTTTGATCTCAAAAATACTGAGAAAGATTCATAATTATTTGGATTTCACAAAACAATAATGGAAAACGATGGGAAGGAACCGAAGAACTAAATCATATGACTATATTTATGAAGAAACTATTTGAATGATTGTAAAAGTTCGTATCAAACAATTTGTGAGGAAATTGACTGAGACGGTTATTCCAAAGGGACCGATACTTTTTGGGGTTGCAGAGTGTCAAAAACAACTCCATACAAAATGTAGCTGAACTTGTTTAATGGGCTGAACAAAGGGTTCAGAGCAAATTGTACTAATACACATGGCCACGACAGACATTCATGAATATTTGAGAATGTTAAATTTTTTCTTTTACCCCTCCTATTCCTTCTTCTTCTTCTTCTTCTTCTTCTTCTTCTTCTTCTTCTTCTTCTTCTTCTTCTTCTTCTTCTTCTTCTTCTCCTTCTTTTCTTCTTCTTCTTTTTCTTCTTTTTCTTCTTCTTCTTCTTCTTCGTTTTCTTCTTTTTCTTCTTCGTATTTTTTCCCTATTCCATTTCTAATACAATTACAGCTGCATCCTTTTTCTTCTCTAGAGTATTTTGTTTGTCCCAATTCTCTTTCCATTTGTAAGTATCAATATGCAGTTTTCACATGACACCTATTTATATATCAGGGTGTGACTCCTTTTTGTATTTTGCTGGAATGAGATAATCCATCCACTTTTAAACTGTTTTCACACTAACGGTTCCCTTTATTCTCAATAGCTGGTAAACAATTACCTATGCTCCTCTTTAGTAAAATGATGTGAGGAAAAGAAAACTTGCGAAGAGCAATAACTAACTTCACAGTTTTTACACGATTTCCATACGTTTATTCATATGTGACTTCTGTTCGTATTTTGCTTGGTTGAGATGATTTTCCATCCTCTTCAGCTGTATTTACTATTTTCTTTCATGCTCTCTACATCCAAATCTGTTCTTCAAACCGTGAATATTTATGTCGTGTTAACATTCACTTTGTGCCCAGTCCATTACACTAATTCTCTCTTGTTTGAGGTAATGGCCTTCCCTTGACAATGATCATAAATATTCTACCACGTTTTCCATTTCCTCGTGTAGATGAACGACGCCGATAAGAACAATGTTTCTCCATCGAATTCTCTTTCTTTTTCTTTTTTTTTCCTCTTCATGGACTTCTTCTTTAACATTTGTATCTGTCGCCAGACTTTCAACCAAATCCGATCAAAAACCTCTTGTTTAACGGAGTGCGAGGCCGAGACACGCCAAAACGTATGCATCACTATTTTCTTGTACGATAACGTGATTTAAATTTTTGGGAAGTATCCATTGTAAGTTCTCTACGGGAAAAACAATGCATTCAAAAGAGCAAATCTACAATCACCCCAGTTCCCTAATGGAAATGGATACAAGCCAGAATATCAGTAATCCATGAACACTTTAAACATTTACACGAGAAGAGAAGATTCTAATTATTGAGAAAGTCTGAATAATCTATTTTTATACCTGAAAGGAGGAAGATATGATGCATGCATAAAGTCCAATCCACCCAGAAAAACTCTTCAAGGACAGCTGTACCAACGTATCATTACCCAACAATACTGAATAGCTACTTCATTAATTAATGGATTGATAAGAAAAAATGTTGGGTGTTAAAAGCCGAATGATTGAAATTCGACAATTTGATACGTTGGCTTTGGAAACCAGAAAAAACAAAAAAACAAAACAAAAACACTAACTAATAAAAAAGAAAAATCCGCAGATGGATTGAGCTTAACAGCATTGGAATTACACAAGTTTTTCTGCCAAGAAAAATCTGAGAATCAAGACGGATGCCTGTCACTTTTATTGTTTACTTGAACCACTTTTCTCTCATGGATTCACTCTCCCTTAGTCTTATCCTCCGACCCTTTTTTTTTCCTTCACAAACATATTTTCTCTCTTTTATTTCAATCCTACCAATCTCTGTTGAGAGAGAGATAGAGAGAGAAAGAAGAAAGGGGTATGATACATAATGTTCTCCTCCACCTGTTTCCTTGGTTGTTTACCGTTATCAGTTCACGTATATTTTATCCTGCTTTTTCACTGCATCATCATTATCATCATCCCATCACATATGGCTTAATATATTATCTGGTAAGTTTTCTTTTCATGGAAAGGTAATTTCTTTAACTTCCAACGGGGAAATATCATCACTATCATTATCATCATCTGAATCCTACAAAGCAAAAAAAATATCTTCCTGAGACAACGTTTTAGTCAAAGGATTGATCTCTGCAATTAGATTATCGTGGATATAATCGCTACTTTATAGATGGATTTTTGGTGAGTTTGTATTGAAATATCAGCACGTTGATTTTCCTACGGATTCTCAACAATATCATTATTGACATCAGTCTGTTGTACATGAACCTCAGTTAGGATTCGCCATGCTTCTCTATTGAGGGTGTTACTGTGTATATAGTTACTGAACATGTCTATTTTGTCTACCATTTTCATATTTTGCTGGCCACGGTTCTTTATTTGATACCTGGGGATCCATGTTGCAAGACGCGAAATCAATCATTTGTCGGCGATTCTTGCAACATGACCAGTCCATTGCCATTTAACTTCTCTAATGTTTTCTATAATGTCTATGACTCCTGTTTCCCTGATATACTGTGATTGTAGTCTCTGGGTGATGTTTTGCATGATTCCATCTCGTGCAAGTTGAATGGTACTCAGTCTGCAGATCCGTCTCATTGTTACTTTCCATGTTTCAGCTTCATTTGTGACTACCCGGGGGTGCTTAGTTTTATACTTATTCTATTAGGACTAATAAGATGTTTTTGTTCTTGAAACTTTGGCTTTATCTACTGAAGGCTTGCCATCATAGGGTGATTTTCTGCTTGATTTCAATTTTTCCTGAGGATTTAATGGAGACTTGTTAACCTACGTAGATGCAGTGGTCAACTTTTTCCAGCTTTGCACTTTCAATTTTGATCATCAAATAATGCAAATAAAAAATAACGATGAAGGAAAACAGTGACCGGATTTCCTTCTGTCCCAAGACATACAGACTCTTATCTTTTTGTAAGTGCATTTGGTCACGTGTTTTAGCCTTTGTCCTCATTGTATCCTCGAAAATACATTAAATCAGCTAGAATTTACTGAAAATCAGAGTATTGAAAGGTGCACTAAAATACTTTGTTTTTGTCAAGACGATAAAATGGACAGGTACTTTATTATTAATTGAAAAAGAAAACAGAAAAACAAAAATGGCGCCCAATTGCTGAACGTTTGCAAGCACTTTTGGAGATGACCTTCTCTCACTGTTTTAATTCCTTCAACTTGTAGTCCCTGCGGTAGTAACTGAACTGTACACATGTATAAGTTACAAAATACCTAAATAATCACCGTTGTATGAAGAAAACATTCTCAAACCATCTATTTGATAGTTGGTCCCAGAAGATATACACACAGTTCTTGTTCAACCTGAGAACTCTTTCCTAACACTCATTGGTAATCATCCAAAGATGATCTATCTATCTATCTATCTATCTATCTATATCTATCTATCTATCTATCTATCTATCTATCTATATATATATATATGTATACATCATTTAAAATAAGGATACAGCAAGGTTTGTCCATTGATCTATCTTCCTGAATAGTTACAAAACCGAATGATTCGTAGGTTGCCTCGTTCACGTATACAGAAATTTCATGTTATGGAGGCAAACATTTCTCCGAGTTGCTTTTGAGTTACAGAATTGGATTGATATGAATTTATATTACATGCTGTTATCATATAGTTGCCTGTGCCAGTATTTAGAAAGCAATCTTTTAAATATTGCATAAATCCCCAAAAGACCCTACAAACTATTTGATTATAGGATACCACAGTTTATTTAGGGTTCACTGAAAGCGATATTCATTGTCCATCGGCTTCATTGAAAAAAAAAAAAACACAAAGACGACGATATCTACTAACAAAAGGACTATTGAACATGGTTCATGGCATTTAAATTTGACATATTATATTTTCCATTATTTCATCTTTTGAATAAAAATTTATATTCTATAAAACATTTGTGCTTTATTATAAGATATATCATGAGTAAATAGTGTGTCTACATGTTTTCAGTTGATTTCCCTATAATGTTTGCAGCTTTTAATCTTACTTTGGTCAGTTTCGACCCAGGAGTATGATGAAGACAGAATCGTTGATAAACTCAATCAATGTTGTTGAAATCAAATAAAAACAACTGTTAGTCTCCGATAATTAAAACACAACAAATGAGATCTCAACTCATATCAACATTGGAACGTTTGTCTAGGGCTAATGTGAAATCCTATCACCTCTGGCAAACATTGCCTAGTATGAGGAAGCCATTCACAGTAGAATGAAAAGGGGATTGAAAGTAGCTAGAAAAAAATGGAGAGTCAAAAGAGAGAGAGGGTGTGTGTGAGAGAGAGAGAGAGAGTAGGGGAGAAAGACAAAGGGAGTGCTCCACAAGGGAAAAGGAAAAGGGAAACGAGGCGGTACCATTCGAAAATGTTGAAACCCTTTTTGCAAATATGAGTTAGGTGCATTAATTGGGGAGTGAGAAAAGGAAAAAACTGTGTGAGAGCCAAGAAGTGGCTGAAGCGTTACAGTACAAACTTGAACAAGGAAAAAGGAAGATTCTTGGAATGCAAAGGAAAAAATGCAACGTCCACGAATAATTCAATTCAATAACATTCCAAATTTTTACATGTGTGAACCCCCACTCCACACAAGTCTGTATCCATCACCACCCATCGTTATCAGTCACTATGTCCGACGCTGGACAAAGGCGTTTATCACTTCCCCCCATGTCCACTGTGACCGTGCTGAGCTTTATCGTGTCTCATAGGAAAACCATTTCAATATTTCTATCTCATGCCTGGTCTGAACAAAAGAAGCTACTTATCTTGAAAAGAACCTTCAATATAAGATCAGAAATGAAAATCTGATCTATTCAGTCTAATTTAACGTGATAGATATTACTGGGGTCCGAAGATGCTTATGCAGAGGATTTGATTTGATATCTTGATGATTTACGTGCTGACGGTTTTCTACAGTATTTCAAATGTGATGCAAAAGTTTGGGATGAACCAGTTAGTTTGTGAGTTATATGCCCTTCTCTTATGTCAAAATAATATTACAGCCTTCTTCACATATATAAAATGTCGTATCATCTTCATATATTCCAAATATAAACTTCTCATATGATGCATTGAATGTTTAAGTTAAGCTGGCTATTTTTGATAAAGAGTCTATAATGTATATAGCAAAAACATTTGACAGGTCCCGAATAATAATACCTCATCGTCAAGTCAGACAAAGAAAATATCTCACGTGGATGAAAAAGTAAGAGGAAGATAATTTTGTTTGTTGGAGATCACGCGGCAGCCAGTTCAATCGGAGGGATGGGATATGAAATTTCTCACTCCTTCAGAGTTTAGAAATCATCATTAGCATTATGGAAATATATAATCTTTATTATTGCATCACATTATCTACACTTATCTGCATCATGTATATAATCACATTAGACAAGTAAATCTATCTGAAACGCACATCTCCAAAAAATCCCCAAAGAAAAGAGAAAACAATCGGGGAATCACCTTTGGTTGGCAAGCTTTAGGCAGTGCAAGCTCCAACACTCTGTATAAGTCCTAAAAAGGTTCTACAACCGAAGCACCTATGGGGCCGAAGCATGAAATCTAACCAGAGAATTGACTCTCTAACTAAGGACCTTGAAGGTATTCACATAAAGATCAGAAGCACAATATATAAGATGAAAAACAGGAGTCGGGTACATTATAAAATCATTAGGAAAATGTTAATAACTATGGGCCGGACACGTTGCCAGAAGGTCGGACAGGTGCTGGACATCACAACTCACAACATGAATTCTTGTGTTCACGTACAAATTGTGACCAGCAAAAATAAGATAGCATGATGATCTAGATAAATTGAAGAAATATTTGTGCCACATCGGCTACTACAAACAACGAACATCAAAGGGTAGAAGATGATAATGATAATCATAAAATTACACCATTGCATGATTTTATCTTTATAATTAGATTATGTACATTATCACATTATGCTGTGTAGATTATTGCATTATGAACATTGTTTTGCATCGTTATCCACAGTCATGGACTACCCTCATCCTAAACATATAACATTGATATAGACTTATAAAAAAGTATATTCAATCATTTATGTTCACTGGGTGATAGAAATATATTCAACATTTTTCATTAGTTTGACGTTTTAACCTTGTAGAAAACTCTATAAAAAATTTACAAGACATTTTCAAACATGTTAGTAGGTTCATAGACTGTCTTGGGCCCCCAAGTACACACTGAATCTGCTCATAAAATCATCGTACGAACAACCTTGCTATTAACCAAGACATTTTCTAAAACCTTTGTTCGGTGCATAGAATGATCTTTTCGTGGCAAATCCATCCATACAATCATCACATAAACAATTTTGCCTGTGAACCTGAAAGTAAAAGCACATGCATTTGACATAAGAGGAAAATGCCCAAGAGCATTAAAAACGAAAGTGTTGAAGAGGACTCACTTGACAATTAAATATTCCTGAAACTCGTTTGTTTCGGTGTGATTTAATAACCAAAGTCACCATGCTTCAATATAGTTCTCATTGGTTTTGGTTGATTTATAAAACGTACGTTCTTGCGGGAATGCACCCAAAGACATTTTTCATTGGTTAAATTCAATTTAAATCCACATGGTTATAATACAAACTGGTTTTAAGAGAGCATTAAGTCGCGAGTGAAAATATCGGGAGGAGGGTTTGGGCAAACAACAAATAATCTAGTTAAACTGTATTGGGAGCTGGAGATCACTATGAAGCCTGAAAGGAGATACTAAATACGGTCTCAGTAGATCCTTTGTGAAAAGAAGAAAAGAAATCATGTTTCTCTTGAAAATATTCAAATATGTGTACGCATGTGTGTACAATGTGTGTGTATACGTGTTTGTGGGTTCAAAAGACTAAGAATGACTTGCTCAGTTACTTTGAATCCAATAGTCATACTGTTCAAGACATTAGCATCTCACTGTTCATGAAATAGTTAAGTTCCATCTGATCAATTGCTAATTTACATCGAGATCACGACACAAACAGTTCATAATGTATTTAAACGGACAATAACTCCATATATCTCATTGTATCTTTCCATATGTGTCGCAATGCGTACATTGTTTGATCTCAAATCATCAGTTCAAACATTACATACTATTTCAAGAAAAATAGCTGAAAAAAATCACTGTCTTTGATTGAATTGCATTAATAGAATCAACCCCCCTACCATTCATCGAATTTCTGCCCTCAAAACTGCTCAAATCAAGGAAAAGGTTGCTTGAAAGTAATCTCAATTCATCCCTTTGCATAAAAGTGATTTTGATTGGCGATAAAAAATCATAGCACATTTTTGGGTCACGGTTAGGAGTTATTCAATAAATATATCATGATTTACAGCAATTATAATTCACTTTACGTAGATTTATGGTTTCAGCAATCTGAGAATTGCTGGGGTTATATGAAAGCAGATCTACACTATCCCCGATTTAATAGGAAATAGATTTTATATTGCAGGAAATTGACTTGAAATAGGGGGTTACTCAAGGTCAATTTGACCTGATCCTCCTTATACTTTATATCCTATAAATGTGGAAACATTCACTCACTGAAGATCTGGGGAACATTCTGAGAAAGTTGTAGTAATGAAAAAAAATGATGCTCATCTGAATAATTCCCTAAATGCCCGGACGCACCAACTATCATAACCTAGCACACCATTCCAGAACTGAAAACTAGATATAAATGAAGATGTTTATCCAAATAATTCCCTAGTGTGGACAATACTTTGTCCCAAGTTTTCAATCTACATAACAGTAAACCAATTTCTTTTAGTTAATTTGTAATGAAATATGAACGATTGTGTCCTCAAGCATTCTACGAATTTCTGACGAATATTTCCCCTGTTTTAATCTTAGTTACTTATTTTTACGTTATTCTACGATCATTAGTGTGTAGCATAGTCTAATAGCTACTGAGAGGCATTTTTAATTCAATTTTTCTGGAATTCTGAGACAAAGGATTGACAACATTCTTATTACTTTGTTCTTCTTGTTCTTGCTAATACGATGTTTAGACTGCTGTTATCAACGGTCCAGTACACTATGTTCTTCAGTTAAACTCATGCTGAAGATACCCGGCAAAGCTACTATAACAACCAAGCTGATGCAAACGATTTTTAACGCTTGATTTGGATAATCTTAGTATCTGGCTATCTCTGGCATCTTATATAAGTATTTTGAAGTAATATCTTCATTTGATCGCTCTCCAAATCAAATTCTGGCACGTTAAATTATATTTCGGTATATCCTCCATAAACAGCCAATCTTTTACGTGTTTGAGGCATATTTCCATCTTTCTTGAAATAAAGATCATGGTATGCTGAATTGTTTGCCTACTTTCACCTATTATCAACGTTAGATTCAGAATACAAGGGACACCACTTTGGACGATTAAAAGTTCCCGCTTATGTAATTCTATCCAAAGACAAAAACAGAGCTTTTTTTTCCAACTTAATTTCCAATTTTTGTTTTCGTCATTATTCCTTTGGGCTAAACGGTAGAAGTTAAACTGTCTTTCCCCTAAGAAGTGCCATTATTTACAGAGCCAAAGATATTGTTCTATTGTAGCATCTTGGCATGAGATAATACCACGTAAAAAAATCTTGCCTCACAGCATTGTACCAATTCTAACTCTGCTAAAGCATTTTACAAGTGAGAACGTGTACTCCCGATATCTTGGAGGTGTTTTTTTCCCATTCATTCGTTCATACTTAGCGATTATTAAACAGTTTATAACAACGCGTCAACTTTCCTGTCTCATTTAACTCCATACGTGACTACCAAGGTCAAAAAGTACATTACTCATACAATGATCCATGCCTTGGGTCATGTTTTTTGTTGATTCTGGGACTCAATGTTCACAGTGATTCAATTAAATGTAAATGGAAGAAATACAAGAGGGTATTCAAGGCTTCGGGGACATTTCACTTTATCATCCACAAATAGACGACTGTTAATATCAACTGCAATATAACTTTGGAGATATTCTCATTGAAATGATTCTAATTGCTTTACAATATAATCATTGAACCTGCTTGTGTTTTGGCTAAATGGTAATTGGAATATAGACTACAAAAAAAAAAAAGCAATAATTCTTGCCCCCAAAGAGCAGCAGCAGTTTTCTTTCAAGACAGCATTATTTGACTTATATTTGGTTGATTTCGATGATTACCCTCCTTTGCTAGTCAGACACTTGCACTAGTTTTATGTTTTCCGAACGATGAAAAAAGGAAGAAAAATAAAGAAGACGTTAATACTGTTCATTTGAAAATAGAAAGGGGGAACCGACATTAACAACGGCATCTGCCATGCTAAGTGAACTAAAATGGTAATTGCTTACTACAGAAGTTGCCTATAGGCAAACCAGATAACGAAATGGTTCGAAAGACGACTGAAATAGAATTTCTCGTATTGTTTCATCATAATTAATTTCCTACTCCTGACTGACCTTACAGAAAACTGATTGACTGCTTTCAGGAGCTGAAATCGACCAAATAAATAATGGTTATTTAAGTAACACCATATATCACATAACTATAAGAGAAAAAACGCCATGAAAACGTATAAAAAAAACTGTCTAATGTCATATGTCGGACCTCAACTTTGGGTAAATGTATGGTTATTTTTTTTTCCATCTTCAAGTCCGTTAAACTCGCTCAATGTTTTCAAATATTTTATGGACACACACACAAACACACACACACACACACACACACACAAACACACACATATATATATATACGTATAATTGAATATATATATATATATATATATATATATATAAATATATATGTATATATATGTAAACATATATATATATATACCCACACATACACACACAGACTCATATATATATATATATATATATATATATATATATATATATATATATATATATATATATATATATATATATATGTATATATATATATATAAATATATATATATATATATATGCTTTCATTGTTAAGCCCTCTCCTTTTTTGACAGTTGTTTCTCCTGCGTCATGCTTTGGCATATATAATGAACTTGTATTTGTTAAATCTTCTGTTAAGTGGCAGCGAACCAGTAAATTAGATCGTGGGGCGAAATAGTAATGAATCTGGAGTTACGCATGATTCAATTTAGAGAAAACAATCACGAAGATGTTCCTTTGGAGAAGAAACTAACTAATCATATTGAGAGTTGAATTAGATCGAGACAGGAATCAATCAGTAGTTGTGTGAAATTATTTTCTGATGAAACCACCTCAGGGGGTTCTGACCTTTATGAAAATAAATCTATTTGTTGTCTTCTTTCAAAAATCTGCATCTTTACGCTTTTACAGTATTGTCGAGAATGAGGCCATATGAGCTATCATGAACGAATCTGATTTGTTACACAAAGGCGTGCGTCCTTACTATTGAACCAGAGGGCATTGTCCAAAAGATAATGTCTTAGTTCCATCAAATAATCAAAGTCATCTGTTCAGAAGGATATCTATGTATCTAGCACCAGAAATCATGGTGTTGAATCAAATTACGGCATGGTAATCGAAACTACAAAGCTGATCTGGGGTTGGCGTCTGCTATTTGTCATTTAGGAAAGAGAGAGAGAGAGAGGGGGAGAGAGAGAGAGAGTAAAGGTAAACACAGTTCTCTGGCTTGATCATAACCTTAAGTATCAGCCATTGTATCATCTGGTTGGAGGGGAGGGAAGATGGATTTATACTTTTTCAAAGAGCATTAATGTATTGTGTGCAATGATTTTCTTTACATGTATTATCGACATTTCTAACTTGCTTCTACACAAACTCACGTTCTATCTAGTACGGAAACTTAAAGCATTGTCTTAGAGATGAAGATTCGATCACATACTCAAAGTTGTCCGTTTTAAACAATAATCATAGAATACCAATGTATTTGAGACCATGAATGAGAACATCAAATTAAATTAAGGGATTGATAGCAGAATCATTACTCTTTTCAAACCCTCAAGCTAAAATAGAACAAAGACCAAAAGCCCCTTGGTAGATTTTTATTCAATCATCTTTTTATCAGTTATTGAGCAAGAAAAATTAAAAAATACTCTCGTGCTGCATGAATACCCATCCTCTTATTCTTTTCAGGTTAATAAAGACAACAATAAAGTTTTTACTATGGATACTATTGTAATATCCAACATTTTGGGTTGTTCTAAAAAGAAATACTCGTATTTTTTCAGTGCGTGACCAATGACACGTTAAAATTTATCAAAATTCAAATATACTGCTCAAAACATAATGATCAATAAAGAGTGTCAAATAAAAAGTCAAACAAACAAACCAATATTTCGTTGTTGTATATTTCGCTCCAAAAGGAACATTGAATTGGAGGGAGTCAAGCAATAATGAAAAACCTGTACGTGATCATTGTTGACTTCCCTGAATTTCTCGACTCGATTCAAATGCGCAATGCAAGTTTTGCAGAGACATGAATATTTGCTCAATTGTGTCAATTGAAGGAATTTGATTGCTGTCTCATTAATTATGTGCCGGCTTCGTTGAAAGCTGCGTAAGGATTTGTAAAATTTTCATCTTTCTACAAAGATTCGATTTGAAAGGTGGCAAGAAAAATTAACCTAATTTTATATCTCTGAGAATCTCCGAAATCTTATGAGGAAGCGTATTGAAAATGAGTCCTTTGACTTGCTGAAAAAATATCTGTACTCTCAGCAGTATTTGACT
Organism: Thysanoteuthis rhombus; assembly: GCA_963457665.1. NCBI lineage: Eukaryota > Metazoa > Mollusca > Cephalopoda > Oegopsida > Thysanoteuthidae > Thysanoteuthis > Thysanoteuthis major. Next base: position 18,872,453 of record OY735219.1, on the reverse strand, counting down.
TTGATGCCTGGCAAAGTTTTCGAATACTTAATCGATGAACAGCAAATGTTTAGAAACTGATTTTTCTCGTCAAGCCCAAGGATAGAGTTTGGGAATTTTTCAAACAGCGGAATAATTAAACATCGATAATACGTTGATTTAGAGCTGCTTTCAAATAAATCAGTTTTGTAATTATTATTTATAAGCAATGACAGATATTGATTCTTTTATTCTGAGACAAAAAAGATTGAGAAACGAAAACTCTATGAACGTGAGAATGTGGTAGGCAATAAATTGAATACTAGTTCTATCTATAATGAACTCAAAGAATAACACTAGAATACCCCAGTAGATCTTTAGCAAGAGTGAAAGTTAAAGCTTACATTCTCTTTTTACCATTCAATGTCCGTCATTCAAAGACTTCCGGAGTTTCGTCTTCGCTTATGGATTTTATCTTTTACTGGTTACACAAGGAATGATTTCAATTGATATTTTCCAAGTGAGTTTTCGAAACTGCAACGCGTGATGACACCTTCATTTTGGGTTGATAATCTTCATCCAAAAACGTTTCGATTGAATACGTTTTATACATTTTCAATGCACAAGGAATCAACAAATATCATAAATCTAACAGTCATATTTTCAGTAAGTCTTGGATTCATTTCCGACCACTGAGAATCCCTTTCATCTGAATGTTTGTTACATTTCTATAGCGAAACCATTAGAAACGACTTTTTGTAGCGCTTTTCTATCGGTGATATTTGTATAAAAATCTGACTGATGACAATCTCTTTCAAGATTTTCAATGCATCTCCGTGTTACAATCATTAAAAACGGATCCATATTTTGCATATGATAGCCACATTCTGTAAGAAATGCTTGGCTTGTAAATTGGACACTAACAATTCCCCTCCGTCTTTAAACCCTGGCTCTTATCCTGGGTGGTGGTTAACGTTTGAGATTTCCTTGAAGCGTGATGGAAGATTAAGTCTTTTTTGGACGATTTTTCTGTTAGCATAGATTCACAGAAGAATCCAAACTACAATATCACTTGTTTATAAAACCTTTACCGGGTTGTACAAGTAAGACATTGTTGAATCCCTGAGGAAACCAAGAAAAATATTTGAATTTCAAGGAAAATATTTGAAAGTCATGATGTTATGGATTTATGTGATTTTGCTAAGAACATGTTGAAATATTTTGCATCAACCTATTTTATGGATTCAAAGATATACGAGCTGATGGTAAATGATTTCCTTTCACGCAAACTGGGCAAAACGTGTTGAATATTGGGTAAATCAACGTGATTCGGGTGATACTATGTAAAATTTAGAGTAATCTGGGCCCATGGCCGTTTTTACCGACAGGATTCGCTTCCGCCCCAGTATTTATGTACATATGTATAAAATTTATCCATCCTTGTGCGTAAGCAAAGTCATGTGGATATTAGCATATATCTTTCTATACTGTGATGTTTTTTTATGACGATTTCCATAAGTTTCTCACGTCAAATCCTTGTAAGTTCTAGCTTTAATCCTCGATTCTTCAGTCAATTCTTCATTTTTCCTTCCTTTGTTTGTTTTCGTCTTCCTTGTGTTTGTTAATTTTTCTCACTCTTATTCTTCCTATTTCTATATCTCTGCTTTCCACGATTATTTCCCCCCTTTCACTATCTTTGTCTTTCTTCCATCGTTTCACCCTGTCTCATCATTCTCTCTTCTCTGTTCTTTTTCTCCCACTTTGTTTTATATATATCTCTCCTCCTTTTCCTTTGTGCCTTTCTTCTTAACCCTTTCCTCCCTGTCTCAGTTCATTTTCCTCTCTTTATTATCCTCCCATTGCATGATTTTTTTTTCTCTCGCTTTTCATTCTTCCCTCTCCTTTCACTTTTGCTACTTATCCTTTTTCCCTTTTCTTTGCCCCTTTCTTCCTTTTCTTTTATTTTCTTCCCTTTTTCTTCAACCCAAATCTGTCTCTTCAAGTTTTGGCTCTTCTAATTATACTTAGTTATGTTGTTTTTGTTCACTTTTTTTTCTTCCAATAAATCTACGCCCCGTTGTCTTTCTCTTCTATCGTAATATCCCTGCTTTTTGGTTGACTCCCCTAAAAAAGTACTTGTGAACACAAGACGAGATGACACCTAAAATTGACCAAATCTAATACAACATCCCCATCATCTGTGGTGACCCGTTAATTTAATGTTTGTATAGCTCTGCCTTGTTACTCTGTTGAGAACAGAAATCAACATGAACTAGATTGTTCAAGCAAAGACAAATCTTTGCAAAATATCAGGAGAAAAATTTAGAAAATGTTTGCAAGTTTCGATTGAGTGCTTGCGTCAATAAACCCAACATTTCAGATATTTGCTCAACTGGATAACAAACTTGGTTTTGGCAACCCAAAAATTGAATCCTGGCCCTCTGCCTACGATAAGAATACCGTATGAATGCATTCACTGCAAAATTTTGTGCATTCTATATGAACATATGTGTGTGTGTATACCTGTAGACATATTGAAAAAGCACAGTCTCCCTATGTTAAAAAATAATGTGTGAATTTGAATCGACAGTTAAAGGTACAAAAAAAAATGTGGGACCAAATTATTTTCAGGAGTATATCTCCTTTTCATAAAGCGATAGAAGAAATGATATGATGTAACCTTCATTGACTGAGAATGTGGACTAGTATTTGTACTTGGTACAGCGGACCCTTGCTGAAAACTGTGATAACACCAAATCATACTGGTTTTAACAAAGATAATATGTGCGAAACCTCCATAATTCCTACGAAGACAACGGAAATTATGAGTTATATATTGACATTTTACTACCAGAATTATAATACTGTGCCTATGCAAAAAGTACAACGTGGAAAATCAAAAACTGGATTCTTGGGGGGAAACAGGTTTTACCATGTAAATTTAGCACACATTAAATAAGATGAAGTAATATTGTTCACAGAATACTTATCTAGAAGAGAAGGTTATCTCTCAAACTTTTTTTCTCCGTTTTGCAAATGTCTGACAAGGGAATTAAACACGTTTTCAATGTGAATGACGTTTGAAGACAAAGAAGGGGGCGCCATAAAACTTATTAAATGAAAGATTTTAGGGAAAAAAAAGGTTTTGACGTAACTTTGCTTTTGTTTTTTTCGTTATTGTACTTTAGTTCATCTTCTTTCTTTTTTTTTAATCTAAAAAAGTTTAGCTTCAGAAATTTTGCAATGACGATTGGTGTTCGTTCCATATCTCTTCTGGAAAATGCACATACGCACACTTGTCCATAGACAAATGTACATGCACAAACACACAGATAGGTAGATATAAACAGGCGTGAAAGAATTTCGTTTTTTTTTCTTCACAATGTCTGCAATATTTGTATTTTTCTTGAGGCATATGCAGAATGGTAAGGAGAATATTCATATTTTCCATCAATGAATGATTGTCATAGCCTTAAATGTCAATCAACTGATAAGTGAAAGGCTGTCTTGCAAGATTTTTATTTTATTCGAAATAAAAGATATATGAAAGAAAGGTGCCAGAAAAAGGTGGCTGATAGCCACAAAATTACGAGTCATGTTTTGTTTTTACAACTGTTGGATACTGCATCAACGGCCATTGCAAAACTCGGTTGTATCACATAAGTAAATAACCTGATTAAATTTCTCATACTTCAATTTGCGCACCACGTTCAAAATCACTTGATTGAATATATATATGTACATACATACATACGTATATATATATATATATACGTATATATATATATGTATATATATATATATATATATATATACGTATATATGTATAATTATATATTCATATATACATGTATATATATATATATATATATATACATATATATGTATAATTGTATATATATATATATATACGTATATATGTATAATTATATATTCATATATACATGTATATATATATATATATACATATATATGTATAATTGTATATATATATATATATATATATATATATATATATATATAATCAATACATAAGTTTTGAAAATTTTGAAATTTCACATTTCTTGACCATTCAACATATCCCTCTAAATATTTCTACGTGACATAATCTCTAATACTTTCAAAGACCTTTTTTCCTGTGTACACGCTATTTCAAGCCCTTAAGTACTTGCATTCCAGTATGCATTTAACCTTCAAACTTTAGACATTAAAAAAACAGAAAACTTTTTTCCAAATCCATATTTTTGTGTGTGACTTCAGTCACTCAATTCCAATATTCGCCAAAGTAACTTTTTCGGTATAGGTTATTATCACAATGTACTGTTTATGGGTGGTATTCTTATTGCATATCACTTATTTTCTTGAAACAGGACAAACTTACGAAAGTTACACCAAAAACATATTCAATGATGACGGATCAGTAAATATAACGACACAGGTGACTCACTCTTCGTGTAATATATATATATATACACACACACACATACATATATATATATATATATATATATATATATATATATATATATATTGATGTGTGTGTGTGATGATCAATTTTGTGTGTGTGTATGGGTGTTCGTGTGCACGTTTGTGTATAATTAGGTTTCCCATAGAAGACCCAAAGGGAAGTAACCATTATCGTTGGTATAAATGAAATAAGCTGGTGAAGACGTTGTTTTATTTGCAAGTCGAGTTTCGTGTGTGGAAATCCAAAGTCTCCATCCTCTTTTTTCATGTTGTTGTCGTTGTTCTATATATATATATATATATATATATATATATATATATATATATATATATATATATATATATATATATATATATATATATCCCGTGCTTATGTTTCTTCAATGAGAACGAAAGAAAAAAAAAAGGGAGGAATGTGAACCCTTCTTAATTCTTACTGAGTATTCGAACATCACATATCCACGCTTTCTCCGGGGGAAGAAGCACTAAAGAATATTAGTTTGTACAAGAAATTGCCTAACAAAAACGAGGTATTGTCAGTTTTAGCATAATTGGAAATAGATAGAGATACAAAAGTTTCAAAATAGCCAAAAAAAAAAAAAGAAAAAAAGAGAGAAAATAGAAGCATGAAGCATTTACAAGACTGTTTCGAAAAGGTGTCAGTCCACGATAGGGAATTCGTGGCCGAAATTTTTTGTCGATTCGCATGTTTATATGTCTCCCTAAGTATCAAATCGAATTAGACTGGATGGAGAGTGAAAAAAAATGATCGAAGAGAATATAAGAAAAAAAAGCTTAACAGTTCCCAGAATGGAATAAGCAAGTTGAGTTTCAACCACAGCAAGGGTAGTTTGTGTTAATTATCAGCCTTTCAGCTTACATTGTTTGACATGAACTGTCTTCAAATTTGGCACTACCACTCTATCATGAACTTCATGGAGCCAGTACCTTCCAAACTCGTTTTTTTCGGCAAACCATCTTATTTTCTGAAAGCTGCAGTCTCCTGTATAGTCTATGGAGGACCTCGTTGGGAATTCATTAATGTACCAAATTATAATTGTTTCATCATAGAATACACAATTGGCTTGGCAATTTATGCTAAATTGCCCCACCAAAGTTCTAATTATTTAAATCTTTATTCGATAACCATCTTTTTTCAATATTTAACACCTGATTACAGAAAACTTTGGTTGAATTAACGATTCTCGAATACTAATCTATATCTAAGACACATCGAAAACAAATTGATTCTTGACAGTTCCGTATCAGTTCGTGAACAGAATCGATATCAGTGATATAAATGAGAACATGTATGACCATATTGTGTCAGCTGGAAAATTCTGCCATTGATTTGTTTTTTGGATTCCAATGGACCCTTGAAAAGACAATATATTCAGTGAAGATTTGATTCTTGTCAGAATATCTCCTTGCAGAAACAGAAGTGTGTGGCAAAAGGTTGATCAAACAATTCGGTGCCCTATTTGTCAACAAGGCCAGGTTTAATGCGGCACCGTTTACAAGAAGGTTCTTTCCATAGGGTGACGAGGAGCTTATAAGTTTCATAAGTGACTCTCTCATATTTAGATGTACAAATGAATACGGTATTGAAACACCGCTAGGATAATAATTGTGTGAGTTAGTGAGCAAGCTGCATACTTTGTTAGGGAGACAAATGAGCTATGAAATGATAGCTTACTCAATCGTTCAAAGTTTTTCATGGAACTTTTCCTTTGCAGACCCGTCAAGCTGTATGAATTAACAGCTTTCAAAATGTTGACACAAGCGACCTCAACAGGAACTCAGATCACTGGTTTCACTTTCTCAATCATCGAGCAAACATTAACAACATTCATTAAAAATGTATTCCAAAAGTGTGAAATTTCTTAAATTTCCATGATGTTAGATACAAGATTGAAATCTTCCAGGTTGTTCCTGCAGGTTCTTCAGCATTCTCAGGATGAGCACACCTGTCCAATTTTTGCAAAGTCTTAGCCAA
>OY735219.1:18723532-18861032 GCA_963457665.1 Thysanoteuthis rhombus | reverse complement strand
GATCAGCAAAGTCAGCAACGAATTTCCTACGTGTTTCAATAACTAGATTTGGTCTTCTCACCTGATTCCCAAATGGAATTCATTGTTGAGATTTCCCAATATTAGCACTCCAATGAGCAACGAATTTACACATTCTGGCAGTCATTTTGGAACCAACTCCGATGTCTCGACACAGGATTCAAATGAACACACACAACATGCACACTCACTCACACACACACACGCACACACACACACACACACACACACACACACACACATATATATATATGATATTTTTATCTCTACAATTGTCATTTCGGTGGTAATATTCCTAGACATTAATTTTTTTTTATTACCAATCAACTCAAGCAGCATGACATTGGTGGATGGATAGATAAATCAATATAGCTCTCAATATCTTGATATATACAATATCCTTTTTTTCTCATTTCAACCCAGGTGCTTGATTTCTTTCAACCACAAGACATTGTTATGTAATGTCCAGCGGATGTTACAGACTTTAATTGACATGAGTCTCAATAACCAAGATGAAATACAGAATAAAAAAACAACAAAACCCTCTGTCCTGCGTCTTGCTAAGAATATCCACTGCTTTGTCACTAATTGTGAGTTTAATGTTCTCTGAATATCTTATGCATTGCCATATTATTTTCCAAAATACTCCACAAAATCACTGTTTTGCTGTTCCACCCAAATTAATAACTTAACATTTGATAACTCATCTTTTTTCTTTTTTGATTTTTACCTTGAACTCGAAATCCATTGATTTCCTAATAGTGTCTTCGGCACTGTTTCAGGTGTCCCGATTATCATGGTTTCGAAGCCAGTTTTCATGTTTCTAGAAAATTTACTGGACTGATATTTTTGAAATGTTCACTTTCTTCCGTCTTGACCAAGGATTAGGCATGTATCCAATCTTGCAGTGATTTAGGAGAAAGGGGACAGCTTTCAGAAAGGATATTCTACAGCACATTCTTATTTCATCACGTTGCAAACTTATTGCATAGCAGCGAGTGGTTCCCTATCCGAGGATTATTAGGGTCCATAAAGGTAATGCAACTATGATTACGTTTAAAATCGAGAACATAAAATTTCCTGTTGATGTGAGAGGAACAGAAACTACACTTTAATCTTGAACTGAGGGCTTGAATAGTCTGAATAATAGAACTGATTTGGCCAAAAATTCAATTTTTGAAGAACACATTTGATTCAGAATGTGTTTATGCTTTCCCCTTTAATCATAGAACACTCTGCTAAACCTGTATTAAGATGGGCAGAAGAATTTGTCTCCGCTCCCCGCGTGGTTCAGTCGCCCCTGACTATGTGAATCAATTCTACCCATCTCAATATCCTCTTTTTCTGATAGTTTGATTTATAACTTATGTTTTTGCTCACATGTTATTGGCCACAGAGAAACGATGCAAGTAGTTGCCATGAACTGAAGTTAAACGTTATGGTAAGAAGTCTAATATTATATATTCATAATCGTGACATTTTGGCGCAGTATTACGATTAGATATTTCTGGGTAAATGCATCTTGTTGGTTTGGTAATCTATGTACATAGATGGATGGGTAGGTAGTTATATAGATGGAGATGTTAAGCTATTACCAGATATTTTGTAGTTAATTGTTATAAGCACGCGTTGTCCCTCAGTGTAGGTGGTTATAGCATAAACTCTATCATTATCACAGGGTTTGCAAAACTTGACAGTTTTAGGGATCATATCAGATGGTTGGGCCGTGTTTATTAGGGTATTACTTCTAATCATATCATTAATATGATTGGTTCTGCAGTAACAAAAAAAACACTGTTCTAGTAAGAATTATTTGAAATGTATTTTGGGTTTAAGTATATTCTACCTTTGATCAATTATGTGTGACAGGTGGGAATGCATTGTTTTTGTTCCTGCGCGTTTGAATGAAATACTTGTGTCCTATGGTTAAGAAAATATATCATTGAGGGTAAATAAGAGTAAATCAGTATAACAGTGATGATCGATGATTCTATCATTGGGATAGGACAATACAACTGAACATTTGTTCCAAAACCAGTAGCGTCAATGATACGCAATTGGCATTGAAACAATGCTCCATACAACATACGACATCAATGGAAATGAATAGACAAAAATAAGTAATTTTGATACGTTCGAATGGGATGTGTATATATATATATATATATATATATATATATATATATATATATATATATATATGTATATACATATATATATATATATATATATATATATATATATATACATATATATATATATATATATATATATATATATATATATATATATATATATATATATATATATATATATATGGTCCCCATCGGGCAAATGATTCAGGCGAATGATTCTGTCGATGAAGAATCATTCGCTTGAGGAGTTCCAGAGAGGGCCCAAACACAAACTTGTTTATGTAGTGTATCCAATATATATATACATATATATATATATATATATATATGTGTGTGTGTGTGTGTGTGTGTGTGTGTGTGTGTGTGTATATATATAAAATGTGCTTTCACTCTAAACAAAGACATACATTATTTCGATGCCTTTAGCACATTGTCCAGATGATATTCTGTAGGAAGAAGAATGATGTGTGAAGGTGTAAAGAGATTTTTCCACTTTTTATTATATATACTTACTTATAAAAATAAGTTTGTAGTTTGAGAAAGAATTCATCGGTTAAATAAGTCAGCAGAAATCAACTAGAATATTTCTTTCATGTAATTATTGTTTTCGAAGATGGAGTCGTAACTTGAAATTCAAGCTGTCTGAGATTGAAACTGACTAAACGGATCCGATACTCAGGTGGATGAACACACAATAGAAGTACCTTGAACTACGAATCAAGTCATGTTGTTATAAATAGTGACCTCTCATCGTTAAATACGTTTTTCAGATAACTTACGCAAGTAAACTCTGTTTGAGTAGATGAATAAATAAATCAATAAATAAATGATGTGTAGTGCACGATATCATTTATGTTCAACACATTTTGATGATACCGTATGTATGTTTTTACCTGAAATAGAGGTGGTGTTCGAGTGTTTGATCTACAATGCTTGAGTGACTATTGCTGTTATGTTTTTTAGAATACTGTAGACGATATATATATATATATATATATATGTATATATACATATATATATACACACATATATATACACATATATATATATACATATATATATACACACATATATATACACACACACACACACACACACACACACACACACACACACACACACACACATATATATATATATATATATATATATATATATATATATATATATATATATATAATAGGCAAAACCTCCAGGGAAACAGAGAAACATGCTTTTCATACCACTCATCTTTTCTGATCACTTCCTTCCAACTTGAATTAAACCTTAAAATAGAAACTGTTTTCAGGGACCGGAAATTGTTTTACCATACTTAACACGGATTGTTTGTTCTTGAGCAAAAAATATAAAACTGAAAAAATCAAACAAGTCTTCAAGACATCAACTGAAATTCATAGAGTTTTCTTTGATTCTCACAAATCATGAACCATGGAATTCGTGATGAATATCTACATTTATAGGAATATCAGTAGTTAATTATTAACATCGAGCTTTTCTATACTCATTGTGTAATAATATTTCTTTCATAATTTTTTGATGATATGCATATATATATGTACACACGCACACACACACACACACACACACACATATATATATATATATATATATATATATATATATATACATATATATATACATATATATACATAAATATACATAAATATATACATATATCCATAGGAATAGAGCACTCTGGTGGATGAGGAGATTATGCGTAAAATGAAAACATAGCTTAGATTCAGCCTTGCTGACCGCCTTGTTCAGCGGTAGGATATCGGCCTCCGGGTCCGATGTGAGGGTTTCAATTCTGCCTCGTAGTACTGGTTTTGGATAAAAGTTTATAGCCGCACTGATGAGATATAATACATCGAAACAGCTGTCCGTGGATGACACAATATATATATATATATATACATATATATATATATATATATATATATATATATATAAGTAGCACGAACAGCGAATTACATCTGTTGTTATATTTTTATTTCATTTTGTTACATCGTTGCCATATGCCAATATGTTTCCATGGCAAATCCCATGCCGCTAAGCGCAGTTGACTAAACAGTGTTTAACGATGATGGACCATGATTCAAAATTGCATGGTAAAATATTCAATGTGACCTGAACGATGAATGAACAAAAATAGGAAAGAAAAAGCAAACCGAAAAAAAGGTTGGAGTGAGATTGAAAGAAACAAAAAAAGGAAGCATTTAAACAAAAACTGGCATTCATAAAAGAAGAAACCAAAGATATGAAAGACGTAATAAACAAAACAAAGAAAGAAATCGAGAATGAAAGATAAAAAGAAAAAAAAGAGAAATCAAAAGTGACTGAGAAAAAAGAGAGGAAAAGAAGAATTAAAAAAGAAAAAAGGGTGGTCTTTGTTTTCGGGATTTAAAAAAATCGATACAAAGTTCCCTCCCTTGCCATGACCAGCCCAAAGGAGAAAATACAGACTCGGGGAAATGTCCCAATCATCTCTTTATTCTTAAACGATTAAAAAGATTTAATGGCTGTTGAATCGTTTCTCACTTTTTCTCGTCTTGTCTATTTGCCCTTCTCTTCTGCAATATTACCCCCTTCCTGCCGTCCACATACATTCAGGGGTTTATCTGCTCTCACCCAAGGCCATTAGGAACTTAACATCGAGGATCGAAGGTCGATAAAAATATTTCATCGTCTGAGAGACGTCAACATCCGTCAACACTCTCCAGCTGTCAACACCCTCCACTCCAATCCGGATAGCTACAGGATCAACTAAACCTTTCAATCTGCACACAAGACTACAAAATACTCTCCAATGCCATTTGCCCTATTCCACTTTAAACAAAATCTTACCAAAACAACTGGAATTGACAAAGAAATCAATGGACCATATCGTTTCAGGATATGCCTTCTGCAGTTCTTGAATAGTATAGAAGAGTTCGAACAGATTTTGCTCTATTTTAAAATCAATTTTCTCTAAATTATTACCAGAAATTATTCAGATGTCACTGTCAGTAAAAAAAAGAAAAAAAGAAGAAATAGATGTTCCTTCAATAATCTGATGAAAATCTAAATCGAACTTTCGTACACTCTGTTCAATCATCATGTATCGATTTTTATCAAAACTCAGAACCGTCTTTTACGGACACTTGGAAAGTTAAACTTAATTAATTCTACATTGCTTCATATAGGTCATATTCCGATTAAATATTAGATATTTAACAAACAATCCTAAAACTGACAACTGTCTTAGGCATCAAATTAGGCATTATCCCATATATTTCCTCTCAGATCATTTTTCCGTATCAGTTTTATAGAGACAGCTTATTATCATGAGAAAATCATCGGGAAAAAGGATAATTTTCTTGAAGGATTTCATTCATTTCATGTGTGTATTCATACATTTTTTTTCCAAAGATCTACTTGTGATAAACATTTGACCTGGAACTGACGCCTTGACTTGAGTTTCAAGTCAATGGGTAAAAGAAGATTTAATAATTGTTTTGTTTTATTTCTCAATTCAAGTGCGTATTTTACATTTATTGACGTTACTTTTTGTAAGGGACAAACAAAGAAGTCTTAGTTTCCATTTGCTCTATCAGATGATCGACCTTTGCCTTAAAGAACGCTACCATTGACCAAAAAAAATCAATGAATTGTTTTTCTTCCCCAAAAGCAATTTCATGGAACATAGACAGTTCTAATATCAAACAAAAATGTATGATCTAAACCTCCAATATTTGACTTTGTTTATCGCCTTGACATGACGTGATATAGTCGCTGTTGAAATTCTTCAGTCTCAGGGAAAGGTCTGGTTTGATGTTTTTGGGTGAAGGACCATTGCTGTTGATAAATCATGGTTGAGAACAGGTTCAAATTTTCCATGAAGTTTAATATCTGCGCTCATTTTTCGGACAGTAGCTCATTGAACTGACGCTGAACAGTTCAGTCTAAATGCTTTGTCAACAGTATCAGTATACAAAATTATATTGTGTACGTTGGAATCATACTTGGAAATAAGTCCAAGTTCTTGGGGGGATATCATTTATGTTAAGTATCAGATTTAAAAAAAAACTGTTTAATAACGGATCATATTTCTGATTACATCAAATCTATGAGAAATGGCATGATATAACAAAATTTCTCATTTTTAGCACTATTCTTTGAGACATAAATAAATGACGATTAATGTGCAGAACTCAATACGTAACTACTCCAGCAATGAGACAGAACGCGATATTTCTTCACATCGTGAATGCATAAATTCAATTCAATTAAATGGATTCCATTCAGTGTTAAGTGCAAAGATAGCAACTGTGATCATTCTGAATCAACCCTATAAAAGGTTTTTGATTACTGACTTTATTGACTGCATCTGACAACGAACTGTTGTCGTGCCATCTGATTGTCTGATCAGTCTTCATTTCCCTTTAATTGAACGAATAGAATTCACATGGATATTTATTGACTGACGCCCACGGTTGTCAACTCTGTGTCATCATAATTTCTCTCTCCAAAATTTTATTACGACTGTTTGCACCATTAACATAAAATATGAAAGTATTTAGAGAGCATGCAATTACCATAAAATCATCAGCGGAAATTGAATGAATATCAGTTTATATATAGCTGCAATGCTATGGAGGTAGCCAAGAACAAAACTTTGGTTCCCTGTAAATTTTATGTAATCTGTTTTCAGCACATGTATGGAAACTGTGACATAAACCATCTGTTATCCGGTCTCCTGGCTTGAATGGAATTATGTTCAAATTATAAAGGCCAAGATGACGATGATCTTTTTATTTTACAGAAAACAAGACTAGTTGTTTTTGTTATGGCATCGATACTACTCGCATATTTTATTCATTTTTTCCATTTCCCCGGGTACTTCGTTTTTCTTTTTCTAGTAAGGTTCCTTCTTCTGGGTTATATCCTATCACTTCACTTTGAAGATATTGAAATGGCTTCGGGACATTGCCGGAACGAGATTATTCATTTATTTATTTTTACCGTAGCTCTCAGTTGAACGAATAATGCGATTGATATTGTTTCAGCTTCGGCTAAAGCGTATTAAATTAAATTATGTACAAAGATGATCTGTCGTTGGTATCTCATTCCCCCCGGATACAATGGTGGTAAATTTAGCTGTAAGAAGCCAAAGGAAGACGCAAATTAATAAAAAAAATGTGGAGAGATGTGTCGATTTAAAATGGCCGCCTGTTTCCATCAAAGACAATTTTTATCGGGCAGGAGACCTTGCAGTAATACGCAGTGATTGTGAATTTCATAAATATCATTTTTCATGGAACAAGCTCGGCATATGGTACAAAATGTGGAAAAGAAATAGAATTTTGTATTTTTGAATTTAAGAAACATAGATATCGTAAATTTCAAATCTATGTTATGTAACTACGATATGTTTTAGCATGTTAAATATAAAGTGTGCTATCCAATTTTATGAATCCTAACAGATTCATTCATTTAAAAAAGGTATATGTGATAAATATAATAGAAATATTGTTACAAAATAAATTTACGAATGAAAATTATATCTTAAAAAAAAAAAATGACTTTAAAGTCTTTTCCTATTGACAAACCACGTATGTGGTGTTTGGAGGAAAAGTGGTGAAAATACAATCCCGAAATATGTTTGTTTACAGAATAACGTTGGAATCATTCACAGACGTTGTAAATTTCATTTATGTTATTTTATTAGCAACAAACTGATTCGTGAATGTCCCGAAGAATTACCAAGAAAATCAATATTCACTTTAAAAGTGTATACAATTACTTCACTGAGTTGCAACATATTGGCGATACAATTGTACTCATGAGAAAACACCCTGTGAGGGATTCAGTTATCTAAATTAGGGAAATGTGATTGAAGAATTATAACATACAGTTATTAAAAAATTAGTAACTATAAAAAATGACCTTTCCCTGGTTATTCTTAGCAACAATATTGGTGGTTTGGACTCTCCTCATTGACTATTGATATATTCAATTACCGAGTATGCCAAAACAGACACTTTGTGTTATCTACGACGAGTACCTACGGAAAACACCTGTGAAGACCGGTGTTCTACATAGAGACATTTTGCTGGCAATTTTGTCTGAGAAATGACAGTAATCATAGTTAAAATTATGTTGACAAAGGGAAAAGATTTTCTTTTAGATTTTTTTTTTTGTGCATTATTATTTATTCATCATTGTTTTACAAGTTTATTTCTGATGATACAGTCTAATTGACGGTCTTGGAATGGAATTCATTTTTTTTAATTTGATAATGGAAGATACTCTTGTGTTTTGCATGATTGTTCATTTAAAAGCCTCTGCATCATTTTGGTAACGAGTCAACAATTTCTTCCAAATCAGTTTTAAAGATTCTAATATGAGATCAACAGTGTTGTAGATCTAATTAGCAACCAGATTTCACAACAATATCAGCTTATGATAACAATGTCAAGGGTGAATTTTTTGTTTTGTGCTGGGTACTGGACTTGAAAGCAACACTGGCTTGTGCAGTGTTTATGACGCTTAATCTCTCCCACAAGGAACTCAGACTCAGATTGAAATATTGAATAAAATGTCAGTAAATCATTCTTGGCTTCCATACAAAAAACGGAGAATTGTTTATAAATACAGCAAATGAAATTCACATGGAAAGCATTTTATACAAATTGAGCTTTTAAAATAACCCAAACGGGATGATGCCAGCATTTCTATGATATTAGTTTTTACATTTTTCATCCATTGCACGACTCTAAAACCATTTGGAAACTCTGGCAAACAATGTTTTGGACTCCTAACATATCTGAAATATAATCCACCGAGCGTATGTTCGAAAGTGATTTATTTTTATTTGACTTTGAAGTCAATGACAAGTAAAACTAAAGAGCACCCCGAGAAAGCATAAGACTGCCAACGCCATTGTCAAAAAACCTTTGATCAAAGTACAGATCACAAATTTGACAAGATAAACATCCGTAATAATTATTCAGCAGAAATGTGATAATTGTATTGTTGTTTTTTCATACTATGAATATTGTTTCATAATGAAAACTCACTGGTGACATTATTACTTCATCCGTATTTCTGAAAAGCAGAAGAATTGACATCGCTAACAAAAATCAATTGTTTGTTTTCCTCCTCGGGGACCGTTCCTCTACAAAATGCAATTCATAATTCAAGGTTAGAAAATAGAAAAGTAATCCGGCTCAACCTATTTCTTTCAGCAGAAGTAATGAGGAATCAAAATGTTGTCGGATCAAAATCAATGCAAGAGTTGCTGGACTAAAAAATCATTATTATTACTATCATTATAAAAGTTATTCTTAGACATAATTAATTTCAATTCCCTAAATGTCCTGGGTGGCTCTAGAGTGGTAACCCATCCATAAGACTAGGGCAATTTGTGGGGAGTATTTCCTTTAAAATGTCGTTGACAAGGTATCTATCAATTGTACCAGCTTATTCCGACCACTCAGGGAATTTAGAATTTAAATCATAAAACGAATGAATGTCCGAAGTGATTATAAATCATCAATGAGATTTTTTTTTGATGATTTGTTTAACGGCAGTCATTGTTGTTCTAACTTTTGAATCTATTTTTGTAAGAGATTTTATTCAATCTTGTTTCCGTTTGTTTGATAACTTTTGTCTTGTCTCAAATATAAATGTTTTTTCTGTGTATTTTCAAAAATAAACGTGCCTTCAGTGAAGTCTTTAATGTTTTATGGCGCCATTCATTTCTCTTGTTTTTTAAAATTTAATTCCTGTTTTGTTTATACTCTTCACACTTTTATTTCTGTTGTAATCTCGAATAACTATAAGCTTTCATGGCAAACTGTATATCTCTCAGGCTCTAGGATCATAGCATGCGTAACAATTGCAAAATAATGGCCTTATACCAGACTTAGGGAAATTTTGAATAATTATTGCAAGTGAATACCTTTTCTATTTCTTTTTGTAGTACAATCATGTACCAGACATAAATTGCACTTGTAACTAATAATTGTTAGTGAACATGACTTATCCGACATCCACTCGATTCTAGTCCCGTGACGACCTTGATGAATATAATAATGGTATGCCGTTCTGGATGTAATTTTCACGTACTACCATTACATACCATTTGTAGTGAGCTCCCCCCACCAATTATTCTTTAAGCAATGACACTATTCTCCAATGTTGGCATAGTCTAACAAAAACAGTTTCAACTGAATAAGGTAATCCTTATACGTATACATTTCATATTTGCCTTGTTCATTAGCTGAGATAGCTCAATATTTCCATCAGTGGTCGGCGTTCGTGCCTAAAAAAAGTATAGGATTTTAATTACTATTTCTTTTCCATCAGTCCGACCCTTTCCATTGGGATCTTGGCGCCACACAATCTTTACTTTGCTTGTTGGAACTAGTTTTTGTGAAAAAAAAAATGAAATATGGAACAGCACAAAGGAGTGTCTCCATCTGTTCAATGAACTGTAGAACAAAAATTAATAATTTTTTAAATGTGAAAAAATCAAAACAAATCCTTTGGTCGTAGTCTACATCACACTTTCAAAGGATCTTGCAAATTTTGATTGTAAAAAATAGAAAGCGAAAATCAGGAATCCTTCTGAATCGTAGAATATAATTACCTTGACTGTTCGATGCATTTTAGAATTGATAAAAAAGAGAATGGCGTTTCCTTCATTTATTTTATATTCTCCATCATACCCTTAGGTTGCGTTGAATTAAATATGTGATAATTATTTCCATTACGATTATTTGAAAACATCAACTTATAATTCCTTGGTATTGTAATCTAATAAAATGATTATATATTCCAATATCCCTAATTAGAGTGTGCTTAGCAAAATTAGCTCTTCACTACCTGCCTAGAGGTGATCTTCAGATGACAAGACTGTACAGGAGTCAGAATTGGCGGCAAATATCAGAGCAATTTCCGATTTGAAAACAACATTGCCTTTTTTAGCAGAGAACCTACAAGACCTCAAACTAAAGCTAGATGAAGTGAATGAAGAAGAGAGCAAGAGAGTTGGCCTGCACATGCACTTCAGTAAGACGAACATGATGTGCAACAACCGCACTGGAAATACAAATACTAATCCATGACACAGAACTGGTGAGAGTAGATCACTAAATCTCCATGAGACCCTCAAAAGAAGAAGAAATCGAGCGGAAAATCACACTTGGATGGCAAGCCTCTGATAGAACAGGCTCAACGTTTAAAAACCAGCAGATCCCATTAATCGTTAAAGGACAACCAATGCATCCTCTAAATAGTCACTTATTGAGCAGAAATTGAGAACCATGCAACGTACACATGAAAGTATTAAGTTCAATCCCACATGGAGAGACCACAAGACAGCACAATATATCAAGAAAAATATTGGGAAAGGTCTATGTCCAACGACGGATGTTAAAAGACTGATGATGATGATGATGATGATGATGATGATGAATAAGATTCCTTCATAATAAACGGAGACCCCAGCCTTTCCGTCTAGATGTGCCATGGTTACAACTGAATACTGAGTGTTATCAATAGAAATAGACGAATGGCTGCCATCCAATTTTATCAATAATTAGTTTGTAACTTGTATTGCAATATTTCATTTACGTGAATGTTCATACCAGGCGTCTTGTGGGCATGGTCAGATTTTGAATGACATTAAGTCCTCTCTATTCCGTCTCCCTCATAATATATATATATATATATATATATATATATATATAAATATCCATGTATAAGGTGTATGACCTCTCCGTCCGGCTTAATTTTTCCTCTTTGTTGCATACACACACACACACACACACACACACACACACACACACACACACACACATATATATATATATATATATATATATATATATATATATATATATATATATATATCAAACAAATAAGTGCATGTGTGAGTGTGTGTTTCTGATCTAATCAGAATATTAAACTAACTGAGTTGAAAGCTCATTTTTATGAAAAAAGACTTCAGGGAAATGTATTCTCGGAATGAAATATAAGCAAATAGATGGTTATAGAGGGGATACAATTGATGCTGAAATGCATTCTTTGGTTTTGCTTCAATCGATATTTAATTGGATTTTCTCTCATTTCTGTCCTTTATCTCATTGCTTTAATTCAGTCTCATCCCCCTTTCTTTCTATTCTAATTCACTCAACTAATTTTTTTCTCAACCACTCTCCCTACAGTGTTTACACCTTCAATTAATCGCATTCTGTATTTCATTCCTTTTCCTTCATGGACTCTCTTGATTTAATATCATCCCTTTTGTCTCATCCTACTATAGTATTCTTTGTACTCATTATCTTCCAAAATGGCTCTCTCTGCAGTAGTCCTTTCTCTTTCCCCCTGTTTTTTTTTAAATCTTTGTATCTCCCAATGCTTTTGGTCGACTGCTTTATCGCTAGCATTAAACAAAATCACGTCCAACTCAAACAAATCATTGTCATCTCTGGAGACCTAATAAATTATTGTTTATTTTCTGTCACGAGCCAAAGCTGTACAAACTTTGTAGTTTAAGCAAAAGAACTTGGGAAGATGAAGCCAGAGAAGTTTGTCAAGTCTCGATCGAGAAACTGCGTGAATAAATCTTGACTTTCTTCTATTTGCACATCCCGGTGACACTCGAAGAGATTCTAGCTGAGAATGGTGGTCACTCTTTGAAAACTGAATCCATAATTCAAAATGAAGAACTTGAGCTAAGAAAATCTACAAATACTTTGATGAATGTATCCAACATTTGGTTAGTTTTTGAAATATAAGTACACCTGCATTCTTCCATAGGAATTGTGCACTCTGTTGGATGAAGGATTTCTGTGTAAACAAATAGTTCCGTAGTCCAGGGGTCTGAAGTGAAGGTTTCAATTCGGCCTCGTGGTAATGGATAGGATAATGGAAAGTCTATAGACACATTGAAGACATGTAATGCATCGAAACAGCTGTCTGTGGATGACACAATAATATATATATATATATATATATATATATATATATATATATTGTTATAGATATATATAGACACGATTGTTTTGTTTGTTTATTTGAGCTCGTTTTCAGCTAAAATTACGAGGTTTTCAAGATATTTTACACGTTTAAGAAATGTCAAATCACCCAATAAGCTGCGTGATGCTAACCGCAGAGATCATCGGGTCATTTTGCCTGTTTTCAGTCTTTTTTGGCCACGATTCTACACCAAGGATGCTGATATTCAGCAATAGATATACATTTATTTGTCATGACATCCCCTCCAATTTTTTGGCCAGAATTTAGCACCCAACGAATTGAAATGTACACATTTCAGTTTTATCTATTTGATGGTCTACTTTTTTTGCCGAATCTTTCTCAACGCTGGCAGGACGTAGGGAGATAGCCTTGCATCAATCGTTGAATTTAGATTGACCATGCCATTCTAACACATCAGCACAAAGAATTCTCGCCTTTACCTCGGTCTGATGACGTCATGTATAGAGATATTTGAAAGATACACTCAGTCCAGGGAAGAATATACGAATCACTTTTTGAATGAATTTAAAGTTTCAGTTCTCGATATAATGATCAAAGTGCTCACCTGTCAGGTTACACTACATTCCCTTTGTCTACCTGAATATTCTGAAATCCCTAGATTTTTCAACCAGAAAATAAAAATTCTTACGTTTCATCATTTTTCCCTAAAATTTATATTTACACTTAATTCCCCTGAAGTTATTTTCTTGACAACACGTAGATAATTCAGTTACTAATGCAGGTGTATGTAGCCATACATGTGGATTCGGCAATATGTGCGCGCATTTGTATATTGAAAACCTTAAAAGAAAAAAAACCTTTGCCTTCTTCGCAGTAGTAATATATATGTCAGAGGGTTCTTTATTGTTGCAATCTTGGTTTCGGGTGTAAACATTCCAAATTCGTGTTTTTTTTCTATTTCTCGTATTACTTTTGCTATGTTCTTTGAAGTTGTAGCATCAATGAATTTATTCTATACTCACTTACATTATGTACTTTTGCGTGAAAAAGGGAAAAAAAGAGAAAAAAAAAAGCAAACTATATTTGAACGAACTCACAAAGCTGTTACACAAGCCACTGGTCCTTATTTTCGACACTATGAGAGTATGAAACACCGAAAAAGAATCGTGTGACAAAAAGATGTCGAAAATTATGAGATAGCAAACAAAAAAGTTAAAAGTGAACAAAAAAAAGTGTGAATATATAAGGAAACTCTTAGAAATTGCAATTGGTCATAGTTTGAAAGCTTTACGTAGCCAGAGTTTTCTAGAATTACTTTTTTCCCCTTCCGATGTTCTAAATCAAATTATAGAAAAAGTGAAGTAAAAAAGAACAAACACACGGAGAAAAAATATTGTATTTCGGCATACAAAGTGAAATTTTTGATCAAAGTTCAAACCCTGGCTTGGACGGATTGTGTTCACTTTATGCAAATACCCTCCTGATAAAAATGGCACCATGTATGCCCTACACATACTGGTGAATATTAGGGGAAGCGTTTGCTCGCTAGTGATGTTGAAACATAAGTCGAGGAAAAGGAAAACTGATTCGTGATCAGCCCAAAGAAGACATAGGCTATCTTACTATCCACACGCAGGAAATGTATGAATCCATATCTATCCCCCCACCTTGAAGGTAGGTACTGGGACGGACTTGATTCTAACGATGATTGGCAATCGGTGAAGGATATGGAAAATTAATTCCAAACCTGGCTGGGGGGATGGCCAATTTAAAGGTTTCTGTCGACAGATTTATAATGAAATCATTCGTGTTGCTTGAACAATCATGTAATGTTTCATAGGCTGAATAAGTAAACTGACTGAAATGTTTGGTGTAGGATTTCCAAATTCCAGTTTGACAGCACTACAACGATAAGATAAAGAACTCCAAAAACATAACTGATCTTCCGTCTTTATTATTTTGACTGCATTTTCAGTTTAATGATGCACACTCAAATGTATTAATTCACGCTATGATTTTTTTATACGTACAAACAGAGTGATTGCGTATTTTGTGCTTATTTGGATAAATGAAAAAGTTTGTTTTTATCATTAATTGCTTGCAATCAGCCAACAATAAAAAGTGATTGATATTTTGTTTTATGATTAAAATTATTATCTCCCGTTCTTTCCGTTTTTCTATTATGTCTATCGTAATTACTGCCTCCCTAGCTCATGTTTTGAATAGAAACGCATGTCATCCTTCGGACTCTGAAGGTCCTGGAAGATGATTTCAAATTTCATGACTATTTCAAAATCTGTAAGATCAGTGTATATTCAATGAAAGGGTAAAGTATTTCAAGAGCCGATATTTTATGCCATTAATGTGAATACGTGAACAACGATCATAAAGCAGGGATAAAATGAGACTGCTAGAATCCACTGCTTTAAATACTAAAATTTCTTTTCATGATGAGAAAGCCACAATCAATATCAAGGTAGAATGAACACAAAGTGGATGAAAAATCTGCATTTGAAATTGCTGTTTCAGGGATTGGAGTGTACGATTTCATAATTCATTTCTTTAGTCCAATCCCTGCGACCTTTTTTTGCTTTTGTTTGAGCAATATTAACAATGGAAAAGAATGAAATCTAAATGTAATTTTAAATTAATGGAAAAATTATGAAAATGCTTTTGAGTACGTCGATCAGAAAAAATTATCGGCTTTGTTTTCAAGTTAAATTTAAACTTCTTCCCTCCTTTTTTTTTCTCTCTCGTACGCACGCTTGTTAGTGATTGTGTATGTAACTGGCCATATCTCTTGAACCAAATGATTCCCTCGGGTGTATGGAAGAGAATAATGTATTATTAGTTGCAAAGTTTCGAGCAGATTTGAGGTTTACACTCACCGGAAAAAAAACACAAAATAAATGAAAACAGACTTAATGATTACACTAATCAGTTACACCTAAACTATGTTAGTTTGTCTCAAAGTATACTTACTTAATAGCTTTCAATATAGGTTTGACTTTATCCTGTGTTTCCTTCAAGTCTTAGATTATAGTTCCAAATTCCGATGATTTGGTTTCTTATTGCAGTTTTCTTCTTCTTTAATGTCCATTTCGCTTCTCGTCAAAATTTCTATCAAATTCAGTTAATTTATCAGGCTTTTTATTTTCAGATAAAAATGAGTCCAAATCATTTGTTTTCTTTCAATGATCCAAAATTGAAAATCAAAATGTCTGTAACACCCCCTCAGGCTTCATTGAACTCAAAAATTAATATCTTTTTGCTACTTCGTAATGTCAGTTAAAGATTAAAAGAAATTTTAGTTCATATTTTAATATTTCATTTAAAAAAAGAAATTCAATCTTGAAAGGGTAAAAAATCAACGTTGCGGAAGAAATTCATGGTTCCTGTTCTCTGCTTCGATTGTCAATATCCGTTTGCTCAAAGCAGTTTCCATCAACCTTTAAATTTGTCTTATCCGACATTTTATGGTTTGACAAGGAATGCATTGGATTGAAATAGACAGAAGAGAGATCACGATATTAAACTATTTGAGAATATGGTTCCTTAATATGTTTGTTGATTTGTGCGTAATGCTCTTTTTTCTAAGAATCAAGCAATATATTCCTCCCTGTGTTTTTGAGGATTTGCCTGTTTTCCAATTTCTGGGACTTGTGACTTACATCGACATGTAAATTATAAAATGAGCGTCTGCGTGTTGAGGAGGAGCAAACACAATTTATCACACGTTGTCCTATCCCTCTTAATCTATATGTCTAACAACATTTTTATTGCTTTGCCATTAGTTTTGTGGAATTAAGTTTCTACGTTCTCCTGAGGAGAGTCCAAAGTATCTCAAGAGGAAGATTGCTGTTAATTAATCTCTGCTGCAGGGATTTGGTTTTTGATATTTTTTCTCATCCCACTTAAAAATTCCACTCTATGTCTCTTCAGCTCTTTTTAAAACATCCAATGGAAATTACCATTTTCACACTAGTCAAACTTGAAAATTCAAGTCGAGATCATTTTTGTTTATAGTAACAGCGCAAACTAAACAAAATCAATGGTTAAACTAATGTAAAATCCACATCCAATAATGATTTGAAACGTGACAAACTGATTGCCTGGAGGCTGTCGGTCTGAACTAAAATGACAAGTATTAGATATTAACGTTAAATTTTTCATAAAAATACACAAGGTTTTACTTAACTTTGCATATTTGTATTTATACATTAAACATTTTGAAATCATTTTTATTTTCTACACGTAAGCTGCAGAATTCTTCCGGATGTTTGTGTAGGGTTTGCAATAGTCATTCCTATTTTTTTTTTCTCCATCTGTATTCCACACTTTTTCATGGAAATTCCTTGAAGAAGCTTGATAAAAACAATTGGCTTTCATGTTCCCATCCTTTCAAAAAGTCCCTTTATTTTGCATTAGGGATATAATACTGCCTGAGAACTCATGTAGTAAGTTTTTTGAAATGGTAACAGTATTTTTCTCGATGTACAGAGAGTTTTGTAGACGTAACTATGAAAAAAAGTACGCTGGTACAGAAAATTGTTTTTAGTGGGGTGCCGGGTTGAATTGCAACAATGTTTGAAAAACAAATCTTGCACAGAGCATTCAAATACTAATTCGACATGCACCTCAGAGACCTACGAACATGCAACATCAAGCGTAAACTCACGTTTAGTAAGTGGAGGCCGCTGTCATTGTGAATGTCAATCTGATGGTGTCATGTGTGTGTCAAGCAACTGTAGCACTCCCTTCAGTTCTAGATCAATACAAAACTATACTTTTATATAAAACACAATTACATCCAATGAAAGCCCTGGACACAAATGTTTATTTCCTTATTTTCCCTGTCAGTTTGGATCACTGTATCATGACCAAGAAACGTGGTTCCATTAAAGATTTTTACCATTTACCAGCAGAAGACAAATCAAACGGCAGAACATCAAGGATTAACTTGATTACCCCCAGAGTGCTAGTCCAAAAGGTCCGGTTTTGTTGTTGCCCTGTTTTTGTTTCCTCTTCTCCCTTCATGGCCGACAAGGCCAGAAAGAAATTGTTTGCCTCCCACGATTAGGGCGAAGGACAACGCTCCCCTCTCCAAAATGGGGTAAAACAAATCAGATGTTAAAGATAATGTAAAAAAAAAAAAAAACAATATAAAACATGAATGTGGATTAATATATATATATATATATATATATATATATATATATATATATATATATATATCGTGAAGAAAAATAATGCAAAAAAAGAGCAACCCCCGATAATGAAGAGAGAAAAATACCAACTCATTGATGCAAGAAGGGCTGGAAACGACGAATGCCACCCATTTCCAACAATAATGAGTCAAAGTGACGGATTTTGTCGAGCAGTGCAAGACATCCACACACTTCGTGAAAGAGAACGGTTCTTTTGTTGACTTGGCCAAATCGAATGACATTGAAAGAACGGTTTCAGTCTTTATGATTGACAAAAATAAAATTTTTCTGGACAATGAGATACTGTGATTAAATCACTGAATAGTTTAAAATGATAAGGAACAGGTCATAAAGGCGTCACTCGTGGACGTACTCATACACAATCGAGATAATTGTGAGGTCCTGACAAAAAACGGTCTCCTGTCAGTGGACTATTTCATTCAATTGGCTGCAAAACACCAGGGTAAATGCGTACAAGGTCCCTTCGTACGTCCAAGGAGAACTTATTGTATCATTCCTCTTGCAATACAGAAACTATTTTACATTAATAATTTGAACCTTGATACCAGGACCATCAATTCCTTAATTCCTAATTTTTCATTTTACCCTTTTTCCTCCTTTTCATAAAGAAGGAAATCTATTAATCAGCGGCTACTTGACAGTTTTGTTGCATGAGAGTTGAAAAAGTGCCTACGTAACGCATGAATCATATGTGTATGTCCAATGCATCAGCAGAAGATCATGGAGGCTTCGATTCAGCCATATCATCAATCGTTGTGTCATAGGAATGCATGAGAGGCTTAGGTATCGAAAATAATCGCCTGAACTCATCATTTTCTAGGATATGACGTATGATCTATGAGAAGAGTGCCCTTACCAGCCAGAATGATCACCTGCGTACTACTTTCAACCCAATCCAAAATTAAAAATCCTAGCATACTACGAATATCAACTGACGATGACTCCGTTTAGACCAGAAAACCTGACCACCTCCCATGAACTACTGCATGCCCCTATCAGGAGTTTGGTTATTGGGAAAATGCTGGATATTCCCATAAATGGTAAATAGTTTTGTCCGATCGAGGTCTATCAGCTCAATCAGAAGCTGGACCGAATCGAGCTTTTTCAGCTGATTGATCTATTCGTGACAACGTCAGATCTTATATTTTACCATCGAATGCAATGGTCGAAAGATTTGATTTAAATGTCACCAACCACTGTACATTGAGATGTCGGTCAAGTCCTTTACGATATTACCACCTGCATACCCTCACAGCAGCCTTGATTGATGTAGCCGTACTTCTTTTTGCTACCCTCAAATGAACCCCAAATTAAATGTCTTCCCAAGTTTCTTACTACACTCAGCATACGATGTGTTGACAAGTCCGACAATAACTCATTTTCACTGTTCAGAAGAGCTCCCAGCATCCCCATGTATTAGGTTAGATTCTTAGCAGGTTAGATACACGTTTCATGTATACGCTGGGATTGTGCGTATTTGATGTTACTATAAACGTGACAAGGTTCTTTTGATCAGAGTTTATGCCCCCAATCACTAAGTGGACAGGATAAGATTTCAGCAAATCAATATCTCAGTGAAAATACCAAGGCTGATCATTTTAGCATGTGATTGAAATTACTTCCTCGATACCTTTCAGATCGTGGGGCAATTTAAAAAGAAAATAGTGTTACCTTCGAATAAATTCCATTGCATGACTTAGACAAGATGGACAGTGTCTATACCAAAATTAGCAATACGCAGTATCGTAGATTTTGACCAGCAAATTGAATACAGAGCAAAACCAAAGTCTATGTCTCTCACAGTGTCGACATTCCGATTATGTGGTTTTTCCAGAGTCAGACTAGTTAAAGTCCGGATAATAAAGTTCAAGCAGAGCCTAAGAGGACTGATTCTAGAAATCAACCTATCTTATTGAGATCATTTAACATCAATGAAATCGGTAGGGGGCTCTGGAGTTTTAGTGATGAGAGCTTAAAAGTATGATTCAGTCGTTTGTGGCAAACTATAGTCACCAATTCAAAGAAAATAGATAAGCTGCTCACAATGGAATCAATTGTTTAGTTTAATCAAAATCTGGATAGAGTATCCATGAATAAAGAACTTGCCTTATTGTCTGACAAAAAAGATCAACCTCGAGAAAAAAATGAAGATATCTCAAAGATATTAGTGTGCAGAAATCTATAACGTTTGGAATTGAGTCGCCCAGGGGTTATCGCTGAAAGGTTGGATAAAAGTAAATGTCCTCAGGTCTTTGACCCTCCTCTCCTCTCATCTCTCCCTCACCTATCACACAAGTGCTGTGTTTCGTTCCTCCACTACCTTTTGGATTATTTTCTCCCTCCTCCTCTGTTTGGTCATTGCTAACAGCTTGGGTCGCAGATCTCCGCAGTATTTGCGTAGTTCCTAGCAGTGTTGTGATCTGAACAGTCTCAATTCTCCCTTTTATCCCAAATTCCTCCAATCTCACCTTCAGTGACTTTGGTACAGTTCCAAATGCACCTATTTTTACTGGTACTACTTTGACTTTCATGTTCCATGCCCTCTGTGGTTCTCTTGCCAGATCCTGGTATTTTTCCAGTTTTTCACTCCCTTTCCTTCTTACTCTACTGTCTGCAGGTACAACCCACATCTTTTATGTGGAAAGTATTCCTCCTTTTGCCTAGTTCTTGTCTTCTCACTTGGATGGAGCGGTTCATTTGGATGTCAAAGTTCAAAGTGATTTGTAGTTTCCATTCTCCAGGACTGTCACCAGTTTGTGTTCGTACCTCTTTCCCTCTATGGTTAAATCCCATCTGTTCACTCAGTTCCCAGTGTATCACTATTGCTACTCTATCGTGTCCACGTTTATACTTCTTCCGAGCTAGTCCACTGCATTCAGTAGTTGTGTGATTTACATAAAATAATCAAAAATCCTCCCCCTTATTTGTTACATTGTAATTTTCATTGTGTTTACTCTCATTGGTCGAAATGTTGAAATGAATGTAAATCCTGTTTTGTTTTTGTTTTGGAGAAGTATGATTTTGAACAGTCACTGTTTGTCTTTTAAAGTCCTACAGAAGTGCTGGAATGTGTCTTTATTGCGTCAATTTCCATGATGAACAAGTCTTCACTTTCAATAACGTATTATTGTGCTTTATATGGACATTTATCAAAAAAGTTTATGCATCATTTATGTTCCAAGTCGAGTCTTTGCGTCTACAATTCCTACCAAACCATTTTTTCTCATCTAGTAAGATATCAGCAGGATTATACGTCTTATAAAGGACCATATTTCTTGATATTTGAAAAGATCAACGTATGATAACTGTGTCTAAGATGCATCTCGTCTTTCTCGGGATGGTACTGACCCTAAAACAAACACCCTTTTTCAAAGTAATTATTTTTCTCGGAAACACCTTCTATGTCAACCTTCTAACACCAACAGGATATGATTGTTCTTTCTTTCCATTGAACACTTTTGGATTCTATAGAGATATTTAGATGAACACCAGTACATCATTTTGGTTACCAGATTCCAACAATCACAACAAAACCATCCATTCAGAAGATCTGAGCCTTTATATAAGTTGCACTATAAGGTTCTATCATTTGTAAAACACTTACTATTTGTTTTAACCGTTGCAAATCATTGGAGACATTGAGAATTTTTTGTATTCTCTTAAAACATTCGTAGAATTTAGTTCAATAAATATTTGTTCCATTGAAAATTTGTTTTCTCAAAAATTTGACTTTGAAGTCATAGACAAAAAAAAAATAAACAAACAAAATGCATACCTCTGAGTAAACGATTGTCAGTAAAATCTGATCAAAGACTAGACCATGACAAACGCTTCTAATACTTATTCATCAAAGACGTAAATTAAATACTCGAAAAAAATCAATGTAGTTCATCATATTAAATCATGATGACGGCACCTCAATAACATCATTAACTCATCAAACGTCCAAAGATCTGAAACACTTGCATTATTAAGAACATTACAAGATTCTTAGACCATACAAAACCAAAGTGTGCAGTTCCTTAGTGGTCAGCAACTTGTTCATAACACCAACACATTTTGTGCAAAACAACTTTTGAAATATTTTCCTCTTTAAATGTCATATCGAGACAGTATCTGATGATTGGATTATCTCATTAGGGAAGGCTATTCCTCAATACTCTGAAAACCCTAAGGAATTAAGGGATTAATATTTGCCATTGGAAAAAATATTTGACTTATGTAATTATTGAGTTTAAATCACCAAGGGGAGTAATACTTCTTCGGCAATTTGAAAAATGAAGGTTGAACGTACAAATGTCAATGAAAAAAATGATCATGACTCTACTGCATTGCTATACATAAATACATACATACATACATACATATATATATATATATATATATATATATATATATATATATATATATATACATATACATATATATATATATATATATTTATATATATATATATATATATATATATATATACATATATATAAATATATATATATATACATATATGTATATATATATATATATATATATATATATATATATATATATATATATATATATATATATATATATATATATATATATATATATATATATATATATATATATATATATATATATATATATATATATATATATATTGGAGTGACCAGGCCTAACAAATGTAGTCAGTTTGACATTTTAGTTTGAACTTGGGAATTGTCGAGAGAAATACATCCGCTATAATGAAACAATTCTTTGTCACCAAAAAGTATTTTCACACGACAGCACACGGGAAATGTCATGTGTTCGTATTTTTGGATATTATTGCCAGAGAGATGTGTGCAGTTTTGGATGATGAAGTGATCTAATTTGAAGGAGTATGATCTTGTCTTTGTCTGTAGGTAAGAAAAAAATCAACTTTATCATGCATTTGTGAGTAGAATAGCCGTATTTTCAAAAATATGTAATATTTGTAGTCTGTCTTTTAATGATCAGATCAACATGTTATAGAACTTGATGATCAGGGCTTAAATCACCTATTCTTTGTTCAACAAGGCAGAGACTAAGAGTTAAATCAGCGAAAAAAAATTTGAGAAAAACTCATTTTAGTTTAATTGTCGATGCTGACGATTTGGAGAGAGTTTATCACAACGATTCATGACTATTCTCAACTACATTAATTGATATAAAGGGCTGACAATTTTCTTGATGAATATCAGTATATATATATACATAGCCGTGAGAAATAATGATCTGCCCTGGATTTGTATCCTGAATAGCACACCTCTGGAGACATTTTCTCAGTATACTAAAAATATTACCGAGATATTTTTAGTTCGTATTCAACAGTACATGTCATTATTAGTTTATGTGAAAATGTGCCAACAATAGTCATGGCTTTCTCCATTCGAATGAAGCATTATCGATCAATCATTTTCGACGGGAAATTCTTAGCTCTCATTTTTGTTGATAGTAATTGTGATTTACACTGACTGTCAGTTAATAACTATGACATACGAACTCACCCCCCTCTCTGTCTCTGTCTATCTATCCATCTATCTATCTATCTATCTATCGATCGATCTATCTATCTATCTATCTCTGTCTCTCTCTGTCTCTGTCTCTGTCTCTATCTATCTATCTATCTATCTATCTATCTATCTATCTATCTATCTATCTATCTATCTATTTATATATATATATATATATATATATATATATATATATATATATATATATATATATATTTATATATATATACATATATATATATATATATATATTATTGTGTCATCCACAGACAGTTGTTTCGAGGTATTATATCTCTTCAGTGTGCTGTGTGGCTATATATATATATATATATATATATATATATATATATATATATATATATATATATATATATACATACATATATATATATATATATATATATATATATATATATATATATATATATACATATATATATATATATATATATACATATATATATATATATATATATATATATATATATATATATATATATATATATATATATATGTTGAATATGTCGGGCAACGGTAAACAAGAAGGAGAAAAAACCAAAAGTGCTATCAAACATTTTTTAACATTTATCCAGATCACCCAAAATCATGTAAGGATATTTATCGAATACCATCCTCGATATTGTGTGCAAATATGTTGATAATAAGATTCAACGTAATCATTTTCTTCCGTGGTAACATTTTTAAATATTCGTGAGTGAAAAAGCATACATACATATATATATATATATATATATATATATATATATATATATATATATATATATATATATATATATATATATATATATATATATATATATATATATATATATATATATATATATATATATATATGTTGCTATGTAGATGTTTTGGGGACTCAACCATGTGTACAAATGTAATTTTGCTCAGGTAGCCAATTGATGGCATATTATGACGGTAGAAATAAATTAAAAAAATCGACCAAATTATGGATCAAAATTATAAACACCGAATCTCTGATGAGATCCTTCTTGCACCCCGCAAAGAAGCTTCGAAAAAAATTGGGACAATTCCTGCATATAGCATATGTTTATATGTTTGTGTCGGAGTTTCATCGTGTGTATATTCTTGAGAAGCCAAGTTAACCTTATGATTGTGAAATCAAAGTCTATATTTTTGATTGTAATATTAACTTTATCCAGTAAAACGTTTTTTTTTGCTCCACTATCTAAAACTATCTTCCCAAATAATTCATTATCATATACTCCTATAAAATCTCGTATATTCTTCAGTAGAAAAAAAAATCTGCATGAAGTGTTTAGCAGTCCAAAAAAAAAAAAACGATTAAAAAGATGAATTCAGTACAAACGAAAGTAATGATGTTCGAAAGCATGATATCTGGTGATAATTACAGATGAGTAAAAACATTTCAGCCAATTTGTAATGATTTACCTTCCAATAAAGAAATCATTTTTCTGCTTGAATATAACCTCTTCCTAACTATTCCTATAGAGTCTTTTTCATAGCTTACTTCAATTGATTCAGCTGGGAGCACTGATTGCT
The DNA here is from genome assembly GCA_963457665.1 of Thysanoteuthis rhombus. Lineage (NCBI taxonomy): Eukaryota > Metazoa > Mollusca > Cephalopoda > Oegopsida > Thysanoteuthidae > Thysanoteuthis > Thysanoteuthis major. Next base: position 18,835,604 of record OY735219.1, on the reverse strand, counting down.
CAAATGATTCACTTGGTTATCCAAAGAGAGTAGAGACCTATTTCACCATGCACACAGCATCACTGGTTACAAAGGTTGAATAGTGTTGTTTCAAGTTGCGACGAAAATCATTTGTAATCATTCTCAGATGTGGTGAAATTTAATCCTAGATGTTCACCTGACATTGCTCTGTTGATGGCCGTCAACGTCACCTTTGATTAACTACTAGGTGGAAATGGAAAGTACTAGTAATAGAATAATTCTTTTGCCTACACGTCCAATTCACCAGACACCATTGTAAGTCTGGGTTATTTCAGTTGAGCATACTCTTTGCCCTAATTTTTTTTATAACATGGAATATAGTGGAGATTACATTCGGTATACTTGCCAATTATCAAATGTAAACTAATTAAGTCAGTTCATAACATTTTTTCCATATACTGTTGAAATCACTATAACTTTTGCGCATGTATTACATTTCAGTGAAATCAAATCGGTATATTGAGGGAATTTCTCTCAAGGAACATCTTGCTGCACATAAAAAAAGACAAGTATAGGTAGGAGGAAAAAAAGAGATGAATTGTTTGTTTTTTTGGTTATGCTAAAACTTTCAAAGTTTGGAAAGAAAGTAGTCAATGTTTAATGTAAATTTCATTCTCTAAAACACCTTTGTATAAAAATTGAATCATTTAATCGGGAAATGAACGCTCGCGTTGGTAGAATTCAACAATGCCATCATGTGCAAACCTTTTTTTTCCTAATTTTTCCTCCTCAAATAGGAAAGAATATATTTCCAGCAAATCATGGGGTTCATCCTAAAACCCACAGTAGGTTTTGATAAGTGTGTGTTTATGTGATTGTGTGTGTGTGTGTGTGTGTGTGTGTGTTTGTGTGTGTGTGTGTATTGGTCGAGTGACATGAAGTTTTGGATAAAGACAGGGTTGAAAACATAAAACGTAGGTATCTAAAGTAAGTTTATAATTGATAAGTATCAGTATATGCCTGCACAATGATAGATAAATGTTGAGTAAATGAGAGGGAGAAAGTGGGGGGAAGTGTGATATTCATAACAATGGAAACAAAAGAGAGAAACAAAGAAATATTGAAAAATCTTCAATTTGTAGATGACTGGAAACAATCATGGATTCCAAAAGTTAGTGTTGAAAAGAGCCAGTCTTGGCCAGAAAAGGTTACAATTCGTAATAAATTCATGACTCTGCCCTGAGTGCGTTGTTGGCTTCAACAAATTTAATTTCATACTACCAATATTGAATTGGCTGGCATGAAAACTATGAACGGACCGATTTATTGCGCTTCAATGTTCATGGTTTATGGCATCTATCCATCGTTATGATTAGGAATTGAAGGTCAAAGAATGCACAACCTGTCATCAATGCAGTCTTTGTGTTATGCCGGTCATTGCAATCAGGGCAGCTGACCAGTGAGTAAGATTATTGATTAAGAAACCATAATCGAAGAGTTATTAGCCAAACAATTTTAAAGTTATCACTTTGACCACTATAAACTGTACAAGGTCATCAATAAATTGAGTGAGCGACTACTTTCGCTGATCCGTTAGAATCGATTACTGGTCTGGTTATTGTCTAATCCAATCACGGCAAACGTTGCGTCGGATAAGTAACATACTATATGGAGACAGGAAAGAATGTTTCTCTCTTCCATCATTGTTTTAGGAGAAGTTTTTTTTCCGTTACCAGAATACTCTGGTTGGGATAAAAGTTGGGAGGAGAAATACTGTGTGGACAATGTGTAGCAATTCTGTCCAAATTCAAGGAAAGTGGGACGGACAGAAAAGGGACAGGGTTACAACACAGTGTTTAGGTTAACGTTGATTTGGTATACTTTTGGGACGATAATTATCAGAGGTGTTAGAATCATGAAAACAACGGCTGGTTTTCTATATGGTCACTACCGTCACTTTCATGATTGTGGCAGCGTTTAGATTGACTGCACCAACTGAAATTTTCTATTTTTTTTTCTACATCTTTAAATTAGTTTTCTTACATTTTTCAGGGTTCCATAGGTACACTGCTGCCACATTGATCAGTCAACCAATAACAACAGAGGAATTTTACATATTATCAACTGAATATATTTTGGAACCAAAGGAAATGTAAAACCCTTGAGCATGGTGATTTGGCCACGATGCAGCAGGAACAACGTAGTTGAAAATTGAGCAATATCATATCAAAGAAGTGTGCATGACTCTTATTATCAGTAGAACGAGACATCATCAAGAAATGCTCCTGCAATTTTCAGACATGCTTTTTGCGTATTTCATATGTGCATCGATGTGTGAAAACAATTACGCAACAGATATGACACACACCAGGAAAACTTTTTGAGTATGGGCAATTAACTCTGGCAAGTTCGAATTCTAGCTATGGTTGTTCTTGTTCTTTACAGATAAATTGTTATCCAACCAAATATCTCAACAAGAAGGTTTTGCCACCAACAAACTATCGACAATGTGTGAGTGATTTCTCTTTTACATTACACATCTATGAATACTTCACCCGGAGTCAAAAACACTGCAACATCCGTTGTCAACCTCGACAGTTGTTTACACATTTCCTTCTCTTCTCAGTTCAGCCATTTTTATTGTCTGCGTTCAATTTAAACGAGACAGTTTCTAATACTCTTACTTTCCGGTATAAAAAAACAACAAAACATCTCTGTAATATCTAAAGGAAGCGGGATAAGCCTCCAAGATAGGAAGGATATTTGAATTATTTTTTTTTTCTTAAAGCAAAAAAGATATTTCCATATAAAATACCATTATTTGCCTCTATAAATTATTTGGAAAAGGGAAACATTCCATTATTTTCAAAACAATCATTTGTTTATGCATAAGTGTTCAACACATACTCGTGTGTATGGGTGTGAGCGTATATGCGTGTGTACTGTTTGGCACACGTTGGTATGTGTGTTTGTGTGTCTGTATGTCTGTGTAAATGATTATGTATGTACAATAATTCATGCATATGTGTGCATATATGCGTGCATGTAAATACATGTATTTGTATATATCTATGTTCGTATATAATTACGAATATTGGTATAAACTATAAAATTCAGTCAGGGTTGAAATTCTTCAAGTGAGGTAACTCGTTAATTGTAAGCATAATGCAATACTTTTCCATAGAAAAAGGGCAGTCTGGTGGATGGGGGATTCAAGCAAAATATAATATATTGCTTAAATTCGGCCTTAGTGACTGTCCAGTTCCGAAGCTCAGCGGATCGAAGGTTTCAATCCTGTCTCGTGGTACTGAATGGGATAATGGATTGTCTATAGCCACACTGAAGAGTTTTAATACAACGAAACAGCTGTTTGTGGATGGCATAATATATATATATATATATATATATATATATATATATATATATATATATATATATATACATATATATATACGTGTGTGTGTTTTTGCACGAGTTTTTGTCAGTGTATATGTTCACGTCTATTTATTTATACGCATAATCAAATAGGTAGCTTAAGGTGTGCAAAAAAATATATATATATTCGAGTTTGGGCACACGGACGAAGCAAATGGTCAGCAAGCTAATTTATCCGACGAAGACCATTAATGATACTCACTGTTGATACTCACCAGGATCTTATAAACATGGAGGTTTGTGCCAAACTAAACTAAGAGATTATGGTCTTTGTGGCAGACTAAAGAGAGTTTGATAAATACCTTCTTATGCATGTGTCATGTATACAAATATATTGATAACAATTCAGACCATGTTTATTGAACTATGTAAATATCATTCTGCCCATCAACTGAGCAATGTGATAATTAAAAAAATGAATGTTTTGGAAAGATGACGGATGAATTGGTTGATTTTGATCAGAGGCAGTGCATAGGGCTTGCAGACTCTATAAACATCGCCAATGGAGCTCTGATGCACTTGTGGAACCCTGAAAGTGTAAGAAAATAAAGTAAGAAACTAAATGAAATAAAGGAAAACGTTTTGTAAAAGTCAGCGGGTGCAGTCGATCTGCCATTATTATGAAAGTGATGGAAGTGATGAAAAAGAAAGCAATCCGTTGTTTTCATGATTTTCTGATAAAAAATAATTCTAACTCTTTCATCAACAGAACTTGATATAGTGACCATCAAATTCAGATCCTCGTTACGTTTTTATAAGACCCAAAGTGCTTTCAAGTTGTAATGATGTTGGATTGAAAATCTTTCAAATAACGTTTAATTAATAATCCCCAAGTTTTTCCTGTCCATTAACAGAACGATCTGATTCTTAACAAATATTTTTTTCCAAAAGAGACGGTACAATTACTTTGTTCACATCCTTGTTTTATGAATAACATCAACAGTTTGCCTCAATTGAAATGATATTAGTATAATCAGGAAAAAGAGATGAATGTTCAATCAGAAATGTTACAAAATGAAAACGAACGCTTTATTGTATATTTACTCCGGCAAAATATTGATAATTTGGAGCTTCAGTGACGATAGAAAGTACTGAAACGGTCTGCTAGCAAGGTAAATCAATCATTTTTTTCCAAGAGATGTGTATTGATCCTGGTGATTGTTATATATTCAACTGACCAGACAATGAAGTGTATCAGCAACATCTCTATAGTCTGAATCATGGAGACAAAGGGTCGGCTACCTTCCCTGCCTAGTGGGTACGGGGTCATTGGAGCCAGCTGTGTGCCCTCTAAGAAAAAAGGAAAGACCAAGTCATATTGAATTAAATATTTATGTCTGATCACAAACTGGACAACAAATTTCGTATAACTGTACAAACACATTCAGTATGAAAAGAAAATCTCTCCTGAATGACAATAAATGTCTTGCTTATCATGTTTAAACTTCATTGAGAAAAAAAATGTTTGGGAAAAAACATCTGTGATTTGTCGAATTCATTCCCTCTCACGTTACAAAACAAGTACGCTGTATTTAATGTTGTATTTTTCTATCTTTTATACAAAAGGTTGGGGAACCATCAAGTAAAACAAAATTGTGCTAAGAGAACCCTATTGAAGATTCATGCCTTCTATAAAACGCAGCCAACTGTTACTAGATGAACTGATTTTGGTTAAATCCGGTAGATTTTTTTTCCAAGAAATCCATTACGAATTCATGATTGCCGAAAATCTCTCCAAATTCCAAAGATTTTTAGTAATTTTATAAAAAGTAAATATCTTATACTCAATCAATAATTTTACCGAAAAAACTCGTTTTCTATTTGATAAGTGAACTTCAAAGAAGTATATGAAGCATTTTTATCAATCGGAATTGCTGGAAATAGAAAAATTCAGCCGTTTTTTTAACCCCTTCAAAAATTGTTTTTGCCATAAGACTTTTTTTTCGAAGCACTCTGTGCTCAACCATGAAGTTTTGTAAAGTTTCCAAAAAAGAAATGTCGTATTCATCAGAAACACTCTTTTCCAACGACGTCAAAGAAACGTATCTGTAATTCTGAACATTTTTTCAATTATAAAACTCTCGTTGACCCTCAGTGTCTGTAACCTCTACGATTTGAACCCCCACAGATCTTTAGCCATGAGTATTCAACCTTTGTAAAAACCTTCCTCCTATCCCCAAAGGCTTCAAAAGCCCCAAAGGCACACTGATCGAATGTCTCAAACTCTGTGAAACACAATGTGATGGAATGGACACCAAAATATCTTCCTGACTATTCGACTGTCTGGCCCACTCTCAGATGATATATATATATATATATATATATATATATATATATATATATATATATATATATATATATATATATATATATGTATAATTAAATAATTGTGTCAGCCACAGACGGCTGTTTCGTTGTATGTATGTATATATATATATATATATATATATATATGTGTGTGTGTGTGTGTGTGTGTGTGCATTGGCAGACATTTTGGAGCGGTAACGGAAAAAGAAATAAGAGGCCAAAGGCAACCCCCCCACGGAATTACCTCCAATAAGGAAGTTGGAAAAGTCACCGTACAAAATTTAACCTGCGCCAGTTATCAAATGAATTGTAGCGCCTTTGTCGATAGATTTCAATATATATATATATATATATATATATATATATATATATATATATATATATATATATATATATATATATATATATATATACTCATTTCTGTGAGTGCTTCTATGTGTATGTATACGTGAATATATGCACAGGATGCGATCCAAAACTTTGTAAAAAAAAAAAAAAAAAACGACTGGCCCAAAGAAAACGAAAAAATAAAACACTCTTACCTCAGGAAATATTTTTTTATGTTCCCCAAAAAGCAATTTATTTACTTTTTGTGTCGAGTATTGAAGACTCCAATCAGAACATCATAGTTATTTTCGACTAGATCCTCAAACGTTTTTTTCCTTCGTAATATTCTGTAAACAAATTTTGATAACATCTCTGCGAGCGAATGGACAATGTATCCAAGTATAATTTGAAATTATGATTCATTTTTCCCTTTTCCTAACCAGACTTGATCACCTTGTCTGACCCCTAATCGAACAGTGTGAAACATTCTAAAATAAAACTCTGTGACTGCGTTGAATACAAAATAAAATCCCCGACTTAGCAACCGAACAAAGCGAGTGCTTGTCTGGAAGGCAATAGACAAACTGTTTCAAGGGCTGCCAGATATAGAAAGTTCCAAAGTTTTCTTAGTCATTAGCACATGCACACACATGTGCTTTCATGCTAATACTTATTCCAATTCTAGCCTGTTTCTCTCTTTTCTTACCTCCTTCATTCATATCAAATCATCAGATCCCTGCATCTCATTAGCAGTCTATTGTCGTCAGTCACTTGACTTAAAATCTCCTTGGATTTGCAACACTTCTTTATGGTTGGCGTCACGCAGCCAAAAACTTTCTGAACACGTCTGGTTCGTCTCAGTATCTTATATTTTGCCGGCCTCCATTTCACATGTGAGATCTAGGGATCCATGCTGTGAATCTTGATATCAAGCAGATGTCTAACATTCTTTCTACATTACCAGCCCATTGCCAGCTGGATTTTCTAATGAAATCTATGATGTCTTGGATTCATGTGTTGCCTCGTAGTAATTTGTACTGTTTTGTGATCTCTTCATGACTTTTTGAGCAAGATTCTTCCATGTGTAACTCGTATGGTTTCTTGTTTGAGAGTCAGTCCTTCGATAAGGTTTCACATTTCATCTCCGTTAGGAAGTACCGAGAGAATGCGTTGGTTGTATACTCTTACTTTTACGATTAATGAAATTTTCCTGTTCTTGAACGCTGAGCTTACTCTGTCGGATGTTTGCTATTATAGATTGATTTTTCATTTGATTTCTGCTTGTTTCGAAGATATCATGGCGATCCAAAATTTAACGTAGATCTCTTTTCGTTGCCCCCCCCCGAAATAGACTCCCTCTTGCCCTGAATGCCTATGATACTATGATATGTAGTTCTCTTATAACCACAATAAACCAACTCTGTTTCATCAACCCTGCAAAGTTTTTCAATAGATGCCCATTTTGCTGTAACGTTTCGAACATTGCGTCATAACATTTGAATCTCCCGTTTCAGTTGAAAATCTAATTCCTCGATCACCAAAACTGGCGTACACTGTACGTGTTTCCCTGTACCTCTATGCAAAACGTGTTTTGACAAATGGTTTTAAAATACCATAACAGATTACCGCTGAGTGCAAAATTCAAAGCTAATTTGAAAAATAAGAGTACGCAGGATAGTAAAATCAAGTGTTCATAATTCTGCTACCCACAACAAATTGTTTCTCACCGTCTGAAAAAATGTCAATTATTACCTAACAAAAGCTGTTTAAAACTGTTTAAAATACGTTGAGAATGTTTGTAATCCTTACTTACTTCCTTGCATTTTTGTGTGTTTTTGTCAATTAAAAAAGAGGTGTCTCTGATATCCCAATCCTTTTCTTGTGCTTTCTGGTTGTTCTGTTCCATCTCTGACGATGCTGTTTTCATGAAAGATTTCAGTTTCCCATTGTTTGGTTCCAGTTCCTTCACTTTGGACCACGTGATAACACGGAGACGGATCTGTATTGAATAACTGATTTAATCCGGTCATTGAGCATCAAATTGACATTTTGTAGCGATAGGTAGTTGCATAAACCTATATTTAATCCGGTTAAATGCAGAAAATATCAGCCTCTTGGTCGGTCAAGTGACCTCCAATCAAAATTAGGATTTCAAGAGTCAGGATATGTTGGATAGAACACAACCAACCTTTGTTCCTGTTGTCAGCGGTTTTAATCATCTGAAACAAAGTAAAAGAAAAACTACAAATCTATCATTGTTCTAGTGTGCTATTTTGAAAAAGAAATCTTTTGGTATCAATACATACAGGAAAAAAAAAAAACTAATCCTAATATATTAGCAAAAGCACACACATATAGCAAGCAGCAAAATACGTGTGCCAGTGCAATAAAATCTTGATAAGTACCTATCATTGACGAAAGCAAATATATCCATAAAATCTATTTATATCGACAAGGCACAGACCAAAGTTTTCTGCAGTTGTATAAGTCTCAAAACAATCGTTCATTCCAGTAATGTTAAAGCGGGAATCAGGATTCCCATTTAAATTGATTGTAGGCAGGAAGCAGAAAACAATCCTGGAAACCGAATGTAATCTTCCGTCTCCCGGATATGCATACACAGGAAATGCAAGTTTTCCAAAGATAGGTACAAAGCATTCTACAGTGCTGTAAATTCCAATGTCTTGTGCTACCTGTGTCAATGTTCTATTGGATATACTCATCTGCAACATGTCAAGCTCAGTTTTATAGCATTAATGAGAAAGCTGTAGAATCCAGAGGTGTTATCTTTGTAATGGGTTGGTATCTTTCATGATAATCTTTGTTGTAGCCTGCATACATTCCTTTTAAATCTAGCTCACCATGGTATTGAACCCTCAATGTCTTTGATGCTTCTGATCATTGCCATCTGTTTTGATTGTTTTATAATCATTTCTCTAGATGCTGCATCGCAAGAACTCTTTCCATTTACCGCCCACGCTTTTACCTCCTCTTCAATCTTGGCCATTTTACGGTCCTCTACACAAGACTTTGCAATTCGATGCATCAAAGTGACAATACTTTATCCGGGACGATAATAACAACGTTGAAACCCAGCGTTCTTTGCAGACGTGAAACCAGCAGGGAAAAGGAAAGATGTAACTTTCCTCGGAATGTCTTCGGTCGATGCATACTATGTGACATAATCTTTGGATGCCAAAATGATTCGCGTTGTGTTACGAGTTTCAAATGTCTCTAGACAAGCGTAATGATACTGGGACCCAGAAGACCATTGACTTGGTGAGAGAAAGTGAAAAAAAACAAAACAAAAAAAACCAAAAAAACAGAACAATAAATCAATATATAACATTTGATATCTGCGTATCAAAATGTGTTTTTAAGAGGAGTGTGTTTGCAATGTATTGGTATACATTATTCGTCAGGGGAAATGAATATCGCTTTTATGACACAAACACAGACATAAACACACATGCAAATATAAATATAAAGCAAAAACACATATACAAATGATATACATGGGAATTAGCCAGGACATTTAGCAAGCAGATCATATGTATACACACACATACATACACGCACGTTTTGTTTGTGGTTACACGCACACACTCACATGGTCTAAATGTCTAAAAGGTCAACGGTTGAACAATATCAGTATATATATATATGTATATATATATATATATATATATATATATATATATATATATATATATATATATATATATATATATATAAAGAAATACGTGTTTGTATGTGTTGTATGTGTGTTTATGAATGTGTTTCTGCTATAAAGAGTATTGCCACTGAAGTTTTCTTTCTAATGAAAAATTTACCCCGAATACGATTCCACCCGTTTGAATTGAATGTTTCCCTTCATTTAACAGCACACTATTTTTAAATATCACAATCAAAATTGATAGTGTTGAAATAACCAAACGGTCTCGGAATTTCCCTTGCTATAATCAATGTTATTGCTTTTTTATCATTATCATAACAAAACAATACTATCAGTGCTGGCAAAAAATACTATTACTTTTATTTCAGTCTAATATAAGTCACAGGAATAGGAAGGAAACCTCTGTTTGCATATTCAAAAGAAAATGTTAAGGGATTTCCAGACGAATAATCATTTTAAAGGATGAATGATCGTTGGTCACATGCATTCTTTATCCATCCATTCTCCTTTTTCAGTCGGAAGTTATGCGATTATCATTTATCATCTTTGGTGCACACCCGTGCAATTATATTTCTGCATCAGAATATCAATGTAAATGTATACAGGTATCTAAACTTTTGGACGTTTAATTACATAAGAAAAATAAGTTTTTCTAACAGTAAAAGGATACAGAAAGGGAAAAATTTTAAAAAGAAAAAGGAAAAAAGTTAGGAAAGAAAAAGGAGGGAAAAAAGAAAAAAAAATTCTAAAAAGAAGGGATGGGGTATGAATCCAGGATCATTTCTTCAGCCAAAAAAAACTATTGTTTGAACGATAAAAGAAGTTAAAGTAAAAAAAAGAAGAAGAGAGGAAGAAGTAGATTGGAAGGAAATGAAAAATGTTTGGAAAGATTGGTTGTTTCATGAAGTGAAAAAAAATCAAAAACATGAGGGATAAGAGACGTCCAAAGAAAAGAGAAAAAGACAAATAAAGAAGAAAACGAAGAAAAGGACAGAGAGGAAAAGGGAGAAAAGACGAATAGGGGAATGAAAAAGTAGAGGAAAAGAGAACAAAATAATAGAAAGAAGACCTGAAAGGAAATGAACACGAAGAAGAGAATTGAAATGAAAACGAAGGAAAGAGACATGGAGCAAAATGAATAAAAGAGTGGGTTTTTGAAGGGAAATAAAATATAATGTAAGCAACCATGGAAATCCCCGTATGTCTCCCACTTTGTGTAAAGCCAAAATTTCTGCTACTAAAACGTTGTTCGTCCATTATGACCATCTTTAATATAGTAATTCATTTCAGCTTTATACTTCAATCACTCCAAGAATGATCCAAGTAAAGACAAACTTAAAAAAACAACTAACGAAACCGCTTAACCCATGACAAAGGAACTTGCAACTCTGGACGGGAGAATATTTTCCTTACCGTACGATGAAACTTATTCCCGTTTTGCAGTTACTCACGTCCTTCCATTTGTGGTACACATCTTTTAAGGGCCATGCTATGTCGTCCTCACCATGAATAAATTTTGGAGTTATATCATCAGACACGCGGAATGTGACCATCTGTTTTTCCGGATAAAAGTGACATTTTTTATTTCCTTGTTGACATCGATAACTGCTGCAAACAACCAATCAGGCTAACATGAAAGCTAGCTGCTGTCATCAAATTTGAAAATACGCACACTAGCAGATACACACACACACACACACACACACACACACACACACACACACACACATACATACACACGAATTCATATGCACTGAGCCAACCACCCAATAAGTCAGTAATCATCATCAGTTGATTAAAATCTGTCGTTGGAGGAGACTTTCCAGATGATCTGCCACAACACTCTATCGTGGGTGTCACGAAGCCAATACTTTCTGAATTTTTTCCGATTGACTCTCTCTATCTAGTATTTCTACGGCCTCAATTGCACCTGTGATTTCTGATACGAAAGCAAAACCACTGTCTACGTATGTATGTATGTATGTATGTATGTATGTATGTATGTATGTATGTATGTATGTATGTATGTATGAATCAATCAATCAATCAATCAATCTATCTATCTATCTATCTATCTATCTATCTATCTATCTATCTATCTATCTATCTATCTATCAGAATAAGGCGGTGAACCAATTTGTTATCACAGCATATTTTCTCACGATCAGAAAAATATTTTAAAAATTAGATGAAATGATCTATTCGAACAAAAAAAAAACAGCAAAAACTAAAAAGAAACAGAAAACGAATATTTTTCGACACGAGTTGAAAACATCATTTGTTTTCATCAAGTGTCTAATTTGTATCGACTCTAAACAAGAAATACAACTAAACTCTATATCGTGTATGATCTTATCTAGCCAAAATGGAGGGATTTTATAAAATGAAAAATCTTACCTTCAGTAATAGTTGGATTTTTTCTCTTTCTTTCAGTACGTTTCTTTCTTTCTCTCTCTCTCTCTCTCTCTCTCTCTCTCTCTCTCTCTCTCTCTCTCACACACACACACACATATATATATATATCTATTTCGAAATTTCGAAATTAATGAACGTCTCAGGATGCATTGGCTGAAAATTGATCGGAATAACTCATGTAAAAATGATAATGTTTCGTAGGAGATTTTTTTCAACATAGTCAGGCTTAACCATAATCGAGGGGGAATAAGTCTTAATTCCAAACTTATTCTACCGTCTTTTGGTTTCAAGTGCTCCGAAGTTTTGAGTTGACTTTCAACGTTGGACATTTATAAAAAGCTTTTTTTTTTCAGTTCTACACATGTTTTATACACTTTATTGGACGTTCTGAAAAGTATTTGCATGTTTTTATTTCGGACAAAGAATCTTTTAAAATGCCTTTTATATACTTGACATTTCGGTTCCGTCCACTTTTTTTTTTCTTGCTCTGATCTCCATCGTCGTAATCTACTAAAGGTTTGAAGTCGCCAACTATTCCCTGCATGAAATAAAAGAAAAATGCACTAGAATATCTCCCATCTTCTAATGGAGAAAAAATTTGGTTCAAGCCCTCTGGCAAGAGTCTACACGCAGGTCATAAATGGCCCCGCTGACGCTTTCTTTAGACATTTACTAATGAAAAAGTGACAGATATCTTCTATTTTCCCTAAAGTCTGCTAAACTAACATCTTTTGATATTCTTGTTTTCCCGTTTGTAGTATATCTTTATTGATGAATATCATGATTTTCAAAAGACGTGAATCAAGGGGGGGGGAAGTGTTATCCAAAGGTGTAAAGTTATTTGGGAGTGGAGCTATGTTCTGGAAAAACATGCTGATATTCGGGTGACTCCGTATAAAGGTATGCGTGTAAAAGTTTTATCCGGAAACCTCAATGACGATGACATGAAGGTTTGAATGAAGGGAAATCGATGCAGTTGAATAGATACAGAGAATGAAAAAGTTTTCTTTCCAGGTCGTATGGGAAGAATATGATTGTCAGTTGAAGAAAAAGAGAAGAAGGAAGGGGATAAGAGAGAAAAAAAGGGAGAAGAATTACAACAAGAACTAATCGGCGGAAAGGAGAAGAAAACAAATGCATTTGACGAAACAAAGAAGGAGTTTCCTGGCAACGTGTGCCGCAGAGAGGAGGGGAAGGAATAAACTGAGTTTGCAAAAGGAAGAGGAATTTTTTTTTTTAAATCTTCAAAAAAGATTCATTCTAAATTGTTCAAGACGATGGGAAAAATACATGTTCTTAAAAACAAAGAAAGAGAAAAAATCAAGAAAAAAAAAATTTAACATTTTCTTCAAGATCATCATCATTATCATCATCATTATTTTTTTTGCAATCTCACACCAGTTGCCTGGTGGTAATCATTATTATTATTATTATTATCATTATTATTATTATTATTATTATTATTATCATTAATATTATTATTATTATTATTATTATTATTATTATTATTATTGATAATAATAATAATAATAATAATGATAATAATAACAATAATAATAATAATAATAATAATAATAATAATAATAATAATAAGAAGAAGAAGAAGAAGAAGAAGAAGAAGAAGAAGAAGAAGAAGAAGAAGAAGATGGAGAAGAAGATAATACGATGCTCCCTCATCAAGAGAGAATACCCCCGTTGTTTGGGCTGGACTGAGGTAGATGCATATGCGACCAGTCCCAATTGATCCAGCGTGGTATCTCTCTATACTCACTGTGAAAGTCGGGTACGCCTCATAAGCCTCGGAAGGCAACTTTCCCAGTGATTGTGTTACGATAAAAACTCATATCCGCATCAGGAATGAGATCTAACCCAAGAGCACAAGGACCATGCCCTGAAGCAGGAACCAACCTTGAGCCTACTGCCAAATTAACTTCTTGAGCGACTTAAACCCTCTAAACCCAGCAACGTAAAAACCGAAAGAAAAACGTAGAAAATAGACATGTGATTAGAATGGAAGAGTAATGTAAGCGTTGTACCGTTCGCTTGACAAACAACAGGCATGAGCCATCCAAATAATACCTATAAAACTTGACAAACACGGGTGGTGGACGATTCCCGAATCCCTTATGAAAGCACATTTGAGAATGTGAGAAGGGACACAATTAAGAAAGATATTCATGCGGATGAAGAATCGGATGAGATCAAACGCAACACCAAAACAGATCAGCACCAACAAGCAGAGATTGTGCAACTCGGAGGTACAAATGTAGGGCTTAGAGTAAACCCCAAAATACAAGCGTTGACTCCATTTCCCTTTTACAGATGAACCCGGGTAAATACCTGAAAACCATACTAGTAGAAGAGCAAGAAGCTACAGCAACAAAATGATATGTAGGACCAATAATGACTGAGCGAATGAAGAATTTGTCAGTGAACATTATGAGAAAATACGCTAAACAGAAGGCAAAATATCATGAGAGCTCACAGAGGTAAAATTCATTAAGATAAAAGATGGATGATCACCAAGAAAACAAAACAAAACATGCCTATGAACATTTACAATAAGTAACAAGTAAAGATAGGGGGTATTGCTACAAAAGACATTCTTTAAGATCTGAAGTCGGATCTTACGGAAATGAATAAACTTATCAATGTATCAGCAGGAGTGGTGGGATGTAACTCCCACACCAAAAAAAAGAAAAAAAAAAGCGAGAAGTGAACGCATAAAAAAAAAAATCTACGTGGAAAATAGAAATTGAAACAAAAATTTCAATAATGGATGAACTCACAAACTCTGGAAACAGCGGGAAAACCAGGGATGCGATGAATAGATTTAAATTGGAAATTCGAAACGATATACCAATGAAATATTAAAACAAAAAAGTAAAACAAGAATTCAAGACGATAAAGAGATATGACGAGAGAAGCAGATTTCACGGATACAACAGAATATCCGAAATTGACGGAGAAAAGTTCTGCCAATCTGTAGCAAAACCAAAAAAAAAAAAAAACTACAAAAAAAAAACTACCAAAATAAACAAAAAGAAAAAAAAAACCATAACAATAACAAATGATACTAAAAGACCAAAGATTAAGTGGAGGACTTCTGGGGAAGCATCTTGAACAATTGAAAGACATACAACCAAGATGCAACATGAATTAGTGGGCTGGGAGATCAGAATAAAACATTATACAGACGGTAATGGCAAGATATTTTGATTTTCAAACTAGAACAGGCACGATAAAACACACACAAATTGATCCAACCTGGCATTGACAAAATTTCCAATTCTTGGCTTTCTTCCTTTACATATTGTCAAAAAGACAAGGCATAATGAGATACTAAAATCACCTGTATAACTCAAGACTGAATGGTAAAAAAGAGGGGGTTACATTCCTGCTACCAAGAACATAAGATACAGGTAATCCAAAGACAACAGATCCATTACATACCAACCGAGGGAACGTACTCCTAAATGAACAAAAGAGCTTCCAAGGATTATGTTATGAATGCAAGTACAAACTCTTGAATAATTGGATGATCCATGAAACTTACCATACTAATTGAAAGAACCTGTACATTGTGCAGATAATAAAAGATATAGAACTCTTTAATGTATTTCTTGATTTTCTGTATCTCAGTTATTCTTTTATTCACTGAGCTGCACAAAACCAGATATGAATACAAGACAGAGACAGAATAATTAGCAACTTAATCGACATAAAAGATATGTAACCACACATCAGAGATGACAATAGATTTGTGGATTTTTTAAGACGGTTATAAGACTTTTGTGAAAACAGCGATTTCGCCTGGATTAGTATGCTGAAGCCAAATTCAAAAGTAGCACACTAGTCAGAACCAAGTCCCCAAAACTACATATATGAATAGCATAAAACAAAAACAAACGACGAACAAACCAGGAACAAGGATATATATGTATATATATATCCTTGTTCTTGGTTTGATATATATATATATATATATATATATATATATATATATATATATATATATATATATATATATATATCCTTATTCTTGGTTTGTTCGTTCGTATATATATATATATATATATATATATATTGTTCGTTCGTATATATATATATATATATATATATATATATATATATATATATATTGTTCGTTCGTATATATATATATATATATATATGTATATTCTTGGTTCGTTCGTATATATATATATATATATATATATATATATATATATATATATATATATATATATATATATATAAACATCTTGGGCTAGTAGAATCCGAAATGCCGGTATAGAGAAGAAATTAAGGAGATGTGTTTTAGAATAATGCATGCAATACTGGATACTAAGCTGAATAAAAAGATGTCGAAAAAAATAATAGTTTTAATCCAGTAAAATGAAATTTAGATGAGATCAGTTATCTAATACTTATGAGGGATACACTGATATACTCCAGAATGCACAACTCTAGAGAGCTCATTGAATATCTCCATTTTCCAAGAGTTAATGAATGATAGACGAATGATGTAACTTGAACTGATTTACGAATATGCAATAGCAAGATTACAACGATACCCCCATATAGCTCAAGACTAGACATTAGAACAAAAGCTACACCCGAGAGTCGGCGGTTAGCATGAGAAAAAGATATATACCTGGAAAATGGAGAGTTATCACAGGATAAAGATGTGGAAAAAATTAGCCAATAGGCATCGTTATAAAACGCTTTCAGTGAAATGGCGACGGACACTTACGCACGGACAATAAGCCTTCTGGAACAAAGGCACTGACGTAGACCGGAATAACACCAATCAGTTACTCTCTGGACAGCAGACAGAGAACAGAAACAAAAGGATACATACTGACCTCTCAAGACCAAGGCTTTCCTACATGCAATTTTGCCTAAATGCAAATATCTCAAAAAAACATGCCGACCTAAAATGCCTCTTCTCTGACCCCATGTAAAAACAATGGACCACTTTATGTCTTGCTGCTCTGTTTTAACACCTACCGAATACGAATCCAGATCTGACAGATTGGGTCGATATCTACGAACAAAAATTAGTATAAACGCCAACCAGATCCGGTAACTGAAGGGCAGAACGCCATAATACTACATAAATTTGCAATGAATACTGACTGTACCATCAAAACAAACGGTCCCCATATTGTAGTCGCGGACCAGTGGGAAAGGACTTAGCTGCTACTTGATATAAGTGTGCTTTCAGATGGAAATATAACAGGAACCTATGAAATTCGGCGAGTACGAGGATTCTGAAATCGAAATACGGAAATGTAGTGCTAGGAAAAAACAAACTGTCCCCCCATTGTCTGAGTCCTCAGGATGATCAGGAAAGTAATGAAAACATTGTGCTCATATCCCTGGTGACCTTTCTCTCTGTGAAATCTAGAAAATAATGCTTAGAGACACTGCCCGTATACTGAGACAAGTCATGACATCTGTATGCCAAGGAAAAAAACTGCAACACAGACGCAAAGCAAGAATAAGGGATGGGAAAAATTGAACATCACTTGGATTCATTTTGCCTAAAAGTTGTAGGTAACCACTTGGCAATAGATTGTAAAGGACTTGAATGAAAAGGATTAAAAAAGAGGGAATGAGAGAAAAAGAGAACTAGAAAGTGAAATTTGTAAAGAAAGTAACATATATATGTATATATATATATATATATATATATATATGTGTGTGTATATATATATAGAGAGAAAGAGACAGAGACAGAGAGAGAGACAGAGAGAGAGACAGAGAGAGAGAGAGACAGAGAGAAAAAGAGAGGGGGAGAGAGAAAGACAGAGGGAGAGAGGCGGAGACAAAGATGGAAATGAAACAAAGTTATAGAGTTTATGTCCAGAGAGCAGGAGATATTTTCAGTATAATATGGACCATTACATTCCCTCCTGAACAATGGATGGAAAAAAATGGAGAAAAAAAACATGGAAAAATGTAATTTTCGCAAGGCAAACGTCTGTATTTGCAATCTACAGAGACACAGAGCTCACAGCAAAAGCAGTACTGCAACTTTATGTGCATTCATTTGTATTCATATAGGTTTCTCACTTGTTTTCGAGGAAGCCCATCCAGACTCTTACATTTTACGAATGTTGGAAAAAACAACGTCTCAAATGCAAAAGCTGGACAACATAAATGCACACATTCATTGGAACACGCTCATATAAATTCACTCACTGAATCATAAACACGCGCCTGCAGGAAGAGAGAGAGAGAGAGAGAGAGAGAGAGAGAGAGAGAGAGAGAGAGAGAGAGAGATTGGTAATCATGCACAAATTTTCGTATTTTATGCACACACCTCTGTTGTAAACCGGTCAAAATGTTGTCATTTATCCTCAAGGTTTTCATGGTTCTTTAAGATGTTTACAGAATATCAAACGCTGTTATCTTGAACATCGAGGTCCATTTAATCTGATATATTTAATAGATTCTGGGGTAGAATTTTTTTTCTATTTTCGTTCATATCATGGGTATATGTATGTTAGTGTGTGTCTTTCTTCATGTTACGATGGAAGTTTCCAAAATATTATGGATTACTTTTGAATTATCGCGTATATTTAGACCTGCAGTTAACTATAAAATGTTGGCTGTTACTTTTTATGTCTCGTACTATTTTCATAACATTTGATTTAATGAAATGAAAAAAATACCGAAAAAAGTTTCCTTTAACTGGTGAATGAACAGTTCAAATTTACCTTACCTGACAACTAGAAAAAAAAAACTCCCGGATATATAGGCGAGCTATGTGCCTGTAATAACTGACATAATGGAAGCTTCCCAGGAAGCCTTGAAGTGGGAATGCACTGATCTTCAGAAGTCTTGAGATTGAATACAACGTTTCAGTGTTGGGATAAGTGCGTGGATTTGACATTATATATATATATATATATATATATATATATATATATATATATATATATATATATATATATATATATATTTATATGTGTGTGTGTGTGTGTGTGTGTATGTGTGCGTGTGTGTGTAACTTTTTTCCTTTGGATACCCTATACATACTTCGAACCGAATTTTCTGGTATCAATCATTTCTTGGCATTGATTCCGTTTCAATTCGTGTTTTCTTCGTCTTTCTTTCCCGACCCTTCGTTTTCCCCCTTAACCCCGAAGAAACAAATATGGACGCCAGAAAATCCCATTACTGCAAATCCATTCTTGTGAGACAAACCAGAGATACATTATTCTTTCTTTTTCTAACTGATCCTGCCAAATTCTCCAACTGAGTTCAATAATGCCTCCCTCCCTCCATAGTCGTCACTTCTAAAATGAAAATGATTGCCAATCTACCTGGGAACCTGGCAACGTTCAACATAGATTTGCGTCAGAGACTTGTTGCCCAGGAATAATGCAGCTGTTGCCACGGATGTTTTTTCCATCTAAATTCTACTTTTTTCTTTATAAATTATTTGCAACTTCTGACTATGAATACTTTTTAAGAACTGCTTCTAAGATACATACAGTTTGACACAAGGATATACCTCTTGCAGTACGTGCATGTGCACATATAATATGGTACTTAAACAGAGCGTATGAATAGAAGTGATAAAAGACTCCAAAATTATGACTTTCCAATATATTTATCAGATTTTATGGCAATAAAACAGTTGAGAACAATTAATGTTTTTTCATTCCAAACCATAATATCTGCCCTTTATCAAAAAAACTAAGACAACTTTTTGGTACATTAATTGAACTGTTTCCATCCAAAATGGACGGATCGATTGTGTCAATATTCTGATAAGGAGAAATAATTAACTCTCATTAAAGTGTTATCTGATCGAATAAATTTTATTGTCATACTTTTTGGAGCAATTCATTCAAAGCAAAAACAATACAATGTTTTGTTTTTCTTACTTGGATTCTTATTTCACTTTTGATTAATTAAAAAGATTTTTTGAGGGTTCATTCAGACGCTGGGTCTCTGGAATTTATTGGAAGGGAATGAAAAGTTGCTAGAAAAATACATATATATATATTTCATTCATAAATAGATATTTCATCCGACAGAATGATTGAAAATTGTGTTATACAACATTGAAACTCATATTTGAAATTATCTCTGTTATCACTTGGTGAATGTATCATTTTGCGTGAATATAATAAGAAATTGAAGCTAATAGAGGTGCTGTAGTCTCATAATTTTCCATCCAATTTATGTCGTCGAGGCTAAATGATGAATAACAGGAAATCATATATATATATATATATATATGTATGTATGTATGTATGTATATACATATATATATATATATATATATGTGTGTGTGTGTGTGTGTGTGTGTGTGTGTGTGTGTATTTATATGTGTGTGTGTGTGTGTGTGTGTGTGTAATCACTCGTTATTACATGGTTAATGTTTCTTCATTTCCTGTCCTTGCACTTTATGATACATTTTCCCTGATTGAACGGAAGATACAAAATCATTTTTAAACAGTAATTCAAAACACTAATAGACAACCACGAACTACCAAAAAAACAAAATCACTGTGACAAATGATATGAAGGAAAAATCACCAAAACACTGCAAAAAGAAATAACTCTTTGGAGAAAAAAAACTAAGACACAATATTTTGATTTGATGTAGACGGTCTTCAATTGGGAATTTTGACCAATACTAGTTTCCACAAGAAAAAAACGAGAATGTTTGAATCAACTGCCCAAGAGTATAAACAAAGCAGAACGCATCAGGACTCCACAGAAACCAGACAGTTGGGATCAAAATGCCAGACAAACCTGATGTATAAGGAAACAAAGTATCTGTATAATGGAATTTTTTTCCTGTGGACTTGCAAGGTGGCTGAAATGTTGACAGCCTGAAAAATAGAATGAGTGATCGGAGTTTAATTTCGAACCGTTGAAATATTTGAATACTTTATGCTAATGACTTTGGTATAGGCATGTATCAATATTAAGCCGTTTAAATGTGGAGTAAAGTAGCATGACAAAAGGAGTCTTTTAGCGTTAAAAATGATTCAAGAGAACGTTATTCTGAAAAAAAAAATGACTGCAACTTGGACGTTGACTCAGCTTTCTCGACCCACTGGTATCACCCTGATAATACAACCATGCTAGAGGGATGCTATCCGTAGCACTTGAAAGCAGAAAATGATCCTACAACAATTTTTTTTAGATTTTTTGATATTATTTTCTGATATTATGAACGGGGCTGTATCAGAATACCTGCAGGTAAATTGGAATTTTATCAGGTAACTGCCAAAACCATAGATCATAAGGCCTAGGGTCGTGCCTATCATTACACTTTGAACTGCACTGAAATTCCATAATTGTAGGTTGATTCAAGTGAGTGTTAACTATGTCCTAACCACTGTAAAGATGATGTCCAAAAGGATAATGAGTAAGATAATTAATAATCGAATAGACTTGTTATCACTCAATCCCCTGGAACATTCAAATGCATGAAATTTGTCTATATAATGTCCAGCAGGTATTTTCCGAGTGTTTGCTCTTCTAATTGTAATACATAATGAAAGTCAGAAAACATATTTTGCTAAAAAAAAAAAGAAATCTTGAACGCACCATTCGAAACAATAAACTATTCCAGTTAAACGTTTTCAGTAACATTTTTCTAAAAAAAAATTAAAATAAAATATGATTCTTTTTATACCATAACCTACTTTGGCAAATCAAACTGGTAATTCTCATAGTAAGAGAATTTTAATAAACTGCTTGAATTCTATACAATTACATGAAGATTGTTCTGTATTTTTACGTGGAAGAGTAAATACCCGCCTTAATGCGCATGGTTGATGTCTCGTCCGAAAAAGGATTCATAAAGAGGAAGAAAATAGGCGTCAAATTAACGTGTGTTTTATTTGATCAATCGCCGCTTCTCACAATAGACCTCTGAAATCGATGTTGCTAGGTTTGGGCTATTCATACGCTCATTCATATACACACACATACATGCTCACACACACACACACACACACAACATTAACATATATATATATATATATATATATATATATATACACACATATATATATAAATATTTATATATATATATATATATATATATATATATATGTGTGTGTGTGTGTGTGTGTGTACATATACATACATACTCTGAATTCATTCTGCTCTAACTTTAATAGTAGAAATTTTGAAATTTTACGCATATACCAACCTCAAAGGGTAGGAAAAATG
Source organism: Thysanoteuthis rhombus (assembly GCA_963457665.1). Taxonomy (NCBI): domain Eukaryota; kingdom Metazoa; phylum Mollusca; class Cephalopoda; order Oegopsida; family Thysanoteuthidae; genus Thysanoteuthis; species Thysanoteuthis major. Next base: position 18,813,268 of record OY735219.1, on the reverse strand, counting down.
TTTTTTTTGTTTTGTTTATTGTACTTCTATCCTTTTCCAGGAGTGTAGGGGGGGGGTCGAATGTCTCTGCAGATTGATCTCTTAATTTTTTAGTTGCAGTAATCGCATTTTATTCTTTGGAATGTACGTTTCAATGATGATTATCATCAACATTTTAGGTTTTTTTCCGTTGATGGGTCTGAACCTTTCCTAAAATTCACTGGACATCTTCCCCATCGACGTCATGGAGCAAGTACTTTCTGAACTTATCTAGTTCGTTACACCATTTTGTATTTTGTTGGCTCAAGTTTGTATGTAATCCCTGCGGATCCATGACGTGAATCGTGATGTCCAGAGGTTGCTTGTCATGATTGCAACATGACCAGCACATTGCCATTTGTGTTGTCTTGATGATTATATGTCATTTTGTCATCCATTGCGTATTAGTTGAAAAACGAATCCAATAAACTATCCAATAGGAAGCGTGCATATCAAAAAAAGACTCATCTTACCTTTGATGATGAATTCTGAAAGAAAAATTAATTCTTCAGAAAAGGGCAACATTAAACAAACTGACATAAAGCTCAATATTTTTTTCATTTTATTTCATTTTTCACCGCTTTTGTTTCCATACAATACTCTTTAATTTCAATTTAAGAAAAAGTAGAGTTTAGGATTAAAATTAATAAACCAAGAGAGTTAAATGAGATATTCACATTATTCTTTTTATTTAGTTCCTTTCCATTTTGCATCTTCACAATGTTCTCATACGGACCCAATTTGTTAAAACTGTCTAACTTAACACAAACAGCTTCACTTACTTTCAATCTAATCCAATACATATTCGTGCCCCAGTTACCCCTGCGCCACCATTACTACAAACACCAACACCAACCTCCACTTTTCACTCACCATAGTTACGAAAAAACCTTCAGGCGGCGCTTTGATAAGAAGGACTTAATTAATTTCTGATTCAAGGGGTTTCGATTTTCTTTCTTTATTAAAAAATGGTTCTTCTACATCTTGTCGCCAAGCAATCAATCTACGACTTCCTACATATACTTTCTTTTATCTTCCTGCTTTTCTTTCTTCTTTTCAACGTGTGAACACTTTCCCACACAAACTTTTTTCCAAATATTCTATTTTTTTGCTATTCACCTTTTTGTACGACCGAGACGAAAGTTTATTAGATTTCTTACTTCTCTCATTTGAACCGTTCCATTAAAAGGCGATTTTTTTTCTTTCTACTTTTTCTTCTTTAGAATGATATTTTCACTTTGAGCCCAAAGGTTATTGTTATTACAATTTCCCTTTTTCATGATCAAAAACAATTATTGTTTTTTCTCAAACTTGATTTGTATCTGACGTTTCAATTTCCAGCTCCAAAAAAATCCCCCGTTTCCCTTCTTTACCCATTTATCCTTGTGATTTAAGGATAAGCGATTGATTATCTCTACAAATAAACGTGTACCTTACACATATAATGGCTGAGATAGTTGAATTCCCCCAACAAGAAAGATGGAAAGCGTTTGAGCAAAAGTAAAGATCAGGATTTTGAGTAAGGATTCCGTGTCAGGCTTTTTTTGACTTTGATGACTGACACATGACTATTTCTGTATCTGTATTCGTCTTCATTCTCATCGTTTTGCTCGGTACTTACCTAGGTTTTAATAATTATAGTACTGTTATCTTAAGTCATACGTTATTTTAATATAGTTCTACGAAGGGATTAGGATCATTTCCCTAATGCTTGGGAATGCATCGATTGAATGAACTGTTAATGCTGTTTCTGACACTTCTGACTCTTTGAATAATATCCGAAATGAAGAGAATAACAACTGCATTTCTTATTTGTTCCGTTGATATGTACATAAATCGTGTGTTATAATTCGGTCTTTGAAGCAATATCCAAGTTTATTTCGCCACGAATACGACTGAGTAAGTATACACATTTCATATTCCTGTCCAGGCATTATGACAATTCGATGGCTAAGCCTGAATGTTCATTTTGATTGAATTAAGAGAAAATGGCTCATCTCTATTCTATCAATACAAGCATTGTTCGTATGTTCTTTCAGGTACGATTTCTGAGTACCATTTAAACCTTTGTGTCTGTGTGTTCATACTGGAAAAGGCATTTCTTGACGAACATTCATTACTAATGCAACACATACAAATCTGTATCAGTCAATTGATAATTATTTGTTTTTCATCTAACTTATCTATTTATCTACCAAATTCATGTATCAAATTTTCCCCTTATTCCCATTTTTTTTCATTTCATTTATGTTATTTTCCTATGAATTCACTTATTTTTTATGCATTCTTTTTTGTTTCTACTGATTTATATTTTCTTCCCTTTTTTTTCCTTCATCTGTTGGATCTTTTTTCTTTGTCCACTTTTTTGTTTATCTCCATCCTTTGCATTATCTTTCCTTCTCATTCTCCTCTACCCTCAAGCCATTCTTATCCTCTTTTTTCACCAACGTGTCTAAAAAAAAAAAAAAACAGAACAATTCCTAATTCTTTTTTTTCGTTTTTATTTTTGCCATTCAGTTTTACTTGTGTCTTTTATTTTTTGTCTTGGAGGTTCCAATACCTCACACTTCCTCAACAGACTGCACATTTACACAGATATTACTGGATAGCCTTGGCTAATTGAAGGTTCACAGAAAGGCGGTGAGCCAAGAAATGAGACGCTCATGGCATACATAGCAATAGAATCAGATTCTTTTAAAATCTTATCTAGTTGTTCACTCAAGCAATAGTAAGGAGCAAACTGACTAGTTGGAACTAATCCTAGATGCAAATCCTATAATCCACAAAAGCTGTAGATTTTATTTGTCTGATTCAGAACGGAAATTAGATTGTCGGACTTGAAACAATGTTCGATGAAGCATCTATTTGGTTCCATTAGAATATCTGTCTCTCACTGTCTCTCAATGTTTCTATCTTCCCCCACTGAATTTTGATATTCATCACTTAATGATTGATCTTTGATATCTTTTCAAATTCATGGTTTTATTTTTGTAAAAATGAATAGTGTCAAAAGACTTAATCCCAAATGCGAATTCCATAATTAAGGACATTGTATCTACTCCTGTAAGGACTCTATCCAAAGATTTTGAAGTTCCCATCATGCAAATTAATTTACGTAGAGTCTGATTCATGAATTCCCCCTTTTCAATGAAAACTCATTATTTTGACACAAATTAGAGTAACTAGCAACCAATCCACAATTTCGTATAGATTTACTTGCGTCTCTTTACGTACTTCGACCGCCAATATATCCTGTTTGAGATATTTGTCACTAGGGATAAGTACCAAGAGCTAATCATCAAGCCATCTCTTCCCCCTATTTACGTATTCATAATTTTTCTGCTAATGATTAAAAATCTTTGTCAATTATCATTGAACGTGAACAAGGGCACGCAGAGCAACATAAACGATATCCTGAGAACCCTGAAGTTGCTAAAGTATTCAAATGCTGTCATCATTTTTGCAGTCTGGACAAAGTGTTATTATTATTAATTAATTAACAAGTTTTTAAAAACGATTGTATTTCATCTCAATAGCAGAAACACAAAAGAAAAGTGAACTAAACCACTTATACAGCAAATGAACATATTTAGTTTTTGCTTCTCGGCTGGATTTTGAAGTCTGGGATCAGAACAGGTGAAAGCCCTGACTTTCTTTAAACATTGGGGGGGCTGAAATTTTGATTATTAATTCGTATCCCTTCATTGACTTTGGGTGTTTCCCTTTCCTACCATTGATTATCGACCATCATTGTTTCAGACAATATAATACCGTGCCCAACACGAGCAAAATGACGGATATAACCACCCAATTTTTTAAAAAACAGAAAATGATTAGTTTGCCTGCTTCAAACTGTGAGGAGACAAAGTTTTTGAACGTTTGGTCATCTAATGTTATCGGTATCCATTTGGAGAAATAAATATCAAAATATTTTTTAGAGTGTCTCTGTCTCAGTTTGCTAATAAAGATACATTGTAATATTATAGGGTGTCCATTTCTATTCATTTATTTAGAAAGTCTCAGGAGTTTTATCGTTAATCAGTACGGAATATATAATACGAGTTCGAATGCTGACTGGGCTCCCCAAGAGGCAATGATATGATGTAAGACTGAGTCATTGAAGCATTGGTTGATTAGGGATACAGGATATCATGTTGCGTACCAACGTCTTGCAAAACTAAATTCAGGTCAGCATAAGTCTAAATGTAGCTGAATTAAAATATAGCATAGCATTAATTCTCACCGGGAGGTCTTCCGTATTTCAATAATATGCATTTATTGTCTGACTTGTAATGGACACCGACTATTGTCGTCGGTCTGAAATACATGAGTCCGTCAGCCTCTAGGAAATGCAACCCTAAGAATGTCATTTCATTAGGTCTCGATCGTAGGATGACAAACTAAAATAAAATCACTTATCACCAGTAAAAGCGGCGAATATTTAGTAATAGTTCATTAGTGCACTTATTGGAAAAGTACATGCCACTAAAGATAGTTATTTAGTGCCATTCTTTTGTTGAGTAATAAGGCAAAGTAAATCTCTAAATATCAGAAGATGTAATGAATATCAACCCTTTCATGTCTTTTTGTTGCTTTCCGTTGACTTCTATCTAAGCTTAAACAGCAACCAATATCACCATGAGACAACAATTCTGAAACAAACCATATTTCATACTGAAATAAACAGGCAAAAAAGATATCGGTGTGAGTGATAAATATTCGATGACAATTCCTTAGTTTCGATCATATAAGTCAATGAATAAAGATCAAGATTATTGAAGGAAACTGAACAATAATCCCATTGCGTGACTTCAAATGTTTAAATCACTAATTTTTCTCTCAAGTCTTTTGTTTCATTCATGTCGATTATTTGTCATTGATTTTCTGTCACTAATTCCTGTTCGAACTATTGTAAAAAAATTATTGTAAAAAAAAAATCTTATAGTCGGACTTTCACTTAATTTGACCATCATTTCGAGTATCTGTCCCTGTAATGCTTAATTAATTTGTTTAGTGAAACCCTGTGATTTATAGCATCTGATAATTCGACGAATTTAGATATGTAACGCTTTAGATTACTAACAGAAAAAAACCCCAGAAAACCAGAAACCAATATATGTATATATATATATATATATATATATATATATATATATATATATATATATATATATATATATATATATATATATGCGTGTGTGTGTGTGTGTGTGTTTATATACATATCATCCAATTTTGTCGTTTTTTTTCCCGAGATTAATTACCCATGGTTCCCATCAATGAGACTTATTACTGTGAAACTGAGGTTGAAATATTTGTCGCTCTGAATGAACACAAATCTACATCCAAAGAGACAAGAGAGACGGGTATTTGTTCCAGTATATAGTGTTTTCTGAGGGTTTTTCATACTTGTCTCTATCATATGATTCAATTCTCTGTGAGTCCTTGTGGTTTGGTTGGCCATCTGTTAGTTACTCAGCATTCCATCTTTCATGCTAATCTAAGGGAAAATGTAGTAACATGAATTAACCTATTTCCACTCAAAGTAAAACATAACTGATCACCCCAAGCAAGCCATACCAGTGGCAAAGACTTCACGACCTGCGTAGCGTAAAGCCTCTGTTTACTTGTTTCCACAAGGCAGCTGCAGCTTGAGAGGAACGAACGATGTAAGACGAGACTTGAAATCGAACCTTCATTCCTGTTTTTCGGTTGACCAAAAATACATATATAGTTTCCGATTGAAAATTGAAAAAATCCTCATTCAGAAATTGAGAGAGAGAGAGAGAGAGAGCTATTAGGCTTGTCGAGAGAGAGGGAAAGAGAGAAAGTGAGAGAGACATGGTGAGTTCAATGCCTTTCTACTGTCAGCGGCCAGGTTCTAGCGGCTCATAGACCCTGCTACTCTGCCTGTCTACTCTGTCTAGCACGTCCACCCCGTTTGCTTTAGAGACCAATATTTGATCCGTCTAAATAATAAGCAACAATTCTTCTTTCTATGGATATATTTTGTACTAAATAAACGTGCAGTCGTGTTTTATTTGATAATGGAACTAAATTATCTTCAACCTTTTTCTTTTTTATTTTCTCCTGCTTTCTTCTGTTTCTAACGCAACTTAACTTAAAATCTATCTTTGTTACTCCCATCACTAGAATCCGTATACATTACTCACTTTTTATCTACCCTCTTTCACTTGCTTTCTCCTAATGCCTTTCTGATCAATTGACTTTGACTGGCTACCTATCTACAAATGTTCCAAGTGACTACGCTCTATCTTGTCAATGAATCTACTTACGATATTCCTATAATCCTTTTGGCGTATGAAATAGGTTACTCCACAACTTCTCATTTTTTTTATCAAGTATTTAAGTATAACTTCACTTATACCGACGTCAAAAGTATTTTTAACAAAAAAGAATATCATTTTGAAATAAAATGATAAATTTAGGGATATAATCAAATATAAAATTAAAGACGCTCATCAGGCCTCATATGATGATACCCGAGTAAAGTCTTCATCCACAATCAATCATAGCATCATAGTGACGAAACCTTTTTAAAAATATCTTGCAATGAAACCATGCACGAAGTTTGATGCTAACCCTTGTAAAAAGAATATGCAAGAAGCCATAGGTACGAATCGAACTCGTTTCATCGATTTCACTCTTTATGTTTATCAAAATGATGCCCTCATACATATCCTACTGAAGAATTATCACTAAATTTCAGGGAAATGCATTCCTGTTAAAAACTGATCAGAAATTAGACCATATATAAGTGTGATGCAGGGGAAACAATTGTTTGAATATCACTGGATCTGCTAAAAAAAATCATCTGATTATTTTTCCTTCTGATTCATCCTTTGACAATATGTCATTAAAATCTATTGAGAACATTACGAGACAGAAACTTCACCTTGACAGGAAGATAGACAGGCAAACACCTGTGAATATATATATATATATATATATATATATATATATATATATATATATATATATATATATATATATATATATATATATATATATATTTATGTTGTAGAGTGATTTGATATGATAATGTTACGAACCTGTGAGATGACAGTAGCTCGTAGACATATCCTGCATCCCTATGTCGTTATGATATTTGCCAACGTGCACTGGTTACGAGATAGTTAGTTCGATAGCAGATAGTGAGATTGATACACGCTGAAAGTGCATTGAATCTTCTATATCGTGTTTGGTAAAGTTGAGATGTATCAGGTTGTTTTGAAAGCAATGTTGTATAACTTGGAACGAGATAGTAACACATTCAAATTAACAAAAACATGACTTTATTATGAACGTAATCATCATATAGTATTGATGAGAATCAATTAATAATTTTTTTTCCATCTGAGAAGAATCTACAAAACTGAACATAAAATCTGGATGTTGCAGTTACAAATCGTTCTGTTAATTCTGAATTAATCACAATAAGAACCTGAAAATTCTGATTTCTATTGATTTCATTCTCATGAAGTTACTCGTGCAAAAGGAAAAAGTCTGAGTTATAAAACTATGGTTATAAATGGAGTTTGTGTTTTGAGTTGTATGCTTTGCAGTTAAAAATCAATTCGTTTTCAGGCTGAAACAAAAACATGCTTCTGTTGGATTAGTTTGACTCTATTGATCAAGCCAGTAGACAATTCATGATTCAAAAATATTTTGCCTTTTTTCCATTTCTCATGTGGCGTTCTTCCAAGGGAAATATCATTTTTATTCTTCACTCAACATTTGTCCATTGAATTAAGCGCACCTATTTACTGTGCCACTTTTGAAAGGTTGGAATAATTAACTCGGAGAACTTGGATATCGCCTGATTTAAAGCATTAAGTTATCGGGAAGGAATTTGTGTAGATGAAAGTATAACGAGGTTTTTTGATTGATGACGCAGCTTGCTTTGAAAACTTCTCAAGTTGAAAGAAATAAAATCAAAAGAAAGGAACGGCGCAATAAAAATTGACTTCAAAATTCGATGAGAAGAAAGGAAGATGTAGAGGAATGAAAAAACAAAAATATTCTACTTTCTTTCAACTCAATGTAGCTTTCTTTCCAGGAGGTTATCGTCCATCAGCCGATCTTGAAGTGTATCCAACGAATCCTGCAAACGAATTTGTCTTTTTTTCCGTGATTGGAATGATTTCCGCCTCTTGTTAACAGTATTGAGTTTATCAGTTACAGATTTATGTAGATCAAGACTTTTCTGTCCAATGACATTTGTTTGTCTTGAAAACCTGTGGAGTTGGAAAAAATAAAACCGAAAACCTGTGGACGTATATGATTGTTTTCACATTGTCTCTTTATTATTTCTTTTTTCTTATGATGCTTCTTTTTCTCGCGTTAAATACCAGAATATCTACGGTCTTGGTCCGTTGTCTTTTTTCACTTCATGTTTGTTCATATCATCCATTATCTATTTAACCCCACAATCAACAGTCATAAGACGTTTGTCACACCCTGTTTCCATGATTTATAGATTCAACAGAATTTAGCGTCAGACAATTAGAAGAGAGAGGTAAAATGGTTGTCAAACTCACTGCTGACAGCTACCAACGTTGGTTCACTGATAATTTCTATAGGACATCCATGTTGATCTATGGTTGTTTTTTTTCATTTTGATATGATCCACGAGTTAATTCAACATTGAGATTATGTTTATTTAAAAAAGATATACTGAATTCGTATGCGAAGAAAATGCCTGCTTCGAAATGGTGGGATGGAAGTAGTTTATTAGCAACTCTGAGAGAATGAGCGGTTCTTTATCCGTATATATGTATATATATATATATATATATATATATATATATATATATATATATACGTGTGTGTGTGTATATATATATATATATATATATATATATATATATATATATATATATGTATATATATATATATATATATATATATATATATATATCTGTAGGTCTGTAGATTTATACGCAGGTGTTTATTGATTATTGATTAGAAATACCTGACATGTTGTGTAAATTATTTTCCCTTTCTGAACGAACAGCATTGAATTGAGGAACGAGTTTTGTTTTCAAATACAGTTTTATAATCATATAAGGTATGATCTCCAAGCATTACTGTTGAATCACCATGGTATCCAACTTCATTCAGGCTGAATGATTTAAATTCTTTCTGATTTTTTATTTGTAACCTTTGCTTTTCAGATTGTGTCGAAAAATACGTTTCTTTAAAACATTTTGTCCTTGTCACTAATCAAAACCATATTCAAGGAGGAAAATAGAGTTTTCACTCTGCAATATTCTCCCCGTTTGGAAAATTGTCAGGGAATGCTGTTGGTGCCGTATCCAAATGAAAGCTGTATTAACTGAATCTGTTTTTAAGAAGAAATATAGAATAATATGTAAGAGCTTTGATATCAGGAATACAACAGCTAAAATGGGAAAATAAAAGAGTTGGAGGCAGTCTTTCGCAGCAAGCATAAGTTTATTTTCATTTTCTTTTGTATAGAAAACTATGTTTCTTTTCTGCCACTGCCACTTACATACCAATATGCAACACTCATCAAACCATGAGAATTACGCACATAGAGACATACATGCCCGAAGTCGCTAGAATATGGGTTATGTCTCAATCCAGCGAGCAATGTTCCGGTGAGACTAAAGAAGGAAGCGAACTATGTTGAGTTGAAGCCTCTATAGATAAAAAGCAACTATCGTTTGCAGCTGATAAATGTTCCTGTGAGGCAAAGACAGGTTGTACATTGTTGCTGAATAAATTACCTAACAACCCTTGGGAAAGGTAGCACCTTGGCACCTGACAGACGTCATTCTTCAGTTGAAATCGAATTGAAAGAATTAGCCCAAAGGGTTAGTAATACAAGTTCCTGTACCAAATACCAAGTGGGTAATCATATATGTGGAAGCAAATTACACAGCAAACTGGTTTTGCATTCAGAATAAAACACTGCATGACTAATAACTATGGCTTTACGCCAACGTAGAAAAAGAAAAAAAAAACATCAAGGCAAACTCCCAGAAGAAAGAGATAATACATCTGAAAGCCAGTAAAAAAAAAAATACCATACTGTCAAGGACTTACAGAGATAAATGTTTCTCACGCTATTTGGGAATAGAGAGTTCGTATCGAACTTTTTATAAGCTTAAATGGCGTTAAGTGGAAGAGCAATTACTACAAATCTGCATTGTAAAATCTTGAAGCCTCCCAAGACTCAAGAAATAGCATTCAATTTTGCCCTCCACTTTCATGCTAATCATAATACCTTCTCTATCTATCTACCTATCTTTCTTTCTGTCTGTCTGTCCGTCTGTCTGTCTGTCTCTCTCTCTCTCTCTCTCTCTATCTATCTATCTATCTATATATATATATGTGTGTGTGTGTGTGTGTGTGTGTGTGTATGTATATGTATATTGAACACCTGATACCTCGAGGCCTCTCTTGCTATCAAATCAGCAAAATGAATGTCCAATATCTGCAAATTAATTTGATTTTCCCATAAATCGATCTTTCTGCTATCAAACCATATTCAACAAAACTTGACCACAAGCCATATCTTATTCTGCATATCATTATTGCTTACAAGAAAGCTTACAGACAAAACCGTCAACATAAATTTTGTTGTTTTTCTTTATTTAAATTTGGTTTACCTAGCTGGAAAATCAAGCGTTCACTTTGTAATAAAACGGTTTTTGTCATTATGATAGTCTTTATCACCATCTGTTAGCGTCCTTGGATGAAGGGCTTCTCTGAGATTGCTGGACCTCTGTATCATTAAACTTGGGGAGCCAGTATTTCCTGAATATATCTAGCTCATTTCATCTCTATGGTCCACATTGTGGGTCATAATGTTCAACGAGTGTCTGACATCCTCGCAATATATCCAGCCTATTGCAATTTGAATTCTCTAAAAGTTTTCTTGTCTTTGTCTCCTGTCTTTCTCGGATATACTGTCCTGTCTTATGATCTCTCCATGTGATGCTGACCACGATCCTCTGATATGCGCGTTGCATGGTTCTCAGTTTGATGTTCAATCCCTCGGTCAAGTTCCAAGTTTCTGCTCCATAGATGACTACTGTTAAGATACATTGGTTGTTTTAAGACTAATGGGATTTATGCCATGTACAACAAACATTTTTGTGACAAAGACACAACGATTGGAATTGAAAATTCAGAGCTTGACAATAGCGAGTCGCCATTAATTCATTTGAAAAAAAGGAAAGAGTATCTCCTGGTTGGCAAGCTTCTGTTAGAGCGGGCTCACTTCTCAAGAATTCCTCTAATTAGGATTTTGATGCAAGTTAAATTTGTAATGCGAGTTTTTGCTAAATAAGCCTTTTAGTATGTATGCAGCAGTATTTGCTCTTATATACGCTAAAACTAATCATCGTATTTGAAGAGCCGATGTCAAAAAGCTAAATGATAGAAGGAAATCCACCCGATCATCTGCTTTTTTTAATTAACAAACATTTTGCAACAGAATACGTTTGGAACATTCACGGCTTGACTTTATTATAGTAAGACTCTATCGTCAACCCAAAATCTTCATTGTGTTCTTATCAAGTAAACAAGGCCTTCCGGTAAAAAACATTGTTGATATAAATATTGAAGTTAATATCATTAGCACATATGGACCTGATGTAACAAAAATAGATAATATCTTTTCTTGAATGGATTTGCAAATGGCAACTTGATCGGTCATTCATTTTGTCCGATAGAAGTTTAGAAAGGGAGATAATTCAAGTAGACACTCAATTTGGCCTGAGATTCTTTGTACAAGATTGGATGATAATTCAAGTGAAAGGGATGACCAAGGCAACTGGATGATAATGATGTGCAAATCAACCGATGATGCCGTTGGCCGTAATCAATTAAGGTCACCACGCCATTCACAACAGGCCCGTTCCTTGTGGTCAGTATAATAGACACTAAAATAGGGAAATTCAGTCTTATTTTATTGGTAATTCTGATACTAAACCAACCTTTTTAAGAGAATCATTGAAACGTGAAATCTAAGATAATTTGATTATTCATGAGTACAAGAGAGCGCCTACTGTATAGTACTTGGTTGTCTGTTAGAATCAGTAGACATTGATACGGATTTCAATTTATGCTGCGTGTAACTTAGTTCCAAAATTATTTATTCCAAGAAATATCTAATTTTATGTTTATCCACTTGGACAAACATGGCCGTTTTTGCTTTCTATTCACGGTGCTCCAACGCTATATCCCCCCGTCTCTTCTTAGAACCGGCTGTTATTCGGAATGTTGAACTTTGTTCTGATCGAATATGCATTTTCTATTAACATGACACCCGGGACTTATGCCTGCCAGCTCTTGGAACTCTCCTACTCTAACCCACACCTGCCAGCACTTGGAACTCTCATACTCTGACCCGCATGATAGGCCACTGACTTTTAATAGGATCAAGTGAATTTTACCAGCACTCATATTTGGGGTCAGGTTTTCAATCTCAAATTCATCGTTTGTTCTCTCTTATGTCTTCTATAAGCTGAGATATATTCACCCTTTCTCACATTATATATATATGTTAGAGAGAGAGAAAGACCGAGAGAAAGAGAGAGAGAGAGAGAGAGAGAGGGAGAGAGAGGAAGAGGGAGGGAGTGTGTGTGTGTGTGTGCGTGTGTGTGCTTGTGAACGCGATTTACATGGATGAATGCATATCGAGTAAGGACTTAGTTCAATAATAGTGTGTAAAGCAGATTTTTGAATGACCGAAAATATGCCCCACACAGATGGCTATTGATTTGATATTTCGAACTCTCCGTAGCATTAATCATTTGAGGGCATTCTGATATGAAGTAAACTTTATGTTCCTTATACTGATTGTTTCCTTATGTCTGAAACATCATTAATTTTAAGAGGTTCAATTCTTTTTTACTTAATTATCACTTAGTTTCACCTTTACTTCGGTAGATTTTCTTTAGTTTTTATTAAGAAAGACTTGCTTTACTCACACAACAGTGACATCAACAGATCATCACCTGCAGTTATTAATTCATTGAATCTAGAAATATTTATGTATAAAATATACTTGATGCTTCTTCAGGTGATTGGTGTCCAATATTTGGAACATTGGTAAACGGTTGTCTTCGGATAGATATTCAATTCTTCTTGAATTTCGATTTGATTTAAGGAAACATTCTTCACTTGACGGACACGACAATACCTTGCTCTCCTCGTTAAAACATGAACTTATCACCTTCGTCTTTTAACAAAAAGCAATCGATAATCTAATCAAAAGTTTGGAGACTGATGTTATTCCGATTGAATTTTTGAATTTCGTCCAAGAATTGTACCTTGCCGTTTTTTGTCAGAATACACAGATTAATCCTGGCCCAAAATAAGTGTGCTGAAATACCGATAAGTTCAAGCAGATGAAATGTAATGAAAAAAATTTTAATTGTTCTTATTTGCTGCATAAAAGTTTGTTTGCTTTTCTAACTTCGAGCGATGTCGAAGGAAAAAAGTATTGTTCTTCTTTTAGATTCAAACCAAACGTTTTACAAAAACAAAAGCAATTGATATTTTCTTAAAGTTGCCTGAATTAATATTTGCTGTTTGATTTAGTATGATAATCCAGAGCCAGTCGTGCAATGATCTGTTCATTGATTGGGCACGGTCTTTTTCTCTTTTCTGTCTCGATTTCCCAACAGACTTCATTCCATAATTGATTTAAAGATCATTTTTTTTTCATGTCTCTTTGGTTTGTGTCATTAACATTTTAAACCCAAAAGCTTTTAACGTGTCTTCTTCTAATATCCGTCGGTTGATTAATTGAATCAATAATTAATATGTCTGAGTCCAAATAGATTTTCTAACATATCGAAATAATAAAGTAGATTGTATCTAAAACTTAATAATGGATCTTATTTACTGAATAAATGTTTTATTCGCTTCTATAACTTTGTATTTGAGCATGAGTGTTGCGAGGTTCAAATGAGATCTAGGGAGAAAACGTTCGGAATTTATATTCTATCATTCATTTTTAATTCAACATTAATGAAGAAAGTCTTTTCTTACAAGAATATAAAATAAGAATATCCATAACTAATCTCATATATATTTTATTTTGGCATTAATACCAAAGTGGATCCATGGCATAGTAGTTACAAGGTTAACAGAATTTCCTTTCTTAATTTATTTTTCCATCGTGACAAATACCATAGTTTGAGAGCAGAAGAAAGTACTTTCAGAATTTTGTTCACTCCCATTTTTCCGAATATTCGACTAAAACGAAATATGTGTGCAGGGATCTGTCTGTCAAAGTGCACAGGTCTACCCGGAATCCAAAACACCCAATATAAGGAAAACATATACAAAAGAATAGACATAAAACCCAATCTGACCAGATGACCACTCCGTTAAACCTATTCAAGCCAAGTGGTTTACGTTGTCTGAGAAGAATTTTATTGAACAGTTTTTTTCCCTTTACTATGTTGTCCAATTGCAAGGGTAAATATACGCAAATATATATAAAGGAATACACGAGTGAATCACCAAAAAATAGTAAAATGATATTTAAACAGAGAAAACATCGAAACAAACATTATCAAATGAAAATGTTTTTCGGTGCTACATATTTTTGTTTAAGGCTATTAGGGAAGACACATTTCTCGTCTCATTTTCAATTTCAATCGATTTTTTCTGTAATTTTAGGGGAAATGGGTTGCATCTCTTACATTTATTGCATTACCTCTGTTGATCTTCAATTACCTCTGAGACCAATGTTATGTACTTTGATACTTATTGCTGTTAAAAGCTGTGCTCCGATGTCAAATACAAGCTTTGTTGATGCAAAATTATACTTTAAAATGATGACCCACAAATAGATGTACAAAAGTAACTAACATAGGCATCTGATTCACATAGCCACTTAAATGTATAATATCATCAATACAATCAACTTTTTCATGAAAAATAGACTCAACCCTATATAATTAAATGACCAAATAAGATCTTTTGAAGGGAACCCTGATATCATGGAATAAATATGAGTAGGAATAAGATACACCCAGGGAGGCAATACATCACAGAAAAACCCGATAGAACAACCACTTACTGATAACAAAAACTCTCTCATCATACCCCTTGTTTGTAATTTATAACCACCAACCAACACGCATCCCCATTAAATAAACCGGAAAAATACAGCAAGCAATAGCCAACCACTAAACTTAACCGAAAAAAAAAGAAAAAAGAAAGAGCCCAACACCTAGAATAAGTTACCTCCACCATAGACCAACTTAATGTTCAAAGTTCGATGTCTCCAGCACTTTATGAGATAAACCCATCATACGTTGAATTTTGTATTATTTCATATCATATTGAATCTGTAATATGTACTGTAATATATACATATATATATATGTGTGTGTGTGTGTGTGTATGTATATATATATATATATATATATATATATATATATATATATATATATATATATATATATATATATGTGTGTGTGTGTGTACGTATATATATATATATATATATATATATATATATATATATATATGATTGTGTGTGTGTTTGTGGATTTTTCTTTGAAAGCCTAAATTGAAGGGGAAACCACCATTTCAAGGGTAAAAATCATTAATTCAAACTTTTTCAAGAGACTTATGCATCAATATAGATATTATGCAATGAATACTTCACTTCACGTTGGAGGAAGAACTTGAAATGACCAAGCCAACCGTGTTTCAAAACTTGATTGGATGGAAACCAGTTATTTTTTTACTTCTCCAAATATTTTATAGGCGCACACTGCTAGTATATATATATATATATATACATATATATACACATATATATACATATATATATATATACACACACATATATATATATATATATATATATATATAAAAATATATATATACATATATATATATATTTATATCCAATGTACTCGAAAACTTACCATATATATACATATATATATATATATATATATATATATATATATATGTGTGTGTGTGTGGTAAGTTTTCGAGTAGATTTGAGGAGGGTAAATGCATGTATACGTATGTATGCACAGAAACATAGGGGGAGATAGATATGGATAGCTTCAATTTCCTATAGAATTTGAGCTGCTTGTTTGGCAGCCACTACCGTAAGGTTACTTTCAATCTCAGGCTTCATGAATACTGCATCTTATCTTCCAAGAAATGATTTTCTTCAAGTTTCAGACTTCGTATCCTTTCCCCCAGGAAAACAATAAGGTCAATTCACTAGAAGAAGAATTTAGTACCTCAAAGCAGGATTTTTATAAACTCTTTGTTATGAGGATCAGAATAAGTGACTGGTTGAGTTAAGGGTTCGTCGTTGGCATGGTATTTACTGTGGGGTTGCTAAATGCAAGTCTATTTGGTAGATTCCTGATAGACACACGCACCAACACACCAGCTTATGATAAATGTATCTTTGTATGACACAAGACCGCACTAGTGGGACTGACAGTTGTTATATGACTTACAACATTGGTGAATGCATTTTTAAGAAGAATTTGTTTGCCATCATATTATGATGGCCGCAGCAGGTACTAATTAGTTTCAGCTTATTCTGATACTGGGCAAAGTGCTGATCAAAATCAGTGCACTTATAATGATCTGTAAGGTTGACTCTCTAACATTCATTGTATAGTAAGCATCCGTTCGTCATCGTCTCCTAGTTTGTAGACCTTGAGGCAATCTGCTATTAAATTTGAATTATTCATATAAGAGAAATAAAATATTGTCCGTAGATCAAATCTAAATCAGTGCATAACAATCTCAGGAACAGGTTGTTCGGCAGAATGTGGAAATAGAATATGCCGGACTGAAATCTTTTACATATTGAAAAACAAGAGGCAACAACAGCAGCACTAATAACAATGATTAGATGATTGCTGTAGTGAGTACTGACTGTCAACCAAAGCCTTATGTTACATATGGAAGAAATGAACAAAAAACAAAAACAAAATAAAAAACATATACAATAAAAGTTGAAATGATCCTTGGAGTCCCTCTCTCTGTCTCTGTACCTGTCTCTCTCTCATCATGGAATGTTGCCCAGAAAGTTATTTGACAAAAAGGAACATTTGGGTTTCGTTCTGTCTGCAATTTCTATTCCGTTAAGATGCGCTGTTTGCCACATTATTTGTCTCTTTTCAACGGTTAAGACCAAGCAATTCATTCCTGTTTTTTTCCTCCATTTTCTCTCATCCCTCATATATCTTTCATCCTTCTTTTCTCTCCTTCTTCTTCTGGATCTTATTTTCTTTTTCTCTTTTTTTCTGCTATCCTCCTTCGCCTCCGATCCTTCTTCGTTCTTCCCCTGTGTTTTTCTTACATGCTCATTCTCTCTCACTTTTTCTCTCCCTTTCTCACTTTTTCTCTCCTCCCTCTCTCTCTCTCTCTCTTCTTCCCATCTTCAGTTCTCCATTTTTCACTCCTTTAGAAGAGTTTTAGGAGAGAGAGAGAGAGAGAGAGAGAGAGAGAGAGAGAGAGAGAGAGAGAGAGAAGGAGAGATGGCGAGATATGCATGCACACACACATATATATGGATATATAATGTGTGTCTCTTTTGGTCTGACTGTCAGTCTCTCTCTCTCTCTGTCTCTCTGTCTCTCTGTCTCTCTCTCTCTGTCTCTCTCTCTCTCTATATATATTTTCAATTTTTATTTTGCCCATCTTCTTCACGCCTAATCTTCTCTCATTTTCACCCTCTTTGGAATTCTGTATTCCTCCCGTAAATGAGTTTTTTTTTCTTCTCAACCAAGACGATCTGCAATACCCTTTGCAATTTTTCATCAATACAAAGTTTCACAAGAACATTTGATTGATATCAAGTCTCCAGGGGTTTGAGCTTCCAGCGATTCTTTCCTCGTTTTACTTTTTTTTTCTTTCAAACGAACATCTTCTTTTTGAATTACTTGTATATCTTTACTTACGGCGCAAAATGACTCTGGCTGACACAGATCGTTCACTGAGTGTCGGGTTAAAATTCCATCTTTCGCTAACACCTGGACATAGCTGATGTTTACAGGCAAACTTCAGGATGGAATATGTTAGATTTGGTTTCGTGGCATGAAAGCACAAGGTCAACAAAAAATTCGGTCAGAAGGTCAGGACTCACTTTCCGAAGACTTGACTCAAACTGTCTTGCTACAGATCTACAAGAATAGATAAAAAGTTGCACTTTAAAAGTAAGTATGTACAAATATGTTTAGAAACATTATTATTATGTAATATAAACAATTTTTAAAGATATCAAATTTGCTCAGCAACATACTCTTCTCTCTTATATCTACTTTTTTCTTAATTCTTTTGTGTTAGTTTGTCTTTCCTTCTTTGCTTCCTTCTCATTAATTTTTCTTCCATTCTGTTTGTTGAACTAGTTCATAATCCCTCATGGCATTGTTCATTTTTTATATCCGTCTATCTCAGTTTATTTCATTTCTTTCTTCTTGTCACACTTTTCCTTTTTCCTTTTCTCTCTTTTTCTTCAGTTTTATCGATCTTTCATTCTTCTAAAAGTTGCATTTTCCTTCCTTTCTATTTTTCATCTCTATGAATTTCTCTCTTTTTTCCTGCTTTTTTACATCACGTATTGCAGCAAAATCATTCTTTTCCCATTCTTCACACATGCATATATTTTCATCTATTCAAATTTCCAAGCCTATTCTCCTCCAGCTTTTGGCATTATCCAGTTGTTTGTATTTGGTTAGTTAGGTGACAGTATGTTTTCCTCTGGCTAATCCTAGCCCTGCACCTTCCTGGGCAAGCAATAAAAAAAAAGTGTTCATATCTATATTAGTATAGACTTTCCACTTTCCTAACAAGTTGGTATGCGCTGCCTACTTCGGAATCTTCACTCTAAAGGGTTTGCTTCTGACTATTTTACCACCCACAAAGAGTAACATATAATCTGTCATCTCCTGATATGGTTTGCTATACAAGATTTCTTACCTTCCTTTAGGAGTGGGTTTTTCATATTCATCGATTCTTACTCCGTGTAAAAAATGTGTTCTATATAATAGTCTTCCCCATATCTGCGTGGCACAGGCTCTAAATACAATTCCTGTCAAAACCTTCGCCCTTAAATCATGTAAGCCCTGAACTACTGCTTCCATTTCGTATTTATGTGTCTTAACGAAACCAACATCACACTGACTGTCACATCATCAATAAATACTAGTGAAACATTGGGTTTGTCAGTGAATTTTTTTTTCGATCTCCCAGCAAATATTGCCGTTGTTTGTTGAGAAAATTTATTCAATGTATAACGTAGATTCAGGAATATACATGAATACTCAGGTAGACCAATTGTGTTTGTTCGTGTTTGTGTGTGTGCGAGTGTGCATGCACGTGTGTGTATACATAAAATGAGTTCCTTTAGAGATCAAAGATATGATTCAAAATCACACCACAGAGAAGTGATATCAATCAGAGTTTGTCCATATCTATCCGAATTTATCTATTTCAGGTCTGTCACTAGCTTTATATCCAGTTACATTCTATCTTAATCTCCAATCATACTCTTTTATACGTTCGTGGGTCTCTTAATTGGTATAATTGTAAAAGTAGGGATTTCTGTATAATATCCGTGAAGTTATGTATGTTTCTAAAATTCCTCTCACTTCCATACCCGTTTTCTCCCTCTTCTCTCCCTACACTTAGCATTTTTTTTCAATGAGATTTTGCCTCTACTTCCATTTTGTTGAGACAATCCAATGACAACCTTTACATTACTTCTATAATCATTTTTACGATTAATTCTATCATCAACCTCATTTATTGACGGAAATAACACGTATTCTGAGTATCTGGTACGCCCACGATTTCTCCCATGTTTCGAGCCAATCGTGCCTCGGGAAGAAACACACATGATAGAATTGAAAAAAGAATCTGAGTTAAACAAAACTAAAAGAGAAAAAAACAACAACAATAAAAATCGAATTGATAGCTAATGGTGTAAACAAGAAAAAATTCTACATAAAAATCTATGAAATCAGTAGAAAATCTAACGCATTAATAATCATCAGAGAATACTAATGATAACTAACTAAAAAAACATCGTATGGCAACAATGAAAATTGCTAAACCCCTATCAGATTGAATAAAATACAGAGGAACATTTGTAGTATCCAGATTTTATAATCGATGTCATGAGTTTAAATATGAACAACTCAATAAAAATACGAATAAAAAAACCGACAAAAACAACCATAGAACATTTAAAATAGACTTTCAAATACAATATTTTACACAAAAATGTAACTATACGATATATATATATATATATATATATATATATATATATATATATATATATATATATATATATATATATATATCAACACAATTTATACAATACAAGGGGAGTAACTCAAATCACAGCTGGAAACAGAGATAAAAATTAAGTCAAATAACCCAATGGATGAAACGTAAGAAAAATATACTGACCTGATTTTTGAAAAAAATTCCATTCGTTTAGAGTTGCACACGGTGAAACAGGACGAACAAAAACAAGATATAGTCATCATAGTAACAAGAAAACAACTTAAGAGGCAACATATATATATATATATATATATATATATATATATATATATGTGTGTGTGTGTATGTATGTATGTATGTATGTATGTATGTGTGTATGTATGTATGTATATACGAGGCTTTTCAAAACAGTTCAGTAAGCCAAGCAGACTTTCTCAGATGTTTGCTTCGAACAACAGAGACCAATTAACACATGATATCTTTATTGCTGAAAAGGAATGTCTGATCCTTGAACGAAATGATAATATTAACCCAACATTCATCGGCTGCGATTGACCAAGGAGGGAAGTTATATAAAATCAAGAAAGAGAGAGAGAGACACAGAGACAGAGATAGAGACAGAGAGAGAGAGAGAGAGAGAGAGAGAGAGAGAAAGAGGAAGTAAAGATGAGATAATTGATAAAAAAAGGAATAAAAGACGGAAATAATGAATGAAAGTTCCTGCAAGTAAAAATTGAAAAAAAAAAAAAAGATGAGGGACAGAACAAAAGATACTCAGACATGAATGTACAAATTTCACCGAGCAAATCAAAAACGTCTCAGGTGTATGAACTAAAAAGAAAATAGTGGCCAATAACAACATAAAGTTTTCAAAGTAACAAGAGGACAATTGTCCCTTAGGAGATCGTCGAATGTAATAATTATTTTAGTCTGGTATTTTTCCCGCCGCTGTTAAGCAAAATAGCGAAGAGAAAAGTCCACAGCTGTATTGGATATTAGATAATTCTCTGTGCATAATGTTAAGCCATGAACTTTGAATAATCTTTATTTGATTGTTAGCACCGCAGATGGAGAATCTGACTAATTCATAACATCAATACCAATGTCAAAACAATGTCAGTTGCGTCTAGACAATACTGACCATAGACTTATGACTAAAAAGTTAGTTCCCAAGTTCAGTGCTTTCCCATATAACAAGCATATTGGGATAAAACGGAGACATAACAACAGAAAGAGACAGAATCGTCGAATGTGCCCAGAAAATTCTATCAAGAACTCTACTGTTGAAGACATACACAACAAAACAACGATCAAGAGACACATGACGTGGGCAATCATTTTGAAAATTCCACATTACTTTCACCTTGGGAGGTAAAACAAGCCATCAAACAACACAAAAATAAGCACCTGGCCCAGATTATATCACCATCCATTTCTTCATAAAAAATCTTGCGAGATCCTCAATAAAAAAATAACAGCAAAAAAATAGTCATTTTATTCAATTTGTGTTAAATACTGAGTAAAGTCCCCAAAAGCAGAACACGACAATCATAATGCTTCAACATAGAAACAAACACTAGCTGAAAACCAAGAACAGGAAAAAGCTCAATTTAGAAGTTACTCGATCATGGACCATCTCTATTCAATAATTAAGATGAAAGAGAGAGCAGCAAAATAGGAAATGCCACTCGAAGTAGCATTTATAATCCCCCTCAAAAACTCTCAGACTCTATGAAAATTCCCATGGTTATGAAGGCTATGACAGTACAAGGTGTATATACGTTATGTTTATATGTCAGAGTTTCGCAATATATGGACAGTCACAACGATTCCTTTATCAGGGTACATAGAGACTCTGAACCCTTCCTGCTCCAAGAAGGAGTAAGATAAGGTGATATCAACATATTTTCTACGTTTTTTTCGTTTATTTATTGGGAATTTGGTTAGAATATTGTGAGTGTGGTGGTGGGTGGTGTTGGAATATTCATTTTGTTAAAGGGGTTTGAACTCCAAATAGGGATCATTCCTGCAAGGATGCTTAGTAGTGGTCTAGGAGTTATTTCTATTTTGACCTAGGTATCTTGGCATTGAGTTTTATTGCCCCTGTTGGTGTCTTTTGTAGCTGTAGTGGATAATATCAATTTTGATGTTTAATTTATAATGTATTTGGGTATGTTTGAAGGTAAAAGATGGTGATGGGGAGTTTTGGGGATGATGGACATGGGGATGAGTTATCTACTTTACTTTATGATTTATTGGTATTGTTTAATGTTGATTAAAAGAAATTTAGAGCGGTGCCTGCACTGTATTATGGTTTCATTTTTTCTATTTAGTAGGTGCTCTTTGGGAAGTTTTGTGAATGTAGTAAAATTTAGAATTTCAAATTTTTCATTAATTTTGCATGAATTTTTTAAATTTTGGGATGTATTGGATTGTCTGAGAATTTTCCACTTAACTTTTCGCTTCTGGTTCATTTGGTGTACTTTCCAGTAGTGGGCTGATAGGGACGTGCTATTTTCGTATCTTTCGTTTGTGAACGATGATATGTGGTTGGCTAATCTAAGCTTAAAAGGTGTGTTCGATATGCCGATGTAATATTTTATATCCGAGGGTTATTGCTGAGTTGATATCTCTGCCTGGTGTACTATGTTGGATCTAAGTCATTTTTTTTGCAGGGGGTAGTTTTTCTTGTGTTGGCAACTGCAGTCAGATTTTTTTTGTATTAGTGTTTTCTTTACTTCTATTATTTCTAATAATTTTATTATTATGCTTAGTAATGCCCCTCTTGAAATTCTTCTGTAAAACTAAAACTAATTTTCAATATATTACTATTAAATATTTTGTTTAGTGAGTGGTTTGAGGGGGAAATGTTTTTCAATTCGTCGAATGAAAATTTTGCCTAAGTTCGTCCTTACTCGTAAGTTAAATGGAGGAATATACCAGATGATTTTTCTATTTCTATTTTTCTTATTATATTTCTCTTTCTTATTATTGGACTAAACTTTTTTTTATCATATTCGAAGTTTATTTCTGTGAAACCGCTATCATTTAGGGCTTTGAGGTAATTATTTCTAACTTTATTGAATATTGTTTCATCGGAAGAATTGTAAGTTAATCTGGTCTCTATGGATATAATTATTGTGTTCGGGTGGTTAGAACTGGTGCTGATATACCTAATAATAGAGATTTCCTTTCTGTATGGTTCGTATGTATTGTTGTCTAGATTAGATGTGATATTTAAAAAATTTAACAGTTTTCAAGTTAGCTTTAATTTCGACTTTGAAATTCATTTTTTTTATTTCTTTTATGATATATTTTTTGAAGTTTTCGCACTTTTGAGCGTTACAGTTTTCTATCATTAGTAGTCCATCATCCCAGTACAATCCTATGTTCTTAGTGTCTAATTTGGGTCTAAGGTTATATAAAATGTACAAACCTATGAGGTCCGACATCTCGGCTGAATCGAGGCTGCCCATGGAGACATCGAATCCCCAGACGTCGGGGTTTTTTTTGTCCATTGTTGTTGATTATGAAACAATACAGTATGTCTGCAGTGTGTGATGATTTCAATGTCCCTGCTGCTGATATTAGTTTAAGTTTTAGCAAACTATATGGTCTCATCGATTATGCCTTTAGATATGGATGGGTAAAAATCCATGATGTCGAACTGCATTTTTTTCTCTGTCTCCTATATTGTTAAACCAAGTGATGGCATAGTTTGTTCCTATCCACTGATTAAGCTCTAGTTTTTTTTTTAAGCGATTGTTGGTTTTTTCTAATATATCTTTACTTATTCTACCTATCTGCGTTTTTGTTGGGTTAATGAGCCTTGTAGTGGGTTTATTATTGAAATTTAGTTTATGGTCTTTCATTGATATATACGCATCCATATTTTGTAATTTACTTACTCTATTACTTATGTTTAATCCATCAGTTATTCTTTTGCTTTCTTTATTTATTCTAGTTTCTAAATTATTGGTTTGTGAGTCCAATTTTTATTTAGTTTTGTATGATGTTATTAGTTAGGTGTTTGTTGTAAGTTTGGAGATTCATGCCGTATATGTTATTCTTTTTGTTCCCTTTGATGAATATTTTTTAGGATTTTTTTATGTGTTGTATTTCGTGTAGTAGTTGTTTCTGGTGTGGGTTTGATATTGTTGATGGTATAGAGTAGGTCCTGCTCGAAGTTATATTTTACCTTCAAACATACCCAAATGCATTATGAATTAAACATCAAGATTAATACTATCCACTAGAGCTACAAAAAGGCACCAACAGGGGCAATAAAACCCAATGCCAAGATACCTAGGTCAAAATAGAAATTACTCCCAGACCAGTGCTAAGCATCTTTGCAGGAATGACCCCTATATGGAGTTCAAACCCCTTTGACAAAATGAATATTCCAACACCACCCACCACCACACTCACAACATTCTCACCAAATTCCCAATGAATAAACCCAAAAAAACATAGACAATCATTCGCCTGATGAGGCCCAAAGAGGGCTGAAATATGAGTTAGTTTGTGTAGCGAATCCACAATCTACTATTTATTTCCAGCTCTACTCTAAAACAACTCAACTCCATGAGTAAAATGTTGTATGTATCGAGCACTCTATGAAATAAATCCATTACATTCCAGAAGTGGCTGTATATTATTGATATATTATCATATTATGTTATACTGCAAGCCTGATTTGTACCACATACACTGCGTATATATATATATATATATATAATGAAACATCTTCAGTTACTTCACTTGATTGTACATAAGACATCTCCAAATGATTTCAGCAGGGAATATTGAGAAATAAACGTTTTTCCCCGAATTCTCATCATTTGTTGACTTTTTTTCTAATTCCTCAAGTTTTTGTTAATTTTTGTCTGGACAATGAAAATCACTTTCACCCTTCAATCAATTTTAGGGAAAATGAAGGGTGTCCATTTGATGTTTCAATCGGTGTAGTGCATCGGAAAGTTGTGAGTTAGATCAGTTTATAGTCAGACTATACGTCGGGATATGCGTTTCGTAGCCACAAAATTGAACAATAGAAGGACAAGCATATATTAGATGTTAATGACACGTTTTGATCAAATATTGATCGTGTAGTATCGAAATGGATTGATGGAAAGAAAAAGTAAATAAAACTTAGATCAGGTTTTTTTCATTGTTGGAGAAAATGTCATAGAATTGCTGATTGAACTACTTGGATTGTATCCCAATGTGATTACAACGGTTAAAACAAATGGTTCAAGTGTTAAATGTTAAATCTCACTGGTCCTCGTTTTATAATGTACATCAACTCAAACCATTTATTCTGTTCTTCTGGAAACAGAACTGCCTCAAGTAATGTTAATATATTGCCGAAAAAATTATCAAGGGATCTGGATCGCCATATTTGTACTGTCCAAAGTCTAGGTCTTAGCAATAAATATGTATTAAACTCGGCAATGAATACTGAGCTCGGCTTTGTTTGGACTTGCGTCTTGTTGTTAAGAGGATTATTGTCCTCAATCAATCTCCTAAATAGAGGAGAGACGGTCTGAGTTGCAAAATTAGCATCAAAATACGTGGCTTTACCTTAATTCAAACAGAGACCACTGCCACTTAATGGAAGTTCACAGTTACGTTGACCCCAAGTCAGTCATAATGGAGCCAGGGAATTAGATTTTAGATTTATAAAACCGTCCACATAAAGGATGATTCCTGAAGAAATTATTTTCAAGTTTATTATACACATTTGTTTCAGACACTCTCACCAAAGTTTGTATTCTTTCATCCAGTCAGTTGGGAATTCATATTTTGCAAACAATCTTCTTGTAGGCGTTGAGGCAGGTGCATAAGTTTGTATATTTTTAATGTATACTGTTCCAACTGTTCCTAAGAAAGGCAAGATGAAATTCTTCTGATCAACACCTACACATGCATTCAGGGTTAAAAATTTCAGATGATTTGAATCGGTTCTTCTTTCAATCTTTTTTCTATTTCAAGGAATGGAGCTGAAAAATATCTCTTTTGATCATAGTACTATGATTATTTAAAAGCTGACTGACATATTTTCCCTGAGAAAGAACCTCGTTTCGAAGTTGCCAAATGTGTGACATCTTCATAACATGGACACGCTCGAAAGCTAATATTTAAAAACTGGAATTTGAGAAATAACTACTTTTATCCCCAACGATAAATACACGAGGAGTTAAAAGCAATGTATCAAAACCTTGTGACGGATTAAACCAACCAATACTCTCTGCCCAATTGAACAGAAAGCTATGTCTTGCGAAAAATTCAGTGAGATGAAATAATGGGAAGGAAAAGTATAACTCAGGAATATTTTGAAGCAACCATGAATTGCCCTGAAAATTCAAGATTTTAGCCTTAATATAAACTGAAACTACCTAAACTTCTCCAATCACCTAAGATTTATGGGGGATGAGTTTTGCTGGATTATGTGCACGTATGACTTGGTGTTTCTTCCTTCAAATAATAATTACATACAAGAATAATATATATATATATATATATATATATATATATATATATATATATATATATATATATATATATTAAGAGAGAGAGAGAGATAAAAAGAGAGAGGGTGTGAAAATTCAATTTCTCAATAATTGGAGCCTTACTAAATGCATGCAAAATAGTATAAATATACCTCAAGTGCTGCTAGTTGCATTTTTAACGCTGACTTACCTGCTGTCCATCGTTACATGCCATTAGAATCTTCTCAGAGCTTTCACTTAAATATTTTGGAAGTTTCCCATCACATCACATCTCACTTGACCTAGTAATGGGCTTGGAAATTAGACATTCCTCTATTATCAATCAAGAGTAAAAAAGTTGTTCACGTGGTTGGAGTAGTTTTTCACTTCTGAGAAATGTCTGCCATCTTGAGTTTTCAAGGATAACTCCCACTCGTCTATCCACACGATACATCAACGATAAAACGAAAGAATTTCAACGAAATGTCCTTGTCCGATGGGCAATATGATAGATAAGAGTTGATTCAATTTTTGGGTGGATCCGGCGATATATTTCCGATTCTTTTTCCTTATATTAAAATCGAGGCTCATGACTGTCCATGATCCCAAAAGAATAGTGATCAACCTACTCACACCTCATATTGCAATGTTTTCAATGAATTTCAATGACTTTTTGTGAAAGCATGGACAATATTGAAAGAAAGGAGTGACTACATTCTGTAATTTACGCCCAGCTCATATGTCAACACCTCATTATATCGCCAACGTTGCATGACAGTCAACACAGTATATTTTGAAGTCACCATTTTATAATCACGTAGTCCGGTTAATATTTTCCATGTTTTTAGTAACCATTCATTGGGTCAGTTATTAATTTCAGCTTGGTGGCCCTGGATTATCTATCTATCTGATTCTGTATCTGATGCATAAACATTAAGAACGAAACAAATTCAATTCAATGTCAAACATCATTCTTTATCCATAAACAAAACCAAAAACATACCAACAATATTGCAAAAAAGATATGTAAAACTATCGATGGGTGGAATCGTGTGGATTTTGGTGTATGTGTATAGGAGATGATTCAACATTTCATGGTGATTCATTACCATTCAATCATTGTTTTTCTTAGTCTAAAATAATCGTTCCGTTTGATTAGCTAGCCATTCATTCGATAATTTTGGAAAAACTAACATGAAAATCCTTTAGTCGATACATGAATGAATGTTTCTGAACCCGGTCATCAATTGCTGTTTCATTCTATTTTTCATACTCAAACCCTGTTAAGTTTTTTATTTTTCATTTCTATGACGACGCTTCACTGTACGGCTACTTCTTATCAACTTGGTATTTTTTGGTATTTCCATTGAGATAACGCCGAAAAGAAAATGATAAAAGAAGAAAACAAGATGACTGCAATGCTCGGAGAAATACTGTGCCAACTTGAAATAACTCTTCTATCCTAAAAGACATTTGGGACTGTCAGTAAAACAGACACTTTTTCCTAGAAAACAATTCCCGCCAGCCTCATTTTTGGAAGTTGGGGTGAAAAAGGTGCATACTCATGTTTGTCTCATTAGATAATCTTCTGGTCAACAACTTGGCTTAATTGTAATTGATACTACAATGGTCAGACACTTTTGAATATATATATATATATATATATATATATATATATATAAATTTCAATGGGTCGTGTTATTTGTAACTTTATCAAAATACAGCGAATGTGTCATTCAGCCCGGATAGCGTAAATTGAATGATCAATTAAAGAAACAGACTACTGTAATAATCGAACCTGTGGAGGTCGCCTCAAATTGGCACTGCTTTTTCCACTGGGCTAAAGGCCTGCTATTAAGTCTGTATTTTTTATCTAAATCTTAACTATTCATTGCTTCCATCAGTTTTTCACCTTGTCCGTGGTGTTTCTAGTTGTAAATGATTATGTGATAAATTGTAAAGTGTTTATAAAATAAATGCTTCATCAATTAACTAATTAGTTGTAATAAGTGTAAACGATCATGTTAATAAAGACAGATATGTCTGTATTTAATCTAACACAGTAGACGTATGTATTTAATGTAATATTTTCCACACTTTCATGGAATCTTCACCGAAGAGAAAGCAGTCAATTTATCATTTTTTTTTGTAGTCCATTTGTATTTATTAGCAGTTCAGTCGTTGTGCAAAGACAATAATGTTTCTAAATTTCAGAAAGCATCCACATGGTGTTTATGCTAATATGGATAACAATTACAGACCACAAGATACCTCCATTTAAATGCGTTCCATTCATGGAGGAAAAAACGTGTGAAAAATTTGTGTTTTTTTCATTTTGAACTATTTTGATATCTTTTTGATGCTTTTCAGGTAAATAATTCGTTGGAATAACGTTGCACCCTATTGAACTAATCGGTAGTATGAAATATAATTTGCGTAGGTTGGTCCAAAATTGGCATTATAAGAAATTTCATATGCGTGCTCCATGTGGTTATCATGCCAATAAAACTCATTTCTCATTTTTGGTTTTACTTTCTTTTGATCAAGGAAATCTTTGATTCATGAAATTAATATTCAGTCAAAAAGGGTTTGAAATCGGCGTCCCTACAAGGTTTTTCTCAGTATTGTCTTGATTAACGCCAGATGTTCAAATAAAAAAAAATGAGACATTTAATCGACATTCAAAGACATGAAAAATGTCGATTACAACAATTTTAAACAGATCTGCATGAACAAGGATCTAATTACATGTCGATAAATAATTAAGCATATCATCAAACGCCTGATAGACACAGAGCTAACGTTCGATTGTTTGTTATGTTCTCTACATGTTACTGAATGATTAGTTTGAAATCGTTGTTGCCACTGAATTTAAGTTCCCAAGTCAATAAAATACCTTGAGTGATGTTTATGCTACGATTGACACTAGTGCTTTAGTATTGGGGCGGGGGGAAGGCAAATAGATTTATAGTCAGTTAACAGGTTATTTTGAATACTCACTGAAAACAGTATCTGTGTAAGATGCAAACCAGTCAAGCAAACTTTCGATTGCAAGACTACGTCATCAGCGTCCTCAGACGAAGAAACTCGACTGTCAACATCAGTGGGGGCACAAGAGAATGTCATTTTTAGTGTCTGGTATCAGTGAAAAATTTTGCCATCCTAAGTGAATAAAATTCACCTCTTCCACTCAGCTATCTCCGATAGCTAATATTGGTCTTCTGTAAAAGTCTACATTTGCGAAAGAAACAGTCGAAATAGGGATCCATATCGATATAATTCTCTATCCAAATCATGAACATATTTAGATGGCCTTATAAATGTGTTACCCATCTCCATATAAGATGATCATATGTATGATAAGGTATAAGATTTTATACTCTCTCAAATATCATCGATCAATAAACGCCATTCTAAGTCCCTCAGTAATAATGGCCATACTGTTTTATCAATTCATGATGAACCTCGGAGCTTGATCGAAGGAAGATCATCCACACTCATATATATATATATATATATATATATATATATATATATATATATATATATATGAAGTCTTTCTGTGCACTTGTGTTGGTGTTGTGTGTGTTCTTGGGGTTGGATTGGTCCTCTCTCAGCGTAATCTGCAGAAACTTTCCAAGTTTCTAAATCAAATACTTCTGGAAATGATAGAAAATGATATCTTATGTAAGAAAAAGAAACTTTAGCGTTTGATCAATGGAGAAAAGTATTAAATTGAATGAAATGAATTTCGGCATGTACATGATTTTCGACCATAGAAATGTGAATTACACGAGAATTACGAAAGTTTTTTTTCTGAAAAAGTTTTCAGAAAGGATGCTTCTTATCAGAATTGATCTTTAGTTTGTATTTAAATGCGTTCCGTCTCAATGAAAGGTTTCTAGAAAGAAAAATTTATCACGTTCGATCTCAATTTGCATATAAATGGCTTCATTTTATACGGAATGTTTCGGAAAATGAACCATTTAATTCTCGCATGATCTCCCATTCGTATTTAGATGCTTCCGCTTGAATAAAAGGTTTTGAAAAATAAAACATTTAATCTCAAATGTTCTTTCATTTCTATTTTAGATTCTTCCATTTTCTATTAACTCTTTTAGAGACGAAAAGCATCAGGATTTCCTATTTGTATTCAAATGCTCGAAGGTAATCCAGCCTCAGGGTGATCTGAATCGTGTTAACGTTGAGATGTCGTCTGCTAAATTAAAAACAAGATCATTGGAGCATACAAAAGGATACTAAAATGCATTGGATAGTCTATTCTCATGAGTTCAATTATCTAAAAAGTTTAGAAGCAAAAAAAGAAGGCGTATTCAAACGAGTTCTTGTCGACAGCAAGGTGTATGAAATCGTGCTTTTGACTATGAGACAACTTGTTGGTGAAGTATTTTAAATCTAAAAGCTACTTTTAAAGACGAATCTATCAATATCTTTACCCCTTTCCCCTTGCTGTTTCTCTCTCCATCTCTCTCTGTGTCTCTGTCTCTCTCATTCATATATATATATATATATATGCGTGTGTATTTGTGTATTTTGGAAAGCTCAGCGGCTTTATACACTAAATATTGAAATACCTTTTCAATTTTTTTGTGTGTGACTTATTTCCCAATATCTGTAAATGCAATCTATGTAATATCCACCAGTATTTCCCCCCTAGTTCACCTATAATTTGTTTTTTTATGGTACAATATGTAAATTGTCTAAAGTAGGGATCATCAGTTGTTTACCATGTAACGATTTTGGGGATTTAAAAAACAAAATGTTTATATTGACATGGCATTCCAGCAATGTTAATCAAACATCACCTTCCTTTCTCATCATATAGTCTATGTCATATACGTAGTTTGTCATTTTATATGAGGTCTTATGTGTATTGTATATTAACATTATCTTAAACTAAATATATTTTTTGAAACAAGGCGTATTTACGTAGGTTATCTAGAAAACGTTTTCAACAATGAGGGATCATTGAGTCTAACAGACACGTCTTGGTCTTCCTGTCATCTCAATTGAATGTTCTCCCATGTGAATATTATATCCGTTGAGTTGGTATAAATATCAGGTTTCATGCAAGCCAACTTATGATAACATCTTTGAGATAACTAATTACCCAGAAAAAACTACCTCGAATCGATTCTTTACCAACATGTTCATCGGAAGAATTTGATATTCTTTTTACTAACTTTTTTTTTTGATGTCGTATAATCAGCTTTTGTTATATTCTATATGAATAATATGAGTGAGAGATATCAACTGGTGAACATGGATAGTTTCCCAATAACAACAAAAGAAATTGATGTCATGTTTGGCGTCTGTTCAATTTTACAATTTGATCGAAATCAATAAGATTAAATCATTTAATATAGTCAGATTTTCGTTAGTTGATTTAGCACAAATATATTAGTATATAAAGGAATAGGTAGGGCACTGAAGACTGAGTATGGGCATATATACACAAACTCATACACAAAGATTTTCATGATCATTCATCTCGATTTTGTTTCTTTGAATTGAATTTCTTGTTTTTCCAAAATTATATCGTAATGTCTATTCAAAATCTCGACTAAAGATCCCATTGTGCGAATGGAGACAGCCGGCTTGAATTTTAAAAAAAATGATATGACTTTCGTGGATTGTGATAAAATCTTGATAGAAAAAGAGGCAAACGTTCACGTGAGGTGGATAAGTTTTCAGATGAGAAATGAAGGAGATAATATTATACGTAAGTCTGATTCCGTTACCTCGAACCTTTTTTTGTGAAAGCTCACGCGAGTCTAATTGCATTATTGGTAATTTCAAGGGAAAACATTTGTAGCATCACCAGGCCACCCCCCAAAACTGCCAATTTTTGTATCCTTCCATGTTAACAAAAGATTTTTGAAACCCCCTAAGGCACCACGAAGATAAAAGAGTGAACACAATGATTAGAAATGAAATGCTGGTGTTTACAGACACATTTCGAGGCTATGCAGCTTGAAGACTTTTCTAAAAGGAAATTTGCGTTGAGCAAACTTGTGTAAAATCAGCAAAACCTATATATACACATGTATAAGTGTATGTATTCTCGAGTGTGCATATGTGTAGGATCATATGTATGCACATCCAAATATATATACCGATATATAAGTATGTATAAAGTACACGTACAGTCAACAAAATGAATGGTCAATATACAAAGTACATGGTAGTGAGAGGAGGACAATTGTATAACAGTAGTCTACAAAATAGAGAGACACTGTCTTCTTTCAAAACTGATATTAAAATTTGCCTCTTTCAACTCGTCTCGAAACAATTAAATCTTTCAGCGTCCCAAAATATCTGTACAAAGCCCTTTTCTTATTCAATGAATTGTTCAGTGTATATATATATATATATATATATATATATATATATATATATATATATATATATATATATATATATATATATATATATATATATATATATATATATAAAAATATATATATATATATATATGTATATATATATATATATATATATATATATATATATATATATATATATATATATATATACTGAACAATTCATTGAATAAGAAAATGACACATTGTTATTGAAATACATGGGACAGCGAGGAAAAACGTGGCCAAAAGTTTAGATAAATTCGATATCCAATAGAGAATTGAGACCTCATCCTTATGACGATCCTAATACAGAAAATTCTGGACCTGCAATCAGTTGATCTTGATAAAAAAAAGTGCTTCAAATTTCTAAAATATTAAATCAAAGGGTTGAAAAAACAATGCTTCGAAAAATGTCTTCCCATAAATTTAATTTCTAAACTGCAACACTCTGCCTTTATTTCCTCTTCGTGAAACAAGACTGAGGACGTCATAAAACATTTCTCTCCGTCAAAATTCCTGAAAGGAAAGAAGATCCTAATAAAACCAATATATCAATCCCTCTTTTGATCAGGATTCAATCAAACCAAGTGAAGCAGGACAAGAAAAAATAATGAATCCTCTGAAAACTAAGCATGAGGGTAACTATTTATATAAAATCTCTCCTTTCTTCTCCAACGAAAGAGTTATTTCCCTTGATCAGATATAACGATAAAGATGAACGGCTCAATATAACTTTTTCCTTTCAAAATATTTTTTTCTTAATTCCAAGAACTATATATATATATATATATATATATATATATATATATATATATATATATATAGAGAGAGAGAGAGAGAGAGAGAGAGATAGAGAGAGAGAGCAAAATAGAAGATTGGATAGATGTTTTATGGTGATTACTTTATAGGCCGTCAATCATATTTTTAATTTGATTTTTTGGCTTTGAAAGGATAATCAGTTTGTGGAAATATATGTGAGCATTTACATGGTCCCATGAGAAGTTATCTTTCTTCTCCAGAAGGATATGAAAAGCTCCAGAATTCTAATTTATAGCCATCAGCTTTTATCAGGCAAAAAGTGTTCTGTTCCTGACCATCAGTCATTCACCGGTGGCAAAAAAGAGACGATATTAATAAAACTCTTCTTGGGATTTCGAAGCTGTGGGGCCAATTTTGAAGGAAATTTATTATATTTCTTACTGGTTGACCACTCTATCCTCATAACATTAGTGTCATATCAATATTGGCCTTTTATGTTATCCAAAAATTCAATTACAAATGATTTTAGCTTTCGCCTTCTGACCACCCAATGAGAGATTATATGACCTTAATTTGTTTATGTGATAAACATCTTTCTTCTTCTCCTTTTAATCATCATCATCATCATCATCATTATTATTATTATTATTATTATTATTATTATTATTATTATTATTATTATTATAATAGTAACAGTAATAATAATAATTATACCACTAGGCAATTGGTGTGAGATTGCACGACTAAGAACCCCACTGATACTGCAGAAAGTGCTTGGAATATTAAGATTGCAACAGTAATTGTCAACGGTAACTCAACAGAGGAAGGGGAATGAAAGTGGAAATGCAAATCGCAGCACTGACATGATAGGTAAAAGAGAGAAGAAACGTTGGCTGCAGACCTGAGGAGACCTATTTTCATTCAGCCTTCAGCGATAACCACTGGGCAACCGGTGTGAAACTGTAAGTTGCAGTATGGTTGCGACCAATGAGTACTAGGAGAGGAGGGCTGGAGACTTGAGGAGACTTGCTGTCGCTCAAACTCCAGCGGTTACCATCAGGCAACTGGTGTGAGGTAGCAAATAATAATAATAATAATAATAATAATACGAATTGTAGCTCCGTCATGATATGCGAAAGAGAGAGGTGACGTTACCTGAAAACCTGATGAGACTTATTGTCACTCAGCCATCAGCAATAACCACTGGGCAACCGGTGTGAAACTGTAAATCACAGAATTACTGCGACCTACGAGTACTAGGAGAGGAGGGCTGGAGACTTGAGGAGACTTGCTGTCACTCAAACTCCAGCAGTTACCACCAGGCAACTGGTGTGAGATTCCAAAATAATAATAATAATAATAATAATAATAATAATGATAATAATAATAATAATAATAATAATAATAATAAATATGTAAATAAAAAAATTAACTACTAAAAGAACTAAAGACGGACATGACAGTTTACAGACATCGACTGGAAACCGTCAAACGACTTGGTATCAACATTGTTGAATACTGGTATAGGTAGAGAGTAGGAGATGTCTTGGAAAAATGAAAAAAAATATTCTGGGACTTTCTTTGTTGCACTCATGGGAAATCTTCAGAACTTTGTTCTCACGTTTTCATCTGACAACATTCATTCTCTTATTACTTCTCGATTTGCCCACTTACATTAATTCTTGTCTTTTTTTCTTTCTTTCATTCATTTTTTTTATTTCATTATTTATTTGTTAACGTCTCACTATAATCAATTTGATATTTAAAAGCAAATTATCCCCAACTGAAGTCTGCCTATTTTCTACGCTATCTTCACGAGTAAAAAGTTTTTGTTTTGTTTTTTTGTTTTTAATTAAAACGCTATCAAAGATCTTCAAAATGATTTCGATTCCAAATCAAAATAGATTGATTAATGCAGAATATCATTTTTTCCCGATCAACCTGCAGACGCAGATTTTAAACAATGAATACAATGACCAAACAACAAAGCAAAATAAATGGAATCATTACAAGTTCTTTACATTCAGATAATTCAAGTTTTAGTAACCAGAACTTAATTATTTAACTCTTGGAAGATGACTCCATCCTTTATGATCAAACTTTGCTAATCACTTTAATCATTCCTACATCTTTATTATCGCATGGCAGGTGCCTATTGACTTGGATTGGCAAATTGATCGAGATTTCACTTCAATTATTCATTTTATTCAAGCTGTCTACGCGATGTGATTCATTCTCCTGATAACAAAGTCATTTCAAATAGAATTTCATGTAATGTGGCGTATTTAAAAATAATCTATTGTATTTTATATTCAAATCCCGATGGTCTGTGTATGGGTGGGTGTCGATGGGTGGGTTGGTTGGTTGTGTGGCAAGGATGTATGTATGATGCATATATGGATTTTGATAACTATGCTCATAAACTCCAAAGGATACACTATTACACAAAGCATACTTACATATGTAAACATCTGAAGGGGGTTAACAAGTGAACAATGACATAGGGAATGAGAGTATCCTACAGTTTACGAAAGTTCACTCAATGCTGTAGCTTTGATTTGTGCATATGAGCATCCGGACTTTATCCCAATTCATCTTGTGTTGTCGTTTCCAAAATGTGCCGTAAAGTATGAGAAAAAACAAACAGAGCCTATTCGGTTGTTAGCATAGAACACGTACTCATATAAGAATGGTATTTTGGTTGTTTGGGAAAACTTAAAACCATTCCCCAAAAAAAGACATTAATGCTAACTGTTTCTAAATCATATGTTATTTTGGCTGGCAAAGGGGTTTCATAGGAACGTTGAGGGAACATGTGTCAGCAGACTGGCTATTATGAAGGAGCTGCGTACATAGCAGTTATCTGTCATAAGACTCTAGGCAACAAAACGGGGTCGCATCATGCATAAAGTTGTGTAAATCTAGATATCAACATGTCCGAATAGGTATGTGAGTGCTTCTGTCTATTTGTGTCTTTGTATATGAATGACAATGTCCATAAATGTTGAAATGCCCGTTTTCATAAAATGAAGTTTGACTATTTCTTCCTTTCTTTCCCTTATTTCTAGATGTGAACCTGATATTAACACAAATGGATTATATAACATAGGAATAAACAAACAAACACAATTCGTCTAGAAACATCCATTGTTTTTTAGAAGTTTAAGACATGTTAAATAGTAAAAGGTTGACAAGTATAAAACAGTTGAAACCAAAGACAGTTCCTCTAAAAAAAGAACGATAGCAAAAAAAAGAAAAGAACCAAACAAACAAAAACAATGACAAGTATTAAATGATGAGGAAGACGAAACCTGAAAACCGTAAGTGTGAATTGATTCTATGAAAGTGTCCTTAGTGAACGTTTGATATAAGAGATAATGGATACAACTGGGAGACGGGAGATATAGACGAAAAAACGAACAATATTTGTAGAACAGACAAAATATGAAAAAAACAATACCAGGAAAAAGAGGAATCAACTCAGATAAACAGAAGAAAATGTAATCTTAGGCAAACTAACGCCATGAAAGCAGATAATTTTATAGTCGCCACCACTTTTCAAAAATATCGTCTCCTTTCCCCGTTGAAGAGTGCGATTTGAGTGTATAACTATTTTATTTTACTCACAGTATCTTTTACGATATCGAACTTTTTATTCAGTATTTAGATAGAAGACTCCATGGCTTTGAACTTTATCTGTAAGCATCTTTATTTCGACTTATTTTGTGTATCCTCCAACGAGAAATGTTTCAAGTTATCAGTAAAGCGTTCTCGAGTTCGTAGGGTCGTTATGCTCAGCATAGAACTTGCATGCATAAAACAGGGTTATTTGGGGGATCTAAAACAAAAAAAAAACCCTTTATGAATAAATAAGGACAACCTATCCCTTTACACTATCTAACATTTTGAAGAGTTGAAAGGAATATACTTTAAAAAAAAACGAGAAAAACGTGTCTACTTCGACTATAATAGATTTCGTTTTGTTTGTATAACTTGGATAACACTGAATTAACTTATAGAATGATGTTATAACCAGATCAGAAGGAACATATTTATCCAGGATACAAGGACACCCAATGAATGAGGTTTTGAAATTTCAGGTGTATAAAAAGCCATTTAAAGCTTAAATTCTCTTCATAACCGGACATCGTCAAATAAACCAAATAACATTTGCAATAACCAACGATCCCTCAAAATTGATATCCGAATTTTTAATCTTGAAAGGAATGTTAGTTGATGAAATTTAACATTTTCTTACGGATCATTGTAAACTGATGGATATTTCATAAAAGGAAGTACGCTACAGTGCAATTCATCCAATGACTGTACATTCCTTTTGAAAGATCGGGAGAAAGTACTTTTGTTCAAGGGTGTTTCGGATTTATCGTGGTTTGAGAATATTGAGCAGTTATTGTGTTCTACTACCATGAAATTATTACAGCTTGATATATTATTGTACATCAATTTCAGTTTAATGATGCTTACAGGCAATATACTTAAATGTTATTATTAAGAGAGTAGCTTGGCATGATTGTGTTCCAGATGACAGATATACAATTTGGTGTTCGTTCAAGTGGATTGGAATTTTGCCATTTTCATTAAAAGCCCTATGGTCAATAAGTTTACCACAAATTACTTCACTTTACATAGTAAATCCTGCACGGTAAGTGTATAGACAAACTTTTAGTATTGTTCATTCTTAGTGTGAATGCGCGTACATTCATAAGAATCGAGTTGGTTTTAACCTATATTCCAACATTTTCACCGTCGAGGGCAATTTTAATCTTTTAAATTCTGTTTTGAATTCTTTATCATAAATAAGAGAAATCAGTTTTGAAACTTCATTAAAGTTGTAACACTTATATTCATTATTTTTTCATTTACGGAACAAAGCTTTTTATATCAGAAGAACATTACATTTGCTATCATTTCTATTGGTTTGTTGTGGA
This sequence comes from Thysanoteuthis rhombus, assembly GCA_963457665.1. Lineage (NCBI taxonomy): Eukaryota > Metazoa > Mollusca > Cephalopoda > Oegopsida > Thysanoteuthidae > Thysanoteuthis > Thysanoteuthis major. The sequence goes on along the minus strand of OY735219.1, from coordinate 18,774,373 downwards.
TAGCTTGACTTCAATCTTTTGACGTTACAAGGAGGTCAAAATATGTCAGTACCATAAAAGATGCAGATATACCTCACAGGAATACATGGGGAGATTAGAATAAGTACTATACGTATTAATGAAAAACATTGAGTTTGAAAAGTATATCATAAATATTTAAGCAGGGAAATAATTTCGTCGTTTTTTTTTTTTAATTTTAGGTTGATTCCTCTGAGGCAAAACGTGTATTTTGGTATTGTTTTTTTTTCAAAGTCCTGTTTAATGATATTCTATTTTTATTCATCAGATATGCTTTACACCTCCTGGAATATTTTGGCGTGTTGATGTCGAGCAACAGTTGCCTCCCCTTTCTTGCAAAGGGTGTTCCATGTGAATTACTCATTGATTTCTCCCTCCGAAAATGCTGTCGTCGAATACCTACTGTTGAGCACACATAACTGAAACAATCACAATAAAAGGGCAAAACAGAATGAATGTCCATGATATCAGTGAAAATAGCAATTACGAAAACACTATAACAATAAACAATAAAAAAAGAAATGCAGTTATCTCCTACTCTACGAAAAACCCACTTCCTTTTAGACTTGAGGTGATTTACGTAAAAATGTCACACACCGAACAAGTCCCATCCATGGGACTGGGAACGCCCAAAACATTTCCCTATAAGAATTTTTGGCATTTATAGAGGAGCAGGGTGGAAAGTGTTTTCATACAATAAAAATATAGTGGAATGTGAGTTCTGACCAAGTTTCTTCAAATGTACTTCTAAGTAATCTCTTGGGATAGGCACAAATATAATGTTCCTGCACTCTGTTCTTCGTATTGCAAAATATATTGAAAAGGTCTCATCACTGGCATTCATTTTTCTATATCAGTCCTTTCATATCGACGCATGTATGTACCCTAATATCTCATACCCCCATACTTACGTTTGTGCATATATGTGTGTGTAAGCGTTATTTTTTTATAGTGTAATTAATATCCATATCTTTTTCAATTTTACTTGTTAATTCCTCCTTTCTTTCCGTTGTTTCCCATTTCGTATCGAGACATCAACACGTAGAGATCGATATCGAAGATAATAAAAACACACATTTGAGAAACAAACGGCCAAATTTCGTGATAGTAAATAAATCATTTCTGCGTATTAAACCAGCAACAGATTGAAATGTACGGGAAGTTGAAGCGTAATATGTTTTTATAACAAAATGAATGGAGAGAATTAATTGATGTGGAATGCGACCCATTCAACCCAAAAAGACAGGAGTGAATCAATAAAATTGTCTTTTGTGGCTTTGGATGAAAGATTAAAGGTTTCTCATTTCTTTCGGTGTTCTTGATTTTATTATATATATATATATATATATATATATATATATATATATATATATATATATATATATATATATATATATATATATATATATATATATATATGTATATATATATATATATATATATATATGTATATATATATGTATATATATATATATATATGTATGTATATATATATATATATATATATATATATATATATATATATATATATATATATATATATATATGTATGTGTGTGTGTGTGTGTGTGTGTGTTTGTGTGTGGATAGATTGAGGCTAGTCAGTGCAGTCTCAATTCAACCCGCTGTAACTTTCTGCAAAATTAATTCATTAAAATGTAATACACCATGAAGTTATTAGAGAGAGGAGACTTATTTTGGATGGGTCACTTTAATCTGAAACATTTCCCACGTTCATTATATATCATCATGTGGACATTCTGAGAGAACTGAATCAACCGAAGCCAGCAGTTAGGGCAGTTGGTTTGATCTGGTTGTGCAAGTTAGTTATTTCATTAACATAAAGTCATGATTTACATACATTTTAAAACCAGGTAAAATCACGTATTTGAGTGAAAATTGTTATAAAATTGAAGATGGAGAACGAAATGGGAGAAAAAATAGCTACAGCAAATTAAATGATTAAAGTTTGATTCGTTATTTGGTAGGTTTTTGTTTAACCTCTGCCACCATCGCCTGAAATGACAGAAAATATCTTTCAATGTTGTAAATAGCCCCCCCCCCCAATAGGTTTCCTAATTTTTTTCCCTTAAGTTTGACAGAATCAGCTGGAAATGTAGTACATATATTGATTATAGCACTTCGCACATATAGACGACGCTATCATCAACTGCGAAAAAATGTGAAAACAAAATACTTACAATGATGAAGACATGCTCGTATTTTGTATGTAAAACATATTGTGCTAACGAAACATCAACTCACACTTAGTAACAAAAAAGGAGAATATATATATATATATATATATATATATATATATATATATATATATGGAAGTCGCATTTTTCAGAATAAATTGTAGGTGTTCGAGGTCAGTTTATAGCCAATATATCGGAAATTTATACATGAACCATTCAAACAGCAAGTTTCACAGGATAAAAGTGTTCAAACATCACTCATACATAACATAACTATACAAATAATATATTTAAGTAGGAAAACTTTCCCTTTGTAAATTGCTTAAATAACTATCATAGACTTGAATATGATTGTTCATTTGATCGATCTAACCAGAACTTGTAATGTCTGAAACAGCGCTGGGCAATTAATCCCAACGTTGATTATATTTGAATGATCTGAAGACACAACTCATATTCAATGATATTCTGTATATGATACGAGATGTGATATAAAACAAGGAATGGCTCAAAGAATCTGGGGGGGGATTATGTCAGTTTGGTGAAAGTCCTGTTAATTGTCTCCCATTTCATTTTAATCATAACTTTTTTAGTTTCACGTTCATTGCTTTGTTTGAATAGTCAATGTCGTCCGCTTTCTTGTCATAAGACGATGGACATGGCTGCCAGGATTGAAAAAAATGGCAGACTTGGCCTTTTTTTCTACTCAATATAATGTTTTTTCTGTTCATTTCTCAAATATAGCACTGGGTAAATTTTAGAGGAATTGAATATTGCTTTTTTCGATTTCAAGGGCTACCAATTAAACAAAGAAGCAAAAGATACAGGCATTTTATAAGAAGCTACCCACCTGGATGGTATGCGAGCACATTGTGTATGTATCGGGTTGATTACAGTATTATTTGATGTAATATAGATATTGGATATCAGTATCCGGTATAGTGGGTCCCAGCTCCTTTTCCACAGGAGCAATCACGCACCCTGGGTCTGTTCTAACCGTTTGAGCTACCGAGATTTTTTTGGTAGGTAAATGTCAAAATAAAACCTTTAAATGATTACTCCATCTTTAAACACTTTTGAGTTATGTTTTTGTGCTCTGTTAAACTATTTGAATATTTTTAAGTAATTCTGCGTATATTTGGTGTTCCTATGTGGAGACTATGTTAACAAAATAATGCATGGAGAAATTGGGGAGGAATATTTTGCTAAGATCGAATTAAATACAGTGGTGAATATATATATATATATATATATATATATATATATATATATATATATATATATATATATATATATGTGTGTGTGTGTGTGTGTGTGTGTGTGTGTGTATATATATATGTATATTCATGCTTATCTATCTATCTATCTATCTATCCCTCTCTCTCTCTCTCTCTCTATATATATATATATATATATATAGAGAGAGAGAGAGAGACAGACAGACAGACAGACAGACAGACAGACAGACAGACAGAGACACAGAGGGAGAGAAACATACAGACAGAGGGAGAGAGATGTTATTACTGAATTGTCAAATTTTCTCACATAAACCAGGGCATTTTTTATATTCATCCACACGATTCTGATTGCAATTTACCGACCGTCAACAATCTCGACAACAAAGCCAATAAGTTTTCAATAAACTTATCAGACGATATAATGAGATCTTTATCGTCTGCTCAGGGCCACTTTTATACTCCAGGTTGCTAATAAAGTCATTAATGTCTCCATTTGTTTTTCAATTTTCTCATCATTGGCATTCTCTGATAATCTGTCTATCCCCACCTACTTATCCCAGTTTCTCCATGTCTATCTCATCCTGGAAATCATTTTTTTCCCAGTGTTTTGATACTGCAATGTCTGTATCACCGTTAGTCAAGTCATAGCACTTGATCTTTTCATCATGATTTGACTAAATCCATGGCAAATGATTTTTAACTAACAGTGATCGATTTTCTGCTTCATCCATTTTTTCAAGTAAACAACTCTAATTCTTTTCCATCGATTAATTCTAGCAACTATTAATACTGATCATAAAAATAAGCAAGAGTATCGTGATTTCCCTCCAAATGTTTGAGTCTCAACCAGAGGTGAGGTTTCGATCATGGCGAGCAGGAATGTATCAAATATCGGAATGGAGCCTGACGCTAAATAGTTTTTATTCATCCAAAATTCACTTATCAATCAATTGATCACGCTTGTGTCAAAAAAGTTGCATTTTTGATTCGAAAATAGTCATGATTCGAAGACTGAAAAATCGATTCCTTGCAAACATTTTTCCGTCGTTATTAATAAAATATTTTCAAAAGGGTAGTTCAATTTTATGGCAGCAACATCATTCCCCGAAGAGGATTAATTTCGTACTAAATGAAAATTCAATCTACTCTAAATTAGCGATTCTCATTTCGTTCAACAGACCAAGATTCAGTTTATTGATTAGGAAAACAAAAAAATGCCAGGAAATAAAATACATATTTTTTTCGGAAGAAGGAGTCAAAATTATCATTGACGTAAAATTGTTGCTATATATATATTTATATATTTATATATATATATATATATATATATATATATATATATATATATATATATATATATATATATATATATGGGGGGCTGATAAGTATGTATAAATAAAATTGGTAAGTATCATCAAGTGGACTATAAGAAAATAGTTGTATTCAAATGGAACAATATTAAAAAAAATTCCAATTGTGTTTCATTCAAAATTAGGACATTGACGAAGCCAAAATGTGAAACACGTTATTATGATAAATTTGATTTGAATAATAATATTTCTACATTGCCGACTAAACTCTCACTCCCTTTCTCTCTCTCCCTCTCTCTCAGTGATATATGATAGTGAATGGAAGAAAAAGTCAACTTGCTAATGGAAGATTTTATCGAGCAGATAACAGATAGAGTAAAAATTTATGTCTGCGTCACATTTTACCAACACAACTCAATGATACTCTTTCCAAAGAAGAACTGTGGGTCAGATTTCTGCAATGATGTCTTGTATTCGTGCTTACATCTCGTCTCTTCAAACAGCTTTCAACTTTTTGTGTGCGTCTTGCTCAAAGTCTTGCCTGTCTTTTATCTTATCCATCATACGTCGAGTTTGAAAATTCACTTTTAACTGAATTAACTTAGCGAAATCAAATCGAACTTCGTGTAAACAAATGATGCTACAACTATTTTTCACCATTCACGTTTTACTGTTACATGGAACCTCAAAAGATGGAAAGGTAGAGATATTCATGAAAACAAAGGATTTCAAGGCAGTAAAGTACTCGACCAGTTTCATCAATAGAGTTCATTTAGATATTAACTCTTTTTGTAATCGTTGGATCAATCAAAATTTTGTATACAGCGAATGACAAATGTGGCAAATGGTGCTCTGATCCCAAATTGAAAGAGTCATATATCTAAGAGTGCGAAATCAGTAACTTCGATTACTGAACAACAAAAAATATTCAACTCCTCTGAAAAATTACAATAATGTTTATTTCTTTAACCTTTGTCCTTAATACGGCTTTCAGTTCACTTAGCCTATGTCTCAAATTACACAGGCATCAGAAGAAATGTTGGGACAAATCTATCAAACATATTTCCTTCCAGATTTTTAAAAACTGTGAGTTGATATTTTCCATCCAAAATCTCTTATTACCACCACATTTTTTAAATAAGATTAACATCCAGATATTCTCTGTATTTGCTTGAAACACTGATACAAATACATGTAGCTATTTACTTTGCAATTTCAACTTAAAAAACTAAGTATTTAGTTATTCATAAGAAACAGCTGCATTTATGCAACAAGCGGACTTTTTTCGATCGCAGCTAGGAAAATGACATTCTGCATTTTGGCAAAGTTGAATTCTACGGCAGAAATTGGTCAGCTGCATTCAGCAGTCTGTCCTTAAAATAAGAAAGTTGAGTTTTCACAGGAATTGATGACATTAATTTTGTAATAACCATGATAAATCCCAGGCACTTTTAACAGAACGTATGTCATCCTGGAGCAATAACAATAACAATGTAAAGGATAACCACTCACAAAAATTGCTCTAAGAAACTCAAATTACTATTTTCAGGGAACTTTCACCTCTTCTGATATAACACAATGTAAGCAGTGGAAGTGAATTTCTCCGAACTTCCATTTAAACCTAATTTGCCTTTTTGATGTTTTTTTGCAAAGAAAAAACATGGACTATAATTTGTGAGCATGAAAAAGAGGTTAGCATCAGTAATAAGGAAGATTTCGAAAGCCAGGCACAAGGGATCTGCTTTGAATAAATAAATCATTAATGCTACTCATATCTCGATTACTTAGTTTGTTAGAGACTGGCGATTCAAATCCACAAAGGAACAACATTTTTAAAAGTAGTTATAGATTAAGGACACTGCATGTAAATTGAAATTTTTTCTAATGAAAACAGGACCAGATTTGTACCTAATGTATTGATAGAATTGTTGAAACTGAAAAAAAACAAAACAAAACACCGATCAAAAATATTGTATCATGTAATATAAGCCAAAATACCAATCCAATGGCTAAATGAATGATGTTTAGTTACATGTATGTACAGGAGACTGAAGGTATTGTGCACTACTGCAATAATATCTTTTGCTTATCTCATGTAAACATTTTCTTGCTCAGTGATTTCCAAGTTCTTACAATTATATAAACATTCAATGCAGGTGAGCCTTTCTTCAAGTATACAATATTAAGAAATCAATAATGAAAAAAATAACATGTATTATATAGATGGGTGTTTCAGAAATTATGAAAAAACTGGAAAGAAACCTCATGCAACACACGAACAACCAAAAAATACGTGAAAAAATATCGACAAAATGATGTTTAATTCTTGCTTTGAAAATTCTGCCTAGCTTAATTTGAGAGATGGTACTGATGCACCGTCTTTAATTGTGTATAGCCATTCATTATATTGAATTGGTACGTGAAAGAATCTCTACGGACCTTTCACTTAATTCCCTTATCTGCTTATATTTTGTAATGCAGGAGCAACCCGGAAATTGTTGGATAGTTTGATGTGATAAATACTAATTCAGATAGCATATATCTCTACGTTGCCCTCAGTAAGCAAGTCATATATATCCCGCAATTTTGATGTAGTTGCAAGATTCAGACCTTCTGACGTCGAAGAGAAAACGGGAGCACATGCCCTGAATATTTTTGATTTTTTTTTTCTGCAAACACATGTTTACATTAAGGTACATCGAATCATAGAAGTTGCAATTATAGAGAATAACAGAATAAAATGATGGATGCTCTGATTTTGTGTTAAAAGATTGTTGAAATATATGAACAAAAAAAAATCAAACTTTGCTTTTAAGTATTTCAAGTTTCCTCGGAGATAGGCACGACATCAAAAGTTTTGGAAATATTTTTGCTGTTTTTATTTTTCAATTCCACTAATATTTAGGTGAATATCTATTGAGATTTAGGATATAAATGCTTATATTGAATGTGTAAATGAGATGGACAACATTTTTTATGGTAAAAATATAACAGATTCTTTTGTTAGAGATTTTAAGATGAAGTTAGCATGAATTTTTGCTTTTTAGACAATGATTGCCCTCGTTTTCACATTATTTTGCCTAGTTCATTTTTGGACCTTCTTGAGCATCTATTTAGCTATCGAGGAGTCAAGTTGTTGCTGGTCAATTGGTTGAGATTATTGTCCATTGTTCAGTCGTGTCAGTGGCAAGCGTTTTAAATGCTGAACTACTTTCAAAGTCTAACAAGTATTATTGACTTAAATAATTGATAGATGACAATATCCACTTCCCAATATATTTTGGTTGGCGCAATAGTAAGATGAATTCAGTACATACCTCTGATCATCCCTGCAGCAAATGGCATATGTTTTCTGGCTTGTTCACTTTAACTCTCATAAGAATAAGGAAAAGGAAAGTTGGTCCAAACAACTTATGGAATAAAGATATCAGTTCATTTTAGACTTTCAGACACCTCTGGTCAGGAGGGAAAACTGAACTCAATGACTGAGACCATGGTAAGATACTTGTAGCCTAACATATCTGAGAAGATAGGAGACACAAACACAAATCAAAATGTAGAGATGTATCGAATGAAAATAAAATTCACTACGGTTGTATCAGTCTAAATAACTAACGTGCCATGAGAGATGATACATTCCTTTGCATGTGTGTCCATCGCAGTTACAGCAAAGAATGGAACAAAAGATGCAAGACTCATGTCGTGATACAAAATCGATCCTTTTTCTTTTCTTCTCCGACGAACCGAAAAAATCTATTGTCTTCGTTTAAAGACCAAATAAAATCCTCAAACATGCACAGAGAGAGAGAGGGGGAGAGAGAGAGAGGGGAGAGAGAGAGAGAGAGAGAGGGGTGAAGAAAAAGAGAGAGATAGAGAATAAAACGGTAATCAGTTCTTCTGTCAGTCGCCAGGGGCTGGCAGCATGTTGACCATCTCTCTACTACTCTACAACCCTGCTTTTTTTTCATACATCCGTTTTTACAATAGTTTGTTGTATCAGTTGTTTTTCCACATTCTTTTGGCCTTTTCTTTGGGATCAAAATGTAGTATCTGTTCCATGGCAGAACCCGAGGCACCGGTACTGACACTTGCCCGGCGAATGGGCTGGAGATTGTGTTGTGGTTGACATCAAAGACCGAATGCGCCGGTGCAAAGCGTCAGCCAATGAGGTTTTACTGACGCTGTGCTTTGCTGCGCACATTCGAGGCCTTTGGACTCGTCTTTGGGCTCTCCTATTATTACTCAGCCCAGCTGCAGGGGGCAGTTTCCCCGAAGCAGCACTGCTCCGTTGCTCTTGAAAGAACACGTCCCCCGGTGGACGCTTTCGTGACGGAGGTGCTTTGTCAAATATTGCTTTGGTGGGACAGTGATTAAATAGATGTATCAGTTGCTTTAGTGGAGATGTAACAGAAGAATCATTGAAGTTCAAAAATGTATTTTTATGATACCCGTCCGAGGCAAAGTCCGTCTACTATTGTACTGCTCATTTACTCTGATGTCCAATCATTGGTCACTTGTTTACAGGCAACAGTCTTTCCTCTATCAATATATCCTTCACTAAATTAACTTACCCTCTTCTTCTATTTTACACCTGGACTAAGTGTCAGAAATCTGTATCTTATCTTTGACCAAGCATATATGTATATATATACCCACACTAAATTTATCTTTAACAGAAGAGAATTCTGATTAAAAACCAGATGGAATATTTAAGAATAAAATCGAATATTCAATTAAAGAGTCCCCATTGGCCCTCTCCATCTAACTGCTAACCATTGCCACGCATACAATTATTACGATCAGACGATTTCGGCAAAAAGTGATTGAGTTTCGATTTCCAATATCAAATTACGATAACTTGATTGTCCCAACTGGAATGAAAAAATTACATCGTAAAATCCAAAAACAAAAAACAAAAACATAAGAAAAATACACGCATACATGGATAAGGTCAAAAGTGTTCAAGCAATTGTGTTTATTTTAGATTATAGGCCCGTAAAGGGCTTTTCAAGGTTTTTTTTTTCTTTCTCAACTCATTGTATATTGATGAGATGATTTTGATTGTTTCATTCAAAGCTTGATGCAGTGAACATGTTAAGATTTGATTGTATTTATTTAAAATATGATTTATGTCACATTTTGCGTACATTATGACTCCGTAGCATCGACTGAATATAAAGACAAAAATTTGCTTCATGCATCCAAAGAGAAATTGTATTCGATGCCTGATGAGTTTTTTCCCAAATGAGAATTTTCTAAAAAAATATTGTAATTTGCATCAGTACTGTGAATATCAAGCTAGGCAAATGCCAGAAATGAAAGCTAAACAATTGGCAACAGCTGCACATGCCGAGACAACATGTTGTTTGGAAAATCCGAATGAAACCTTGTGAACAGCAAAGAGTCTTTTGAGTCAAAGAGATTGCAGTCACTTTTTAGAAGCCTCTTCGAATATGTTAGCATTAGGAATATCCAGTGCTGCCTAGGGGCCGTTTTGCATTGAAAGCTTGAGCTAAAATTGTTCCAGGGTTCAATCTTTCAACAGATATTTACACAATAGTTACATTACGTATACACAATGTAGTAAACTTTTATGTATCAATATATGATATGCATATTGATACCAGTCCTTCAATTATACAAATTTGACTGCACACAAGAGACAACATTTTTTTTCTAGATTTAGAGCTAGGTATTACTGTTGACGCTAGTTTGAATTCAATGAGAGTAAATATAATCGAAAGGATTCGGACCTAACACATTTGACCATGATTTTAGCCATAAGATACGAGTTGCTTCCATCCGTCCAGTGTCAACGGTAAGTGCTCGAGTTCAGTTTGCAGCACACGTTTCGAATATTTATATTAAACCTTGCCTACCACAAGGCCCTCTCCAATTTGAGTTTTAGTGTTCTACAACATCCCTTTATCTATTACAGATCTGCTTCGATCTCTCTGTTCCTCAATTGTTAACATGGTTTATTTCATGAGTGGGTAAAATATTTACAATAATTCTTCATCTTGATTATATAGACATTTGACTGTGCATATCTTTTAGCTCATCTGGCAATGCACTCTCACTCCCTCAGTAATATATATATATATATATATATATATATATATATATATATATATATATATATATATATATATATATATATATATATGGTAGTTACTTCAACGTAGTAATGCTCCTTTCATCGAGCTAAACAGCCGCCGGTTATGCAAAGGCCCAATAATCGCTTTCACACCTAGATCTCATCTCGTTCATTCTCGATGTATTCGTCTCTTTCAATACAACAGTTACGGATAAGAAATGGATTCATATGATTGGACTGAATGATTATGAACTGCGTAATATTACTCAGAAACTTATTTGAAATGATATGATAAAATTTGGCTGCTGCAGTAATAGAAAAAGCAAGCAATTGGATAGCTGCTCCAATGTAGCGATACTTTTACCATTGAGTTAAACAGCTGCTGGTTATATAAAGGACCACTTTTTATCAAGATTTACTTTCTTATCAGATGAAACATCGTCAAAATTATCAATGTATGTTATTATGTTACTGGAATGTTTTCACAAAAAAAAAAATTGAAACTCTGTGCGAAATGCTCATTCGTTTTTGAGATAATGAAAAGCTTGGCTTCAATCCTTCGATGAAGAGTCGATCAGATTTTCTCTGATTTATATTTTCGAGGAAACCAGACAATCACTTTCGACCTTTGGAAATACCTAAACAATTTTGGCATCAGATGATGTTAACTAATTCTTTTTTTTAGTTGATCTGTTAAGCACAATGCTTCATCAATTAGTTATTGTCTCCATCTTTGGAATAACAACTAGTTTTAACTGTGACTTCTGCACTTTAAAACTATTACCCATTGCTCAGGATTCTTTCAAATCTCTCATGAATCCAAATTGTTCTATTCCTAGCTAACATACATCCGTAAAAAACAATGGCGATGAATTGGGTAAAAATTTTAGTAAATAATTTTTCAAGTAAATGATTAAAAAATGGAGAAAATGGAAACAGCGTCATTTTCCTGAAGATTCTAGAAAAGGATAAATATCTTATCTAATTTTTAACTAAAGTAAAGTTTGTTGTCACGTATTAACTGAGATTTCCAGGCCGAATGATTTGGCAGAAATCATCGTTCAAATTTTACGTGTATGATTTGTCATCAACTGATCCCACGCCGTTTTATTCATCTCTCTCAGCTTTCACCTTTTTGTCTCTCATTAAACAGCAAGAACAGAAATAAATCACGATTTTTGAAAATAATTGTCATTTGAGACATGTCCGCTGAATATAAACGGAATCCCAACGATTGGTGTTGAGCGATGATATAAATGAAGGGATTCTGATGCTGGTGTGGTGGAAATAAACTTAGGGATGTTTAAAAACATAATTAATTGTTGGACAGATCCTATCGTTGTCAAGCGATGACCAGAGTTACGATGAAAGATATGGATAATTTAGAAATTTTAATTGCAATACAACTCAGAAACGCGTTGAATTTTCAGTGTAAATTTAGAACTCAGAATATTTAGGTCATGCTATCTCCGGGGCAAAATGCAAAGAAATCGCCTGGAAAGCGTCAAAAGCTAATATGATTTGCAACACAGGAAGTCGATAATGAATTTAATTGTCGCTTAAAATAACTTGTTGAATTAGTCCGAGATAGATGAAAGAACAACAGGCTATGATAAAAAAGCAAATTTATTCTCAAATGATTGACAAATTAGTTACAACGTGATGAGGGAATCACATTTGACAAAAATCAACAAGAGGGCAAAAATGAATATCATCAAAGATTCTGAAACGATCTGACTTCAGTATTTCTTCTCGTGAATATCTAGTAGTTGACGTCAGTTGAAATGAAAAATTGAAGGTTTCATTTGAATTTAATGTCTTTGTAATTTCACATGAATTTTACTTATCAAGTGAACATTGGTACGATCATTCAATGTTTGAACAATTTTAAATGTCATTTTTTATAGTTATTTTTTCTATAAGATGAAAAGAACCGAGTTATCGAAATCTTTTTAATTTATTCTAGAATCAAAATACTTTAAAAAGCGAGAATCTACTATGCTGTAATAGCTATAATCTTTTAGTGTGGTTCTAAATTAACCAAAAAGACCTAACAATTATTTCCACCGTGAAATCTCATAGACCAATTCGTGGTAAGTATTTTTAATTATTTTCCAGTTTCTCGAATAATCGTGCCCTTTTATTTCTTTTTTTAAATTTTCGGTAGGGTTTTATTTTTAAGATCCTTCTAATACAAAGTCACTGGAGCATCAGAAGTTTTTTCTTGGGAAGGGAACTTATCTGGTCTTAAAATATCTTATAAAAAAGCAAAAGATTATATCAACTCCTAGACAAACCATAATGTGAAAAAACAAGAAGAATTAGGAAAAAAAAATTACATACGATACCAGACAAAGAATTGCTAAAAGTACAGGTAGAAATTCTTTATCATGCTTTGATTCATTTTTTTCTATGAGAATGAGATATATCCTGAAGTTCAACAAAGGGGAATGATGAAGAAATTGATGAATGAATTAGACGTATTTCAAAATAAAAAAAGACGAATTAAATTTTCGTTATATAATTTATAAACTATTCAATCAAATATCCTTCAAAAAATACTGAATTGTTCCCACTGTTATTTTTTGCAGATGATATGAATGTAATTATTACTACCCAATTCAAAATTATCTTTCGAGCTGCTGTTACTAATTACTAAGTGATCAAAATATGAAATTCGTGACGGGTATCAATGTCAGAATACGGTGTGTTGGACCATGTAAAACTCAAAATCCCAATCGTTGCTTCACAACACTGCACAACATAAACCAGTTGTTTTGCGTCCTTCTATTTCTGTAACATGTTTGCATAGTGCACAAAACTTGTGTCCTTGTGCCAGACCCTGCTGAGGAAAACCCTGCTAAATGAATATGGGTGCCTAGCTATCGAGTAATGGTCGGCAAACTAGTCCCACAATCTCGTACTTCAATCCTCATTGGGTTCCCTGTGATTGTGATTTGAAACCAGCACAAGAAACGTCTTGTGAAATATTTATGTGTACATCAATGTAATGTCTCGTCCTACATTTCTACTATATTAAATCGTCTCCTTGCTTCTGACTTATGACATTTTGCCATACAAAAATTGGAAATATGGAAGTTTAATAGTGAAAGTATTATTAGCAAGATTGTTCCTTCGTGTATATATATATATATATATATATATATATATATATATATATATATATATATATATATATATATATATATATATATATATATATATATATACTTAAGTGTAGGGATAAATGCATACATCATGAAATGTACGTGTACATTTTTTTTAATAACTTGGTCATCAGCGAATTTTTTCAATCAACCCGTTGTATTCACAGAAGATTTCGACGGATTGGGAACAGTCCACTAGATGTCCGATGCACTTGTGTATTTGCATTGAAAAATTCCAATGACCTTTTGAAGTAGTTAAAAACCACTGATCGTAAAAGATGGGAAGATCATAAAAGCTGACAGAAATAAAGAAACCTCATGATTTAAAAGAAAAAAAGAACAAACTTTACCTCATCGCAGAAGCAGACAGAGAGGAAAAAACTGCAGGAAAAAAAGAGTGAGATAGAAAAGAAAAAGATAAAGGGGGAAAAGAAAGAGATAATTCAATAATTTGTCTACTTTTTCTATACGTGAGACATGGCATATGGCAAGGCCCTGTTCCTTTCAATATACTGAAAAAGCTATTGTTGCAGGAAAATGAGGAGCAAACCCAAATGTTCCGTTTATTTGAAAAGCGTATGCGACAATAATGTAGAACAGATTCATGCTTGAACCTTTCTTAGCTAGTTTGTACTTGCCCAACTTCTTCAGAGGAGAAAAATAGAGAATAGCTGTTGGGGTAATTAGATTTCCATCTTCAAATCCCCCCTCTCTCTCTCTCTCTCTCTCTCTATATATATATATATATATATATATATATATATATATATATATATATATATATATACATATATATATATATGACAACTTTTCTAAATATAAATTGTAATTATGGCTCTATAAAAAGGTATCAAGTGAAATCTTTTGATTCCATCATATCTTTATTTACATAGATTAAGATAAACTTCTCTGAACTGCATTGTATATTTTACCCATTAGCACATATAATTACCTAAATCCTAAGTCAGTTCACCCTTACCCCTTCAAAATAACCTACCATATCCTTAGGCACACAGAAAAATCTGCTGTGAAGTCAGTGAATTCAGTCAACACGACGACCAACCCACCCAACACTTCCCAGCTCGTGGATACTCCGATATTCTGATAAATAATCTAATCTAAAGAATAATCTTGATCCTAAAAGAAGATAACCAAAAACCAACCCATAGAAAAGTCACATAACACTAGTTACTACCCTCCACAACACTTTCTCCCCATATAAGAAATAATTAGAAACATGGCACGTCTCATAATAAAACTCATATATAGACAAATCTTCAAGAAACCAAGAATCTTGTCTTCCTGTAGGCCCAACAATACTAATGGCATAATCATCAGTACAGAGCAATATTAATAGAGTGCCCCGTAGAATAGATAAACCCCACAATGTTAAATTTTTACAATCATGCAATACAAAAATGCCTATGTTGTAATCAGGTCAAAGTTGTTCACCAGTTCCACCACTAAAATAATCAATATTCACCACAACTTCAAAAGTAGCGACATTATCTTCCTCTTTGAATAAACACAGTGCAATAAGCAGTACATAGGAAAATATTATTGGCCTTTCACCATCCGACCCGATAATTACTCAGACTTAGATACAAAAATTATGATAATCTTTCCAAATAGAGCAGAACTTTCACTTACCTAATCAAAACGTTCGTAATGATGCTGAATTTACTATCATCAAACGAAAATAAAGGTTACAACTTACAAGGTCACAAAAATCCTCGAGAAACATGAAAATATTTGTGCATAAATTTTTAAAATTCTTTCTCCCAATGGACTAAGTATTAAAATGAACAGCATGACCTCTCTCTCCAACCTATAAGACTATTACCAACACTATATTATACCTAAACTGTTCACAAATCAAAACAACTGCATACCAATGAGCCAAAATCTTATGATATACACCCCATCATTTTCAACCGCAAAAAAACACCATCCACCATCACACCTTCAGAATCCAAGATTAAAATTGCATAAATAATGCTAAATAAACAAAGAAGTAAAAAAGGGAGGTTAAAAACTAAGTTAAACTGACTCAGTTTACAATAACAGAAACACAGCAGAACTTCTTAATTTTAAAACTATTCACCCTGTTATCTCAAATGGTTCTTTAAAACTGGGGTTAGTGATCATCACCCCTTCCAAATTTTTAATCCTTTTAATCTATCACACATTTTCACTCCCAACCAGAATGTCCCAATAATAACCAGACTTTTGGAGACTTGACTCCTTTGATGGCCCCGTACTTGCACAAGTGACCTATTTCGATGACAGCTATCATCATCAATTTGGTTCGCTTGACGACAGCAACAGGGTAGACTTAAAGTAAAATATTTCAATTTTATGATTTTCCATAACTATCTATTGCTATACCAGCACTGAAGATGTCAGACATTTCTGTTAAGGATGAAACCTTTTAACTTCGAAACATATTGGAATAACAGTAATAAACGACTCTCTATACACGACTAACTCTGGCTCCAACTCAACTTTTTACTGTACATCTCTGTATCTCTCTCCGTCTGTCGGTCTATCGGTCTGTCTGTCTCTGTCCATCTGTCCATCTGTCTGTCTGTCTGTCTCTGTCTGTCTGTCTGTCTGTCTCTCTCTCTCTCTCTATATATATATATATATATATATATATATATATATATTGTAAGGAAGCTTTAATGATTAAAACACCGAGCAAATTATTGTGTATGGCTTCAGTCACTTATTTCTCAATATCTATTATGATATCTTGTAAGTATTTTAAAAAATGTTCTACATATATTTTCCCTTTTGTTTGGATCATCAGTTGTTTATCATGTAAGTCTTTCAAGGATTCTAAAAATCAAACAGTTCTATGAACATGATTCCCAACAAGTGTTAATCAAACACAGACTCCTTTTCAGCTATGATTCAAATATACAACTAATATTATACATGTAGTTTGCAATCGTACATAGACTATTTTCATGATGTTTTGTATATTGATGTTATTTAATGCAACGTATATCATTTTTTTTCTTTTTCAATCTAGGCCTACGTAGGTTACCCTAAAACATGTTTAATGATTAGCGATCAGTGAGTATAGCAACAAACGTGATCGTGTTACTTATATCGAGTGTTCACCCATGTGGATATTGAATTTGTTGGGCTGGTAAAAATCTCAGACTGTTTGCAAACCAAGTTCTCATATCATCTTTTAGGATATTAATTACAAAGAAGAAGCTAATCGAATCGATTCTCTATCAACATATTCAACCAGAAATTTGCTATTTTTTCAACCAACCTTAAAAGTTAAAATTCCAAAGTTGTATACAATCTCTTCCATCAATTTGTTCATTTCTTCTGATAATAAAAAAATCCTCCTA
Organism: Thysanoteuthis rhombus; assembly: GCA_963457665.1. Classification (NCBI taxonomy): domain Eukaryota; kingdom Metazoa; phylum Mollusca; class Cephalopoda; order Oegopsida; family Thysanoteuthidae; genus Thysanoteuthis; species Thysanoteuthis major. The sequence goes on along the minus strand of OY735219.1, from coordinate 18,756,975 downwards.
ATATATATAGTCGGAGAAAAACCAACTTATTTCCAGCCGATAGTAACACCTAAAATGGTTATTCCATTGAGATACTTGGACAATTAACTGGGATTCAAATTTCGGTCTTTCACACTGTCAAAGACTGGATCTATCTTGTCTGGTTACCTTATTTCTGTAACTAAAATACAAATATATTTTAATCATGATAAAGGGATTACAATGACTGGTCGTGGCTTCATATCATCATCATCATCATCATCATCATCAGTAGCTTAACGCCTGTCGTTAGACTTAAACTTACCCCATGATTCATCTCACTTCTCTATCGTGAGTGTCGGGTAGCAAGTGCTTTCTGAATATGTCTATTTCGTCTCTGCAACTTTGACTCTACTAACTTCAGTAGTACATGTCTCTTGGGGTCCATATATGAGTCGTGGTTCCTATCAAATGTCTGTCATTTTTGCAATGTGACCAGCGCATTGCCATATGTGTTCTTTAATGGATTTCATGATGTCTCAGACTCTTGTTTCCTCCAACATATACTGTGGTTTCTTCATTTGAAGGTTCAACATAATTCTTTCGTGTGCACGTTGCGGGGTTCTTACTTTGCAGTCTCTCAATGAGTCATATGAAAATTCCATTTCTCAGCTCTATAAGAGACTATCGGGAGGATATATTGGTTGTGTATTCCTCTTATCAGGATCCGTTGGAACTTCTTGTTTTTGGAAGTTGAGCAGGCTCTGCCAAAGGCTTAGCACCCTACAGCGATTCTCTGTTTGATTTCTCATGAAGATTCACTGTCTTAGGTAGAAGTAATCATCTATTTTGTCCCGATCATTTGTGCACGAATTATACACACACACGAATATATATATATATATATATATATATATATATATATATATATATATATATATATATATATATATGTATATATAATCGATATACAAATATATAAGTAGATGTTAATGTTTTTGAAAGATTACAAGATGTTTGGTTATCAAAGGAAAATAATGACTGAAACACCATGATATATATATATATATATATATATATATATATATATATATATATATATATATACATATATATATATATATATATGTGTGTGTGTGTGTGTGTGTATAATGACAAAAAGAATTCTCTAGACAAAATCGTTCATGTTTCTGCCCCATTTAGGCTTTTTTTCAAGCAAATGCTTCTGTTTTTTTTTTTATCCCTAATTACGATGGGTATCCGTCTTTTTTCTCATTGAGGAAGGACACCTGTATATATATATATATATACATATATATATATATATATATATATATATATATATATACATATATATATGTATATATATGTATATATATATATATATGTATATATATATATATATATATATATATAAATATATATATATATATATATATATATATATATATATATGACAGAAAAAAGCAACAACTATCTCGATTTTGTCTTTTTAGGTAATTTTTGTGTGCACAGTAGTTGTACTTGAATATATGTACAATTATGTATGAACACTTACCATGTCATTCTTCAGATTATATAGGTAAATAAATAAGGGATTGATTAGTTGAACAATCCACGGGCGTGGTTTTGGTATATATATATGTATATATATATATATATATATATATATATATATATATATATATATATATATTATGTTTGCGATTGGATAAAGAAAGATTATTGGATAAATAACGACTCTCAGGGAGCATTTACTTGCACATCAGTTATACTTATACATGTGTACAAATATTATCATTAATTATATATAAATATATATGTATATATGATAAAATCAGGGATAGAGTTTAACATGATGTAATGCAATATCTGATGTGTGATCAGTTTATTCAATGAAGTTCTCGATATAATTGGCATTTATCATTGAGCTTAGTTGAAAGATATCTCAAAATATGATGCAATGCAGGATTAACCAAACGTCCATGGTATACACTGCCATTTAATCTACAAGTATAAACCAACATAGATGAAATATCTTAAACTAAGATTGGCTCACCATATACGATCATTCAGGAACAGATAATGCATAAACAGTAATTCATTGTCAATATATTATCCATATACCAGAACATTAAAATCCTATGATACCGATTACAATATGGAGAATTTAAAATTTTCACCTTTGCCAATGAAAAACGAAAACAAAAAGAAAGACTATTGGTTAGAAATAATTAGGTACCGTTGAAATTTTGGCACCACTGAAAATGTCCATTAAAAACACCTATTGAAAGAATAGAAAAAAACATATACATATATATGTATATAGAGAGAGAAAGAGTGAAGGTTGATTAGGACAAGGTCCCCTTCCTTTATGAAAAAAAAAAAGATGGACCCGATCATAATTAGGGATAAAAAAATAAACCTAAGCATTTGGTTGAAAAAAAAAAGCCTAAATGGGGCAGAAACATAAATGTGTTTGTGTAACAAATCTTTTTTTCATTATATATATATATATATATATATATATATATATATATATATATATATATATATATCAGTGCATTCATTTAAGGAAATCATACACATTTTTAAAAATATACGTGGGCATGCTGTTAGAAAATCACCTCTGGCAACAACATCATATTTCCTATCTTTTACTAGTTGCATGGAAATTAGAGGAAAAGTTCCATAAGAAAAAAAATACGAGTTGAATTCGGAAAAAATCATGAACGCTGTCGTCTACAGAAGTGTAAGAGAAAGAGAGGGAGAGAGAGAGAGAGAGAGAGAAAGAGAGAGAGAGAGAGAGAGAGGGAAAATCTCACTTGATTAAGCGAGGGTGTCCACAGATAAAGAGGGTTTTCCAATGAAAGCAGTTGGAAATGTTGTTATGCTAAGATTCCTTATCGGCATAATGGTGAAAATGTCGTAAATATTTTTCATTTTGCTAATTTTCAGAACTTTAGCGTTTGATATACTTATATGTATGTAGATAATGATTGAAGTAATGCATGTCTAATGTAAATATGTTATTTCGAGGATTAAGAAAACAATTTTTGGCAGGTGAAATTCTTCTATTTGTGGTTAAATTTATCTCGATCTTTGCTTAGTGATATAGTGAATTTTTGCTTATTCAGTTTGTTTTGTCAGAGTTTGCAGCCGTGAGCTCACCGATGGAAAGATCAAATTAAGAATTAGAGCCCGAACATTGGAAATAACAGCGGACACGTTGGAAAATTGAGTAAACAGATTTAAAGATAAAGAAAGTTTTTTTTCAAAAAGTGTGTTCAATTTGCAGCACAGCCCATCCATCAAATTGCCTTTGTATTGCCTAAAAAACAAAAATGCTGGATCTTCAAGAGGAAATCAATAACCTAAAAACTAACTATCTTCTAACCAAGAGAAAAAAAAGTCGGCTAACGTAACAAACTCATTACATCCATTCCTATTGATAATGGACATTTTGGTCTATCAGGTGATACTGAAGGAGCTCTAGAATATTTTGCAGTATCTTGTTATTAGAGATGACATTTTTGACACAATCAAGCTTTTCTCGGGTAAATGCTGCAAAGATCTGACGACTTGACTCATCCGGAACACGATTGAAAAATTATGCAAGACTATCTTTTCTCTCTAATAGTCGGTTTTGTTATTTGGAACCCTACCAAAAACATGTACTAGTTACAAGTTAGAGTAGGGACGAGCGTTTTTGTTTTTGTGACCAACAGTATTCACCGAACATGTTGTTTCTTTCTTAACAAAAAATGGAATCTGATTTAATTGGTCGCACTTTTAAATCATAGGCATTAGCTTTTGGCAGAGACGAAGTGAAGAGGTCCATAAGTTTTATTAAGTGACAAATTTTGAGTGATTTCGTGAGAGAAAAAAATGCACCTATTGAAACAGTAGGGGAGACTAGAGGTAATTGGTACATTATTTCCTGTGGATCTCTGTGAAATCAATTAGACGCAAAATATGACAAAAAGTTCTTATACGAAAGAGAGTATCATTGGGTGGGCCGTTTAACTCTAAAATATTTCCCCGTTAATTATATAATCATTTGAACACTCCGAATAAAGTGTATAATCCTACCAAGCATTCAGAATGGTGGGAGCAATCTGATTGGACAGGTTTCTTCTCCTGCAACGTCAGTACAGATGGTATTATTAGTGTTTTATTTGGGATTTATGAATTCTTAAACCAGACATTAGAATGACGTGAGTCAATTAGATATTTTATTAATATAAAGACTACCTGGTAGGAATACATATACACACACACATATATATATATATATATATATATATATATATATATATATATATATATATGTGTGTGTGTGTGTGTGTGTGTGTGTGTGTATGAGTTGTTTGCTTGATGGTTGAACAGTGATAAAGTATTTATCATTATTATCATCATTATCATTATTACTATCATTATCATTATTTCCTTTTCCTTTCGTAGCCATATCAACGATATCTCGTCTTCCACATCCTACTTTAGTTACTCAAATCCTCCTTTTTTTCTTCCTTTTTGTTGTTTATTGCACTTTTGGGGGCATTATTTTTTATATGTTATCTGTTTGCTTGCACATACTTTTCTAAATCTGCATGGCCCTCTCCTGGACACAGAACCCCGCGCTGATTAGTCCTCTACATTTTTTTTTCTCTTCCTTTACTGACTATCCGTTCTGTCTCTGGGTTGTAAAGTTCTGTGCATTATCATGAGCTTCCACGTTCGCCAAACCATTGACCGGAGTATTTCTTTTGTTTATCTAAAGATTGGTCCTTTGTATCTTACTACCGATTAGACTTATCTAATCATCTATCAGTCTAGCCATCTCAATTCATTGACATGTTTTATTCCATTCTCATATCTTTATACATCTTGAGAGAGAGCAAAAAGTCATAAAGATATATATGTATATATATATATATATATAGAGAGAGAGAGAGAGAGAGAGAGAGAGAAAGAGAGAGAGAAAGAGAGAGAGCTAGAATGATGGAAAGAGATAGAAAGATATAGAGAGACATAGAGAGAGAGACAGAGAGACGCAGAGAGAAAGAGAGAGAGATAGGTGGGATTGGAAAGCAGACATACTGAAAATATCTGATAAAGAGCGTTTTTTTTTTCGCTTATCTGATCATTTTCCATAAGTTTCCCACAACATACACAAAAGAAAACTGAAAAAAGGAAGGCACTATGGTTTTATAAATCTGTGAAATTGATAAGGATGATGTTTATGACCATTGTTGAATTAAAAGGGTAATGATGCGAAAAAGAACGAAGAAAAAAAAACTCCTGAAATAGTTTCCACTACTGAATGACCGATAAGAAAGGCGATGTTTGAAAACATGGAAAACATCGGAGTCTCAGGGGAGAACCATTTAGAGCATCACATTCTTTCAATCATACCCAATCAATAATTTTGTGAGCTGTTAAATAAAAAAAAAGGAATTATATTCAAGAAAAGCAATAGGAATCATCATCATCATCAATCTTTCAACATCCGTCGTTGGACATATACCTTCCCCAGGATGTGCTGCACGTCCTTATCATGGGTGTCACGGAGCCAGTGCTTTCTGAATTTGTCTATCTTGTCCCTCCGTCTAATTTTCTGCCAGCCTCAGTTGCACACGTGATCTCGGGGGATCCATGTCGAGAGTCAGGATGTCAATCGGTTGTCCTCCATTCACGCAACATGGCCACCCCACTGCCATTTCAGATTTTTAATGGATTCTATTATGTGTCTGACTGTTGTCTTTTTCTGCGCTGTCTTGTGGTTTTTCCATGTGAGGCTCGACATAATTCTTTCATGTGCACGTTGCATGGTTCTCAGTTTGCAGATCTGTCGTCTCTTGGTTAGGTTCCATGTTTCAGCTCCAGAAGTGACTAACTAGGAAGATGCACTCGTTATACACCCTTTTTTATGAGTAATGGGATCTTCTTATTTTTGAAAGTTTAGCTTGCTCTGCTAAAGGTTTGCCACCTTAGTGTGATTTTTCGCTTGATTCCTTCTTTTTATGGGGATTCGTTGTCCAAGGTAGATGTACTGATCTACTTTCTCCAGTCCTCGATTTTGATCTTAGTGTTTTTATCTCCGATGTGGTTGCTGCACATGATCTTCGTCTTGCTGAAGTTCATGCGTAGGCTAACTTTCTTGCTCTCTTCATTTAGTTCATCTATCATTAGTTTGAGGTCGTGTAGGTTCTCGGAAAAAAGGGCAATGTCGTCTGCAAATCAGAGGTTGTAAACAGATACTTGCCATCTATTTTAATTCCTTTATCCTCCCACTTTAGTTTTCTGAAGATCATCTCGAGGCAGGCTGTGAAGAGTTTGGATGAGCTAGTATCACCTTGTCTTACTCCTTTCTGGAACTGAAAGGAGCCCGAGTCTTTATATAGCCTGATAAATGAGCTGCGGTGATTGTATATATGCTTCAGCATTTTGACATGTACTGGATCTACACCTTGTCGAGGGATCACCTCCATGAGCTTGAGACTTTTTACTGAGTTGAACGCTTTTTCGATAAATGCTACAGCGAGTGGTGGTTTATATTTTGCTGCTTTTTCATTCAGCTGATTTATCGATTGCAGGTGGTCCATGGTCGGGTAGCGTCTTCTGAAGCCAACTTGCTCTCGTGGTTGGTTTTCATCAAGTATTTTTGTGATTCGGTTAGTAATCATCTTTGTGAAAAGTTTGTATACGCAGTTGAGTAGGTTTATAGGCCTGTAGTTGTTGAGGTCTTTCGGGTTTCCTTTCTTTGTATAAAAATATTGATGGCAGTGTTCCAGTCATCTGGGACTTTACTGTGTTTTAGACACAAGTTGGAAAGAACGGCCAGTTTCTTGGTGATGATTTTACCTGCTTTTCTGAGTAGATCAATGATTAATTGCTTTCGTTCGAAGTTGAGGCCTTTGTTTATAGCTATGAAGCCCCAACCTCTGTCAAAAGTCGATTCGATGACTGCCATCGTGTACCTCCTTCTGTCTTCCCTTCGTTTTTTCTTGATTAATTTATTAAGTTCGATCTCTTCAATTTTCTCTCTGGTTGTTATCAGTCGCTTGAGGTTTCCATGTTTTTCCATGAGATTTCTGGTTTCATCAGAGATTTTACCAATGAGTTTTGTGCTCATTGGTTTGGTTATACTGACAACTTCTATAATAGATTCTGTCATTTTGTTTTTTATCTCGTTGATGTTGGTGTCGTCTTGTTCAGTAAGAATTTTAAATCCGTTTTTCAGTTCAGGCTTGAAAGATCAAACGTGCTCTTTTGGTATGTTTAGGGGCTGTGGTTTTGTGTGGAACATTTTCCTGCTTTTTGTTGGTGTTCACTTGAATTTTACATTGTACCAGTCAGTGGTCGGTGCTTACATTGACTTGATTCTGAACTTGGATGTCTTTGATGATATCGTTTATGTCCGTTAGGAAGTAGTGTATTTCATTCTTTTTTTCGACTTTGCAGCTCTTCCAAGTCCATTTCCCATTGGGTCCTTTCTTGAAAAAAGTGTTCATGATTTTTAATCCATTATCCGTTGCAAAGTTTACAGGAATTTCTCTTCTCTCGTTCCGTATTTTATATCCAAATTTGTCGACACAATTTTCATTTCCTTGTCCTACCTGTACGTTGAAGTCTTCCATAATGACATTGTAGTGTTTTCTGGTGTCTTGGAGTAGGGAGTTCAAATCATCCTAAAAAGTGTCAATTTCATCTCCCGATGATTGCGAAATGGGAGCGTAGTATTGGATTATATTGAATTTATATTTCTTTGAAAGTTGTACAGTGACGCTAACTACTCGGTTAGAAATGGCTTTGAAGCCGGTTACATTGTCTTTGAGGTCGTCATTTACTTTCTTTTTTTTCCGTAGCTGTAAGGCTTTTCAGTAGGATTAGTTCTTCTCAGGGTCTTCTTACCTCGCTAATGCCTATGATTTCCCTTTTGACATTTTTTTATTTCACTTTCTACATTGGTTAGGTGCATGTTAGTTGACAGTGTTCTGACGTTCCAGGTGCCTCTATAAAATGCTGTCCTTTTGGTCACAGTCTTACAGCTATCATAAAATGGTTGCTATTGGATCGATGACTCAGTGGAAACAGGTATTTTTTGGATGAAAGGGTTTGGGTAGTCGCTTTCTGAGCATATCACCCACACCTAAAGTGAGTGATATGGCTGAGTCTCTTGGGGCCGATGATCCAGCAGGAACGGATGCTCTCTTGGTGTAGTGTTTGGATAGTCGCCCTTGGAGCACATCATCCCCACCCAAAGTGAGTGTATGTATGTATGTATGTATGTATGTATGTATGTATGTATGTATGTATGTATGTATTTGATTGGTTATCTTTTGTTCTGACCAGATAAATAACCGTCTATTCCCCAGGCTCTGTGAAAAATATAATTCCAAAGTCTATCAAAGTAAAAAGTAAGGCCAAACATTTTCAACAAAACAGTTCAACTACAATGTTTAAATAACTTTATGATTCATCAGACGCTGGATTAGTAAGGACAATTGTTATCGAGTGGTGATTATATGGCTTCTTACCAACGTTTTATGCTCACGAAACCCCCAAGTAATATCAATCTTGTACGTGTGCTTCTTGAAAATAATTGCAACAACTGACAATAGAAAAAAGTAAGAACGGGATCTCTATCCATCTATCTATCTATCTATCTATCTATCTATCTATCTATATATATATATATATATATATATATATATATATATATATTGTAACATTGTGAATGTGATTGACTGACTCTAACAGAGTCCCAACAACAAAGATAAAATTCATAATAGTTTGTAAGATCAGATTCATGTTTGTTCAATAAAGCCATGTGTGTCACACGGTCTCATCCAAAGAGCGCCTATTTGAGTTTACCATGCGTGACTTCTGAGATCACTCAATAAGGAAAGGCACCAGCCAGTTAAGGGAAAATTATCCCTGAGACGGTCTTGAGTGATATTTTGGGTACCAAGAATGCAGAGTAGAAAACTAAGGGAGCCAAAAACCCTTTAGAAAATACAATTTGACATTCTCGTTTTAGAAAGGGAATTGTTTGTTTCGTTTTTTTTTTCAAATTCAATATAACAATGATACAGACTGAACTAATCATTCCAGTATCAAGATCGTAAACCAGAATAAACATTCTTATATAAACAAGTATGAATTTCAATTTAGTTCGTAGAAATATTTTGACATTCTGATTCTAGCGTTGAAATAGTCCGAATTATTTCCATTTGAAGCAATTAAGTGCTAAGATCGAGTATTTGAATCACTTTTACATCTATGATATATAAAAAGATAAATAGATATTCTTATTTTGTAGAAATGTTTCAAGAAAAAATGTTACATGATAGAGTATAATGTTTTAATCATGAAAATCATGACACCACAAATTATACAGACAGAAATTTAAAAATAAAACAAAATATCTGTTTTTATTATGTTTGAAGAGTGAACGCATAGTCCTTTTGTGCACGGTAGATAAAAAGCTTATCTGGAATAATATTATGCCATTCAATAATCACGACAGAGTAGCGTACAAAAGGTATAGGCATTATTGACCCCTTCAAAGTACCTCCTTGAGACCTCACCTACTTATTATCTGTTCTTTCGAACCCTTATAATCAACTTCATATCTCATTTTTCCTCATTCTCCTCTTTTATGGTTTCATATCTGTCAGAGTTCCCATGTAGACTTTCTATTGTACAAGTATTACTGATTTTTCCTCATCAGATGAAGTAATGTTAACCATTCACTGTCTTCCTCATGTATTTATCGACTTTAATTATTTTACATGCAATTTTTGTAACTCACTCAGATTGTCAATCTACGACGGAGAGTCAACAACGCAGATCAGAAAAAAATGAATGACAAACAAGTGTTTTTTTTAATAACTTTTTATTCGTTTAAAATTTTTAAAGCATTACGTTTTCTGCCTGATCGGTTGTAACGCTCGCAGGTTAGTTTCAATTTTCCTCATGGTGGAGAGGAATAAGAGTTATCTTCCCCTGGGCAGAAAACAAATCGGAAAAGAATAATCAATATCAATCAGAATTTTTGTGTGTAAAGATGAATTATCTGGCTGCAGGGTAAATAACAGATATTTTTAAACGATTCTTCTGTCATCCTTTTCTAAACTTAGAGAATTGATTTGAATCATTTATTTTTCTTCTTCTTCTTCGTCTTCTTCTTTTTCTTCTTCTTCTTCTTCTTCTTCTTCTTCTTCTTCTTCTTCTTCTTCTTCTTCTTCTTCTTTCCTCCTCCATCATCATCATCATCATCATCATCATCATCGTTCTCAGACATGGATCTTCCCTTGGATTTTCAGACCTTTTTCACCACAGGAATTGTGGAACCAGTCCTTTCTGAATCTATCTAGCTCGTCACGATCTTACATTTAGTTGGCCACAATTTCTCGTATGATCTTTGGGGATCCACATTGTGAGTCGTGATGCTCAGCGGTTGTTTTGAATTTTTGCAATATGTCCAGGCCATTGCTATTTGATATTTATGACAGTTTCTATGATACTTCAGACTGCAGTCCTCTCTCTGTTATTCTGTGCTGTTTTATAATCCCGTCACATGAGATAGAGCGTAACCATCTCACGTGCACGTTGCATGGTTTGAGGTTAAATCTCTGAATAAGGAAGGTGGAAGTAGTTTGATGGTCTACGGCGAGTTTGTCTCTTCGTGATGTCGCATTTGTGTCTTATCATCAGCTGGAAGTGTTTAGATCTTCTTTATGTTGTATTTGTCTCTTGGTTATGTTCCGTCAGTTTCTTTATTATCAACTTGAAAATAAAAATGAATGAATGAAAAGATACAAAGTCAACAGCCCTCTTATATCTTTTTTTCTCTTTTTAAACCACCGTACGTTTTCCCACCAAAAATTCGACTACACTGACTCGTGAGCATTCAAAGAATGCCGCTCCACTTCACAGGAGAATATTTTTTCCGTGCTAAATAACTGGTTTTGCAAAGTGGACATCACATCACAATAGGATTATAGAGATTTGTATCGTTCACGTAACTTTGACATCTATCACCTGAAACTGATGTTTTACGTGTTAAAATCTCAAAGAACATACCTTACCTTCATCGATCTGTTTTCCAAAATAGAAACATAATTCCATGATGGATGACGAATCGTTTTATAATTGACTTGACTATTTTAAGTTTATAATCGGTATTACTGGTATATTTGGTTGATAGTTTAAATAAGCATGTGTCCGGACATATGAATGCAGAGGACTTGTCAGCATGGAAAATGTAATCAAGGTGCAGAGTTCTGATTCTGGCTAAGGTAGTTTGTGTTCATATTATGGCATTGCCTTGAGAAAAGCATGGATCCAACTCTCTTAATAGGTCGTATCATTGATAACAAGTAGCAAACCTGATACAATCAGTCAGTGGTATTTATCAGAAAAAATTTTGACAGCACTAAGAAAAACCGTGAATCTAAAGGGTCAAAGCAGTGGCTGCCCTATCGATCATCGATTCGATTCCTGCAACAACTCTATTTCCATTAATTGTTTATTCTATTTACGCAGTCTAGACCAAATGATTTGTTCACTGTGTAATAAGTGTGGATCGTTCAAGATAGAGTTCCAGTACAATATGATAACGTCTAGAATTATATATATATATATATATATATATATATATATATATATATATATATATGTGTGTGTGTGTGTGTGTGTGTGTGTGTGTGTATAGAGAGAGAGAGTAAGAGAGAGAAAAGGAGATAGAGAGAGAGAAAAGAGAATGGTTGAATAGATAGATAGATAGATAGATAGACGTATGGGACAGTCAGAAAATTAAGGAATACTGTTTCATTTCTGTACATGCCATTGTGCCCGACCAAAAAGGGGGATCCTAATTCAAAATGGGGCGGTGACCCCTTCTCATGAGACCCCATTTGTTTGGTTTTTTGTATTTTTGTTGCTTTTTTTGTTTTGCTTTCGTATTTAATTTAATCACTCATTTGTCATTCCAATTTATCCCCTTGTTATCACACCCCTATGCTTGCCCCTGTACTTGCCACCTTTCCCTGGTTCATCTGTGGAATTATTTACCTGGATTATCACCCCTATAATGTTTCTTCAATACAATTTCAAATTGATGTAAACATTTACCTTCCCCTGGGGTAGCAATACGGAATGAAGAATAATCGCAATTGCCACGCACGATACGTCGATAGAAATAAATCTCTCGAAAATGAATGACTGAACTTGATCGAGAACAATGTCTGCATAAGCACACACACACGCACACACACACATACACATCTGCACGCTCATTCGTTCATCAAAAAATACAGTAAGCATATTGAGAATGTACTAGACTATTACTACAAAAATAGACGATTCAAAGGTCACTGGTTATTTAAACGTTCATCAATTAATCTAACATTATGTGATGAATATTATTTATGAAAAAAATCGAAAGTATGTTTTTAAAAAAATTGTTCTACATTTAAAGATGTTTAAATTTCTATCTGCTTTTTTGAATAAATCTCTCGGTGAATATTGGCGATGGACATTCTTTCGAGCATAAAATATGTCTCTATTGAGATGAAACTAAGCTGGAGCATTTAATTTTGTCGCAATTCCTCGCAATCTATACTTGTTCATCATTGGTATTTTTTCTAGTTTTCGCTTGCAAATTGTGACTTTTTTTATGGGAATTAAGCTAGGTAAATATAGATTTGAATGAAAAAAAAATCCCAAAACAAACTACTATACACTTGTTTTAATTCAAATAGTTTTTCTAACATAGAACACATGCATCTGATCTTCTTGGTTAATTTTTAAGGTAATTCCGGGTGATTATCTCAAAACGGTACGAACAAAGAAATTACATGAATATTCTTCAACTCGTGAAATATTTTTTCATTTTATAAGGTACGTTCGTTTCTTTCTTAAATAACACAGTGCCCACTATCAGGTACTAGTTAAAATTCCCCCCAAAATGTTAAGTTACATCTTAGGTACCCAGGGTGCATTGCAGCCCTGTTTGACTCTGACAACCCTTTCTAATGCTGAAAAAAATTTAAAAAAAAAAAAAGTTGTGAAGTCGCCTCACTTTGGAACGTCTGTTTTAATCATAGTCCTTTGTATGGAGAAAGGCTTCTGATAATCAAAAGAAGATGATCTTGGACGGGTTGACAAAACGGTAAGACATTCGTTCAATCAGTGGGATTTCTCTCTCTCTTTCCCTCTCTCCCTCTCTTTTTTCTGTATACATATGGAGTGCATATAAACATTGTATTGTCTTCTTTTTTTCTCCCATTGTTTGTTTGTATTTTAGTTTCTTTCTTTATCCTTCCCCCCTCTCTCTCTCTCTTGGAAATAGAACATACCAGCCAATGTAAAACAAAAACCAATTAATTTAAAAAAATCTCTTTCTCCCCTTCTCGATGTATATATATATATATATATATATATATATATATATATATATATATATATATATATATATATATATATATATATATATATATATATATATATATATATATCGAAAGAGGAAGAGAGAGACAGAAAGAAAGAGAGGTTACAGAAAAAAAGACGACATGATACTAGTATCATAGCTCATTTGCTTTCTCTGAATTCTTATTCAATATCTATTTTCTACTCAAATGCAAATTTAAAATAGTCATTACTCTAATAAAAAATGTAATGCCAACTTCAATTTTCACAGTATAAGGCAGGATCTTTCATATTGACAATGAAGTTTAGTGGTTCTTAAATTCTTTTGCCAGTAAACTGAAGTTTTATCTGAAATCTTTCATCGAGACGTATGTTCCCATTTATAGTCTAAAAATAATGTGTCGCACAAAAGAAACCAAAAATGTAAGTTATCAATCATTGTAAAACAAATGAAAGGTAATTTACAAGATTTTAAAAATGTCAGATACGTAGAAAGTAAATATATTATTCATGAAAAAGATCCAGATGTCCGTTGTACCGGGATTCGTCGATCGATAATCCGTAATACGGGCGTCCGTTAAAAGGAAATCAGTAATCAAAACACCGTTATGGTAGGGTCCTCTACTGTTTTCAATAATTCCATTGAAAACCTTAATTACATACCCCTGGAGGATCAAACTCTTCATGTTCAGTATTTGCTCACTTTGTATATTAGTAAGGCTCCTTGAGAGGATCGAACCCACGACTGACGCATTTCATTCGAAGGATTGTATTGCTAATCATTAATCTCCAGACGACGATGCCAAACATCACTCTATGACAGGCGTCTTATCATTAATGTTTGCAATGGCAGTTTATGCACCTGTTGGTTAATATTTCCCAATAATTTTAGGGTTTCACAGAAAAAAAAAAAAATTAAAAGTATATCTTATTACTGGAGATTAACCCAAAAACTCCTCGGGAAACAACACTTTTCCATCAATGAGCACAGGTGGGCTTATTCTGCCTAAATTAAGTTATTATTCCAGTCAACGAACACCGGGTTCTGATTCAGCTAAGATACCATTTTGACGAGAAAATTCGTATCGCATTTAGAAATTCTAAGCTTTCTTTATTCTATTAAACAAATGCTGCTTTTTACTATTTTTTCATTATCAGAAGATGATACCTTTCGTGAGAGACACATTGAAGACAAATCTTGCAGACGTGATTCACTCTACATACATGATATTAAAAAAAGTTTTGTCTTGTACGGAGTTGCTGAGAGTACATGGAATAAGCATCTGGTGAATTAACCTATGATGAATAAAAGTGAAAGCATTCTATTTCAATAGTAAATCTTTGTAATTCTGGTCAAAAATATACTTGTATGATTAGGAATATATTATCAAATTTACCCCTACCAAGGTAAAAGAAAAACAAAAACGAAACGAAACAAAACTTGACATCTTTGATTATCTTTGATGATGCGTCGTCATGATGAACTTTTGCTTTGATTTCAAGTTCATTTATCAGATCTGTCTTAGTTTTTTATCGTAGATCTCAGCTTGTTCAACTCTACGACTCCAAAAATACACACTCACGAACAAACACACACACACACACACGCTAATATATATATATATATATATATATATATATATATATATATATATATATATATATATATATAATTGTTCATAGTGTCATAGACGGACAGCCGTTTCATCGTTTAACGACTCTTCAGTGTCAGTATAAATTAGGTATCTACTCCAGTGCCGCTAGGCATGGTTAGAAACCTTCACTCCAGATTCAGAGTCTGGTATTCTCCCCACTGCCCTACGCAGAACTGAACGATTTGTAGGACCGAATTAGAAGAAATGCTTCTTAAGCATAATTCACCATTTACAAGAGTCTTGATTCTCAGATGATGAAAAGCGTCATATATATATATACATATATATATATATATATATATATATATATATATATATATATTATATATATATATATATATATATATATATCTCCTGAGGTTGATTAAAATATGAACATATTGTTATGGATAATTATAGATAAATAGGTTGTTTACATAGATAACACTCTAGAAATCATCTTCAAAGTTTAAAAAAAATGATATATAATGTCATATGTTATTGTCTTTGCTATGATTAATCAGGCTTTAATTTTGATGCTCCCCGTACCTAAAAGTAATATTTCAATCGAATGTCTGCAAGTGAAGTGTTTGCTTTTAAATAATGTTGATGTCCAATATATGTGACTACATTTTTTAAAACTTACACGAACAGAAAAAATTTTGAGATAGAAAATCTGTTGGTGTATTTGTAAGAGTCATTTCTTATGTTTTGTTGTAGAAATATCATCATTGTTCTCGTATGTTCTAAAACATTTTTCTTTTTCACCATCTACACCCTCATGTTAATCATTGCTGCTGCGATTTCTTTTTGCTGATAAATCTTGGTTTTCATTTAGCGAAAAAAGCTTTTATTTCCATAACACATCCTCATAGAATTAGTTGGAACACCTAGACATGTAGTGCAAATATTCTCAAAAATATAAGAATAATTGAATAATGGCATTGCAAAACTTTAAATACTAACAAGCATTCACCTTTTCGTTAAATATTAGAAAAAAAAATTATGAATACAACAATCCAAAAATTTCTAAAATAAGAATATCTAAAAAAGAATACTCAGATATGAAAATTAAACTTATTGATAAAGCAATGAAAGTGAATTATTTGGGAAATGCAGAGGAATTCTTTCTGGGAAATTATCATACAAAAATGAAGGGATATATATTGAAAAATATGTCATACGAAGCTCATTAGTATGAAGCATTTCGAAGGAATTTTTTTTAGTAAGTAATCTTAGCATGAATCGTGTCAACACCATAACTGACACAATCCTTAGGATATAAATCAGGTGCATCAGGGACACAGTGGAATACATCAGCCAAAATTTTGTGATAATGACAAGCCCAATTATCAAAATGAATTTTACAATGATAGGAAGAGTTTTTTTCTTTCTAATTACTGACTATTCTTTCTCACAAGGAAAAGCTATTGAATAGATCAGCTGATATGTTTTGATTACAACAGAAGCAACAGCATAATTTCAATAGTCTGTACAACTCTTTCAATGATAAGGACTCTTTTCAATATGATAGAGGGTATCAATTTTAATGTCATGCCTACTATTTAATCGATTATACACAGTCTGACTCAGAATAGACGGAACGAACAAAATAGTGAAACAAGAATATAAAGATTATAACATCTTTTTAATGATTCTTTTAAAATCAGTAAAAGATATTGCCCTCATAGCAAAAGTAAGATCATAAGAGAACTTGGTACTTGAGAATAGCGTCAACCAAAACTTTCAAAACTTTACACTCGTTCAACTAAGATAAAATGACAGAATTCCTGTCACAGCAAAGTGATAAGACAATACTTAAAGCAAGATAGCCTATACCACATAGAAGAGGTTTGATGAAGAAATTATTTGCAGATTCTACCGATAAGTGAGCGAATTTTTTTTACTAGAAATGTTTTGTGTGGTTTCCATTTCTGTCAGAACTTCTTCCAAGGTTCATTGTTTAAAGAATTGATCAATTATACTAGGTTTAAACCTGCCATGACCTGCATTGATGATCTGTAATTTTTTAGTTATGCAATAAATTCGAATAATCGAAATCCAAATAATCTCAAGACTAAGTAAATTATTGGGGTACTTGACTGAAGGTTTCATGGAATTTATCATGGTGGAGTTTCACTTGGTGGTACATATCTTCTCTGCAAAGTGATAGGACATTCTGACTGAAGTAATCACTGAGACTAATCAATTGGAGCAGCTGGATTGAATCGGTTTTTAAATTAGAGCAAAATAATGAAAAACTGAATCATCTAGAATTGGAACTTTGTTCTGCTTATGGCATAATTTCTTGGAGTTTTTAGAACGACTCATTAATGAATAGAACGACGTCCCATCGAACCGGAGATGAGCACTTTATAACTCAGCCACGGTGATCAGCAAATGTATATGCAAGTTTGTTGAATATTTGGTTGCATCTGATCGGGACGTTTCATTTTAAAACAACTATCAATTTAACACTTCAAAAAAATACATACATGTGTTCTTCATAATTTTGGATAAGAGTATGTTGTGATGAATGCTGAGGAGAACGTATAGGTACAAATATGTAATTCTGTCAGTCCTATGATTATATGAAAAAATGTTTGATACCACAGCTTTATATCTACATTTTTCATTAACTTTTCTTCCTAATGAGGAGAAGTAATTGAAATAAGATTGATTCATTCATTACTCCACTATTCACATAGATATTGTGCTATTTTTCTGTGTAGCTTACAAGTTCCGTTTCTCTCACTTGGTGCCTAAATTAGTCGTCACAATCTAAACGCCTACGATTTTGAGGTTCTTTGTTTGGACTACTGATCAAACGATTAAATTTTAATATAGCTACGTTCTCACCTCGTGGGAGCTGCTGAAAAAAATTCTTATCTCTGATCAGCACTGAAAAACATCTGCCTAGAGTTATTTGATTCGAAGTTGAACACAACGCAGGTACTCATCTTATATAAATAATCAATCTTTGTGAAACCTAGTGCCAGTAGTATTTGGCTGTAAATAAATTGTGACAAGAGCTGCAAGCAAAAATCAGTAACACCAGAATTCAAATTGTGGCAGTTGGACCCGAGACTGGACCAATCACATCTCCAACGAACTCTTGACTGATCAGGGAGCGGGGGTCAAGATTGAATTGCTAGCAAACCAGCCACATAAGCTGGTGGGGTAGGATAGAAGTCAAACATTTACCTTCGGGTTGATTCTGTTCCCCATTCAAATCCAAGAAGAAGTATCTAGTGGACAATCCATCCAACTATGTATATTGGGAAAACATTGCTATCATTCTCCTTTCAGCGCTTCTGAGTTAAATAATGCTTTTGTTAAATATGCTTTTTGTGGGGGCATATGTGAGATACTCTTTTATACTTTATCACTTACTTATATGTATGGAGTTCATGCAGATGTTTTAGTATGACCCTTCTCGTGCGACAAAAGAATGATAAAAACATCATAAATGGGTTCATTTGAGTAACAGGATCAGTGGGGCGTGGTCACTCAGAATCCAAACAGTATCGTAAGCCAGTCATAGCCACTTCTATACAAAAACGTTTGGAAGGATGAAGTGAAACAGGACTGGAAACAAAAAGGGAACGAATATCAAGATTCTAATGTCGGAACAAAGAAAGATAGACAGCAAGTTTCATTGCATTTGAAACGAAAGGAAACAGGTAGAATCCTATAGATAAAAAAAGCATATATATTTAGTAATGGTATCAGGTAGAACGATATGAGCAAGATGATATACGTAATGATGAGATGAAACAAATGATATATGTTGATTTGGTAAAAAAAAAAAATGATAGAAAAATACCCTCGCCTATAGGTTAGGGGGTAGGGTCCGTTGAGCAGAGTGACAGAGTAGTGAGAGATGCATACTCGGGTAGAGTTGATTAAGTAGTCACTTTCCCTTTCTTTCAAGACGCTTCATCAGCTCTCTTTCTCCTTCTCCCCCTCCCCCTCTCTCTCTCTCGCTCTCTCTCTCTCTCTCTCTCTCAGTGGGACGTTTACTTGTTTGGTATGCAATGTATTTTGAGTTGGGTGATGATAAACAAGTTACATCTTGAATCCCAAAACGATTCTTGCATGTTCCGGTCCTACCTTAGTTGCAGCCAAAATACAGAATGCTATGAAACGTGTAACGGTACATACACCGCCTGTAAATCCGATGTCAAGCAAATAGATACCATTAGTATTGTGTTAAATTTCCGATAAAGGCTTATTGGAGAGAGTTGAAGTTATTTAATCCCTATTGATAAACAACCATCTACAACTTGTATATCGGAGAAAAAAACAAGACCTTGCTTTGATGACTGAGCAGATTGGAGGAGAATGAAGTCTAAAATAATGTCCATGACAGTTAGTGCTCTGAGATACTGTGCCAAAAACACTGGAAATTCCCAAATCAGACCAGAAGGTACATCGCCTGAAATTTTTTGATAATGGCTCAGAAAAAAATAAAATGATCAAATCGTTACAAAAAACCCTCTCAAAAACAAATGTTGTCTTAACTTTAGCAGAATCCTATATCAGATGGAAAAAAAATCTCAGTGCTTTCGGCCATAGACGATATTGGATCGTAACTAAATATTCTCTGCGGTCATAACATCAAATCATTAATCAATTAGTAGTGGCCCAAGGAAACTAATGAGAGCCTTCTCTGAGATAAATGACTGAACTATTTTAATCTTTCTTCGTTTTCCTGAAGCAGTATGGTGCCGGGGGTAGAAAACACGAGTTGAGTACGAACGGCAAATATAGAAAGGACCAAAAAAGACAACCCAATATTGTCCACCTTTATTGATAATTAATCAATTTCAGTCGAAGATGCAACATAAATGAAACAGTTGTTGGATCAAACAGGGAAGGCTATCAATGAATTTCAAAATCTCGAAAATGAAGACGGCAATTTTCATTTATCACCAAAAAAAAAGTAAGACTCTAGCTGTAAATGAGTAGGCATTTTTTTGTGGCATGTCAACACCCTAGTTTGAAAACGTAATTAAATTTTTTTTTAAAGTAATCAAGTGTGTTCTTCACGTATATGAGGATAAATGTGTTCCCTGGTTGGAAATCAACAAAATCATCGAATGATTTGAGGAGGAATGATCCCCGAGACCACATGCGCAACTGAGGCCGGCAAAATGTTAGATGGAGAGACGTGCTAGACAAGTTCAGGAAGTACTGATTCTGTGACGCCCATGATAGGGAAGTGTGGCAAATCCTGGGAAAGGTCTATGTCCAACGACGGACGCTAAAAGACTGATGATGATGAATGATCATGATCACAGGAGAAAAATATCTATTTTCTTAAATTTGAAGTACAAACATATTCAAAATAAATTTTGTTTTACATTTGATAAATACTGAAAGACTTACCAATATGCACTAAATTGGTTTTCAGTGACTTTTTCAATGAAACACAACACAAATCTTCTGATACTTTTTCCATATAGATTGTAACTGAAAGATTTATTAGGACCACAATATCAATTTTCAGTGATTTTTTGTATGGAAGAGTTTTTGCAAGACGGATCAGATATTTTTCAATGAAAACTGTTACAGCCTCTTTTACAAAGTCATGATATTTATGCAATATGTCTTCCAATATATCTCTGGCCCTTGGAAATATCAACAAATAGTGTTTACCTCATTTTTTCCAGTCTTTCTCCTCACTAATGACACTTCGACTCTGGTGATAAAGAAGTTTTATATTACTTTGTTTTCAGCAAATTGACGATTTTCCGTAAAGGTTACACTGATAGCCACAGGAATGCCTTTGACTAAAAAAAGGCAAACATAATCCATGATTTGTATGAGTAAAACGAACTCATTAGTTAGTTTATTCTATTTTTCTTTTTACATGTCAACTGGCCAAATATCAATATCATCTAAATTCTATTGAAGAAACGAATGAAAAAAACCGTCAAGTTTTGGTCGTTTTACCGCAACCAAAGTAAAGGGATGCAATTTCGAAACCTGACCGTAACGTATCTTTTATTTCCAATATGCAGTGTACAAATGAAATAAATCATCAAAAGAATGCACATTCTCGGTAGTTATCACGTGAAAATATTTTTTCAAGATATTTTGAATAGAAAAGTTTGTTTATCTAAAAAAAATGTTCTTATCGAAATCTGATAAATATGCTGATTTTTGCCAGATTTTAAAATTTTTCCCGATGTTGATTTTCTGTTGAATTTGTGTTCATCCTCGCTAAACATGGAATAAATCAAAATCATTTCAAATCTATTCTGCCTTGAGTCATAAAACAGAAAAAAAAAATGAACACATTTTTGGATATCCGTAATGAATTCCGTACCTTCAAGACAAGAATCACTTTCACGTTAAGGTGGATCGCAAATCCAAAAGAAGGGCATTCTGCTCCCGGCAAGTATTTCCTAAGGGGGTGAATATTAGCCAGGGAAGAAACTGCGAAATTCAGAAAGCTCTTTTGACACTCAAACCAAATCGAACGTGAAATGCATACTTCCTCATAAGTGCAATCAACTTTCAAAGAGATTGAGTAGCCTTTCAGTTCATTCTACCAAATAAATCGAAAATTAATGGTTTTCTAATTTTGTAGACTCACATTCTTTTACGATTTTTCGAAAAACATATGTTGTCCAAGCAACAATCTTTCATTCATAATTGAGGTTATGTTTGGGCCTCTGTCGACTTTTCATTATCGATATCAATGCTCCCAGACTTAAAGTTACGGAACTATCGCTGAACAGTTCGAACAGTATCAGTGCTTAACTCAGATGCTTTGGAAATAGCGTCAGCTGTTTATTCAACATTGTGTTATTTCTTTTAATTGTTCTAGGAAGATTAGTCTTACTCTCTAGTTGGACACTATTTTTGTCATGGACTCAGAACAATTAAATCAAAGAAATTTTATTCCCGTTTATAAAGGATCTAGAAATAATGGGATTACATTTTGTATTGATTCCAATCATCAAAAATCGCCATTTTATGCGTAGCAACTTCTTATGTACAATGTGACATCATTCTAAAAACAAGAAAGTCAGTCGTTAAAAGTGTTTCTTTATACAAAAGCATTTTGTCTGATTCGAAGGGTAACCAGAAGGAAAAGAAAAACATTCTCTCGTTTAGTTACCGAAGCTGATATTTTTTTTGGCTGACAATAAATGCAGGAAATATCCAATACCTTTCTAAGATATGCGATATAATATAGTTAAACTCATTCAATATTGATAAAATTTCAAATTTTTATTCGTAACCTTCCTATGTTCAATGTTGTTTTGATAATTTCTGTTTGATGTATAACGATGCTGAAGTAACCATCCTCGAAATGAGTGTATAAGATACTTTAAATTCATTGTAACTGTGGTTGGGGGAAGCAAAACTTTTGATTTCGACACCAGGCCTGCCTCTTTACAGTTTTTTCATTAGTTGTTTCAAGAATCTTTGCGTGTTACATCGACAACAACACTCGGTAAACCCCAGTAAGTGAAAAAAAACTCCAAAAACAAACACAAAAAAAGCAACAACAACAACAAAAAAAACAACATTTGCAGACATTTTGTCGCCCTTAACCAGATGTTTGTTACTGATATTAACGTGTTTTCTGATTGGACCAGCAACCTGATGAGGCGGCACCCAAGGGTCTAATCAAAGAACATCCGAAAACCGTAGGTCCCTAATTAGTGTATCCACGCATGTCTTCTATTTCACTTCCGGCAAAAGTAGTGTACTGATCAAATTCTTCAAAGGAAATTTACTTTGCGATATGTGAAACATGAATTTCGGAACGAAGCTCATTGAATGATGACAGAGACTAACAGATCTGCCTAGAATGTATCAAATAGACGGATCCACAAACATATAATAGACTGATATATCTTGTTCTTTAACAGATTAGAATACTGTCAAATAGCTTCCATTCCTTTAAATAATCATAGTTACCGTGCATTCTAATCTGAACATGTATTTGGACATGTTTTTCCTGACATTTTAATACTTAGGGAATTACTTATTGATCTCTGAAACCCCCCAATATGACAACATCGTGAAACTTATTTTCTCCATTAACATCTAAGTCTGAATCTTGTTTTGATATATAATCATTATCAATTGTAGAAGTAACAGTAGTAGTGCCAGTAAGCTACAACAGAGATAATCATAATCTGTGTTTTAAACATAAAACATGCTAACTATAGCTCAATCATCCATATGAAAATCTGGAAGAGTGATTTTTCATAAATCAGTGTGATTTCGGTTTTGGATGAATCGACGTTGTTCTTGATTTGATCATTTCCATATTTGTTCATCATCTAGTGAATTTGATAGAGATATAAAAAGGGAAATATTTATTTGATCAATCTCCTGTTAAGAACTCAATTATTCAATATTGTTATAGTTAACACACCCTTTTCCAGGGTTGAGCTCACTTGGAGTAAGGCAACTCATCGATTTTGAGCAACTACAGCAATGCTCTTTCAACTCTGGAATTGAGCACTCTGGTGGATGAGGAATAATGCATAAGTATATATATATCACTTAATTCGCTAGGGCTGGTGTCAAGCATATGTCTCTGGGTCTGAAACGTTGGTTCCAAGCAAACTTATTGGTACTGGAAAGATTGTGGAGGACAGACTTATTAACTATGCATATTTATAAATGTGTATATATATATATATATGTATATATATATGTGTGTGTGTGTGTGTGTGTGTGTTGTGTATCAAGAAAATTGTTTGTGGACTATCTGTTGGACGGATTTTATAGCTCACTATCAACTATTTTCCATCTGTTTTTTTCTATCAATCAGTCTATCTTGTCCCAACTAGTACACATTTTTATGTATACACAAATACATATGCACACAAGAACAGAGTCTCATACGTATCCATTAACACATAAAGTTACAAACATCATTCCTATGTTCGTTTTTATCCAAAGCTCTCTAGCTGCATATAATTACCCTTTAAGTATGATCAAGCCAAACGTGCTACAGATATTTTAATTGGGAAAGTTCACGTTGACCTATGAACCCAGCAAGTTGTCGTAGTTGCAAATCCACTCTGCTCATTTGACATAGGTCAGAGGACTGGGCCTGTTTGGTCAGGGACTATGTTGTTCCTTTTGAAGCACGAAGAAAAATTGTGCCAGCAAGTGGTTGCATGATCCACCTGTAATCCACAAGGTTATTTAACACAATTGTAATGATTCTGAGATTTAGCACAACTGGTTCAAATTGTCCATGTCTGTAGGTTTTAGAGGTACATAAATATATTCAGCAAATTATGTGACTGCTGAAGATAATTCTTTTTCATCTATAAATGTCAAAATTGAGAGATAATTCTTCGAATTGTCCCGGCGGAGGGAATCAAAGGGGAACTAAATCCATGCAAAATATTTGTATCCATTTTCAGGCTGGTAATCGATGGGGGAGGGCCAATATTGAAGGGAAGATTCTGTTTTCAATTACAGGGGTCAAAATCAAAGAAACCGTTTTTAATTTCATCAATCAGAATCGGGAGGAATTTTTTCTCCCTTTTAGAGATCAAAACCCTTCCTCATTTTAGAACAAGAAATCAAGGGTTACCTTTTTTCTTTTAATTTTACAAGTCAATTCAAGGGGAACAACCTTTTTTCACTTTTACTAGTCAAAATAGATCGCTAATCTAAAAGATTTTTCACTTATATGTGTGAATTTTGACATATATCCTTGTTCAACGTTCAGGTGTCAAAGTACATGGAATATTTTCCATTTGGGGGGATTTTTCACATCTAAAGATCAAAGTTGAGGGAAGATTTTTTCAGTCACTTCTAATCTTTAAAAAAAAACGGGAATTTTCTTTCCACTCTCAGGTTCAAAATTCAAGGGAATTGTTTTTACGTTTAGGGGTCGAAATAGGGGAAATTGTTCGTCCACTTTCAGGAGTCAATGCTTCGAGTGAGATTTTTTTTTTTACTTTTAGTTATCAAAATTGAGTGGGGGGTCATTTTAAAGATTGGAATCGATTGGGGTTTTCTTTTTTCAACTTTTGAAGGTCGAAATATGGGAGAAATTATTTTCCTTTCTCAGCGGAAGAAATTGAGGAATGGCAATTCTTAAAAGTCAAAATCAAGTTTGCCAAATTCATAAAGTGTTCATTCCTTATTGGCATCTCCAACATTCAATATTTGTCCCAATTTTCTCAAAATTACTCCCTTTTCACTGATTGTAACATTATAACACATTTTTCAACTTCCTGCTATTTCTCAACATCAGACCCATGTTTCTCACATCAGTTTCCCTCGAGATCATCCTTATTTTTTTCAGTCATAAACCTTTGTGTTCAAATCCCCCGTGATATTTTTAGATATTTACCCTTTACTACATCAGAACCCGTCCTTTCAAATAGTCTTCTCCTTTTTTGTGGTGATAAAATGGGATATTGAAACAAGTGAAAAAAATCAACGTCATCTCATTTCCATTCAGCTATTTTTGCATTTCTCTTTAGACAGTAATGTATGCGGCCAGTTAAAGTGGGTATTCAGTCTAGTTCGAAAAAGAACCACCATATAGAAGCTCAAATGAGACTTGAAATAACTAGAACAGTCTTCAAGATATGCTTCAAATCAATTGTTTTGTAATAGGTGTCTGTATATTAGCTGAAGATATTATATGCTCAATAAAGCAGATTTCTTTTATATCTACGATGGATCGTTGGTGATATAACTCAAAGGTAAAATGCAATTACGAAATCATTACCACCTTGGAACACTCCAAAACTTATCCAGTGGAACTTAATCATGATTGCTCCTTCATTTTCCAGCATTTTGGTGAAAAGTTTCACTGATTTAGTTCTATCAAAACAGTAGAATATCGTAAAATAAAATTTTCAAAATTGGGTGATACCTGTATATTTCAAACTGATGATATTGTAAATACATCAACCTGTTTCAAAGAGATCAATTAATAAGTCCAACTTTGAAAGTCAAATCGATGACATGCTTAATGTTTGATAGATTTTGAAAGGATAATTAAACCCTTGTCCAGTGAGATAATTCGTCCTGGTTTTTCGTCATGCAGTTATATTAATGGCCAAAAGTCAAACAAGGTCAGAACGACAACTACCTCGCTGATGTACAATGGAATTTAATGTATCTATAGATAACATGATAATCTAATAGCTTTCATTCCCTACACAGGATATCCAGTAGAAAAGCTCCAAAAAAAAAGGTGACTATCCTGGTCAAAACATTCAGAAATTAGCCACTGTCTATTCTTATTTCTTTCTCTGCAAGGAATTATTTAAAAATGGACCCAGAAAAGCAGCAGATTGGACCACTACCCATTCATTTCACTTTCGATCAGATATAGATTCCCTCAAATCCTTAAAGAGAATAAAACACAACGGAACAGGCCCTCGCCAGTATCTGAAATGCAAATTTGATGCATTTTTTTTACATAAAATTTACCCATATTTTAACAAGTCATCAGATTTTGATAAAAGTTTGCTCACTTATCAATAAATTCTGACTGGGAAAGTTTATCATATCGTAAAAGACAATAAAATTCTTTTCTGTAAAGAAAATATATTTATTCAGATTTATGCTGAGTATGTCAGTTATTGTTAAAATATTTGAAATATGCTGTTTGGTATTTTCAAATCTATCCAATGGTTTTTAATTACACTGAAACACGCATATTCTGGCGGACGTATTCCTTTGAACAAAAACATAGTCATGCAAATACATAGATACAATGGTGCAAAAACAATTCAGGTGCGATAAAAAAATGCATATATATATATATACATACATACATACATACATATCTCTCTCTCTCTCTCTCTCTCTCTCTCTCTCTCTCTCTCTCTATATATATATATATATATATATATATATATATATATATATAGATAATTCCTTCTTGTATATTGAATTTGAAGCTGGAATAGTCATTGGTACATACTGCTGAGTGTTCAAGAGTTGAATTAAAAAACTAATTGGACAGAAATCAAGGCAAACATCGTTGGGTTGGTGAAAAAAATTGAAGTTATATTTGATCAACTACAAATGACATCACCCTCAACACTCCCGATTTTCCACGCCAATACAAAGGAAAACAGTGTTTTGTTTTCTGTGATTCTGCATAATAAACACAGATATTAATTTTTTGTTTCCTTGGAATCTTTAACTCATAAAATAGAACTCGTGGTGGTAAAAAACTTATGATAACTCTTTTTTTTTTCAGAAAAAAAAAAGCATTTACGAAGTTTCAAAAGTTTGATTTTTTAGTATCCGCTTTATGGAATTTTCTGCAAATGATTGATTAAAAAAAACTATGAACTTGTGATATTTTCCTGATTTTAAATTCAGACATTACTCATATGCTGGCCCGATATATGAGGTTGAATTGTTTTTTTTCTTTTGTCGTTAAATTTTTGAGCTATAAATCCAATATCTCTTCGGAATTAAAACAAAATAATCCCGTTAAGAACTCATTTCATTTTTAATAATCATGATTTGGTCATTGATAAATAAAACACCTCCAAAAATTTGGAGAAACCGGTATGAAGGGATGTATTAATTAGTTCTGAGACACTTATTAGCTGGATTTTGTTCTGAACTGTTCAGTTTTTCTGATCGATGTTAAAGAGTTGTGTAGAATGTGAATTTACTCTCCAAACAATCTGATATATTCATGATAACAAAATGTTGAACCCCCCAAAATGGTGCATAACATTATTATTGAATAGATGCGGAAATTACCCAATTGGTAAACAGCAATCTATTTGATTTGAGTTTCCTCTATCGTTAGCAATGTACTTTTTTTATTCCGATGCAGGTGAAAATGAACACAAAGTCAAACAGGAAACATTCTCACAAACGTTTCTAACGGAAAAAAAATCTATAGTAGACTAATTGTCGTGTTGAATCTGTTTGGAGTTATCATCGTACGTTAACCAGAATGGAATCACTTTTGTACATATACCAGGATGGGATCATTTTTGTATATAAAAAATTGGATCATCACTTATTATTTCCAAATAAAATCTTTTGTTTTCCTTTTACTTTAAGACTCAGAAAGTACCCAGCCGATTGATATTCATTATAGAAGACTTTCTAAGGTAGTGGTGCTTCTGCGTCATTTAAAGTTCTCCATTTGGGGTCTCACAAACCTATTCCAGGTCAACCCCCATTCTACCAAAATAAATCTGAAAATTCTGAGGTGGAATATTTGCTTATGCAATTTTATTTTATCCAAAGGTGTCTCATCAGTATACCAATCACTGAATCGATTGCTAGGATAATTTTCTATATTTAACAATGTGATAGTAATTTGATTAAGGTTGATTATACAAACTTTGAGATATATACTGATGCAAAAGGAGTAGATTAAAAGAGAACTATATCAACCAAAGATTTCATCAATAAAGCTATGAGTTCTGGATCACTTATCATTGGAAACATCAAGTGAAGCTCATGAAATACTTGCAACACAAGAGGGAGGCCATTTTCTGTCTGTAGAGACGATAAAACGATATTGAATCAAACTTCTAACATCTAATTGTCTGAAAAGAGTCATTTTTCTACCTCGAGAGAGATCCACTCAATTTTGACTTTTCCAGTTGTCCATGTTCTTGACTGGTTGACCCAGCAAGATAGATCCCAATCTCTATTGCTATTTTACCGAAACCTGTTTTGGCTGATTGCTTCATGTCTTTCAAAAGGGAACGACCGTTCACCAATTCCACTTACTACGTTACAAATCTTTCGGCCACCCGTATTTCCTATTTTCTAAAAAAACAGACATAATGGATGTCGATTTTCAGATATCCAAAATATGAAAGAGAAAACAGTCAAATAATTCATTTTTACGTGTTCAAAAAGGGTGACAATTATGAATATGCATTCAGTTAAGGAAACTTAACCTTCATCCTCTATTGTCTAAAAACTTTGATTTTGAGCAAAAACTGGACCATAAAAACCTGAATGCTCTCATATTTTCACGATCTTGCCAGTCTACAAGCATTAAGCTAAAAAAGTATAGAATTATTTCATCAATATTTGAGTTTTACGACGGATATGCAGCCAAAAATTGATCATGCACACGCACACACACACACACACACACACACATATATATATGTATATATATATATATATATATATATATATATATATATATATATATATATATATATTCATTGAAAAATAATCTTCCCCACTGAAAAATGACTTAACAAAACTACGTAAAAGTTTTGATATTTTTATCCATATAACTTGGTCATTATTATCTAACATTTATTAAAAAAAACAACATAGTCGATTTTAAAACAATTCAGAAAACAAATGTTAATTTATTTTTTTGAGGTTATGCTCAATTAAGAAATGTTTCAAAACATTTTTGTTTTATTTTCTGATATACAAAAAGTAAAAAAAAATGCCCAATATTGCATGAATGTATTTAGTTCACCGAATATAAAAGTGCAAACAACCCTAGGAAGTGGCTCCCTACTCAACTCCTATCTGATGATTCATTTTTGCAGACAGTTGGCTGGGGGAAACAGCGTGTGACTTTGATAGGGAAACTTGTGCAAACATTATATACATACATACATACATACATACATGTATATATATATATATATATATATATGTGTGTGTGTGTGAGTGTGTGTATATATGTGTGTGTGTGTGTGTGTGCGAGTGTACATGAGCTCTTAATTTATGATAAATTAAACTGAATGAGCCAACGAGGCAAATACATTGATCAGCTATCAGATACATGCTAAAAGAAGTTTTAGATTATATAATAGAATGTGCGTGACCGACCTCATTCCTCAAAGTCAGGGTTTATTGCTATTGTCCAATGGGATTGGATGATAAGAGCTAGGTATCGAAGTTATTGTGCGAATGTTGAAGTACGCATAGATATATTTGTCAAATAAAGACAGGTATGGACATTTTTATCACAACATAGACTAGGATATCTTTTCCCACCTGACACGGCAAACTATAACCTTGTAGACTGGAGATCAGGGCCAGGGTTACAATTAATCATATGACAAGTTGAAACCCAGCAGAATAGACAGATTTTTATGAATATAGATGTAAACATTTCGGTTGTGGGTGTTAACAACCCTATACTCATAAAAGAAATACTGAAAATCACAGCTGACAGTATAGAACCCCATAGTCCCAAAAGGTGTGCAGAAGGACGAACAAACATAACTGTACTAACATTTATAATGACATAAATTCATCCATCTTCACTATATGGCAGAGAGAACAGTAACCTTGCCAACCGAAAATCACGCCTGGGAATTATCGTATACCATTTATTATATAACATGTCTAAAATCAGCAGAATGACATATCCTCTTAGGAGAGAAGCCATCACCTTTATTTTCCAATGATCTTCCTTTACCAACAGTTTTGAATCTATTGGTTGGTTAATTTTGTTAGTTAACTCTCCCCGGTCACAGTTTCAACCTTAATCTGGTATACAATAACTGTTTACGTCGATTTACATGATGAATAGCTGTTTTTGAGTTGCAATCTTGATTGAGGCACCAAGTCTGCTTGCTTATTTCCAGTGATCAAAGCTCCTCGGGAGAGGACATAGTTATATTTTGAGTTTCATATTGCCCACTTCAGCAAAATTTACCGGCAGAAAATTTACTGAACGACTCATCAACAAAGTGTTTCAGAGTTTTTCTGCTGGCATCGTAGATATTCGCCTGGCTGCATGAGTAACAATTTTTAAAAAACTGCTCATGCTCTCACCGTCAATGACTTTAAAACAAACTTTTCTGTTCTTTGAAACGGAAAAAAGCACTGGTTTTAAAGTATTTCATTTAATGTTAACTTATTTTGACAAGGATATAAGTTTGTCAGTCATTGAAAAAATGAGTTCCAGATCCAAGCCCAAGAAAATGATAAAGGATAAATGACTACCACTGATCAACGGGTAATATCATCTTCAAATAA
Source organism: Thysanoteuthis rhombus (assembly GCA_963457665.1). Lineage (NCBI taxonomy): Eukaryota > Metazoa > Mollusca > Cephalopoda > Oegopsida > Thysanoteuthidae > Thysanoteuthis > Thysanoteuthis major. Next base: position 18,725,980 of record OY735219.1, on the reverse strand, counting down.
AAAAGATCAGTTACTTGTTCTCTCTTCTGAACTGGGAAATTTATCTCCATTAATTCATTGTTTTAAATAATCATTTCAAGAGAAACTTGATTCCCCATTTCGTATTCATATCGTCTCAAACGTTCACTAATTGAAATGAAACACGATAAATTGTTGGTAAAATGTTATTTATTTAGAGGTATAATGTTCATCAAAAAAGGGTTATACCTGACGGAAGTTTACGCTTTATACGTTTGAAATCAGGGAGCCGCTTTGTGCTTACCATCTGGTTTGTACCATAGTTGCATCTGATGAGACAATAAAACCTTCGTACTTTATTCAAGACAATGTTGAAGATTAGCCAAATTTATCAATAGTTTTGATCACTGAAGCCTTGTTCACACATCAAATATTAATCTCATGTAGTACAATAGAGCATTTCAATTGAATACTTGACAAATATATGTGGTTCATATAGCCTAGATACCAATGCCCTAGATTGTAACATCTGATTCATTATGGAGAGTCATATTGATATTGCACGGACACAATGCAGTCTCAATGAGAGTCAGTCACCTCCCATTCAAAGGTCATGGTCAAGAGGAAATGATGCATCAACCTAACTATTTGTATGGACTCGGTACAGGCCTTGAAATATATGTGCTTTGTACTATAGTCAAGGCCTCATTCAATCTTGAATAGAATGAGAGAATGGATGGATACATTTTTATCGTGCTCGATAATATATCAAATTGGGAAAAAAGTGCCTGTAGCATAAGATTATTTAAGTTTCGGGGCAAAAGCACGCTTGTATCATTTGAAACATCTTCATAATTTCTAAGCCATTCATCATCAAAGAAATGTTGTAAATATTTGAAAAGATGTTCATCAAACAATGTGTTTAGTAAGGAAGTCGGGGTAAACATCCATACAAAGAGCACAAATCTTCCATTGACTCTTTCGCTGAATATGAATATAAAGGATAAACGCTGATGAGGTTTATTTTCCCAAAAATGCTTCGTTATTATGTGTTTCCCTTACTGCTAAACTGATGATGACAACTCTTTGATTGAGTTGAGGATCGATCAGAATATGTTGAACCCATCGACTACGTTTTGAGACTTCAATGGGCTCATGTAAGTAAATTATGATAATTTTATAAATTATACTGAACTGCTGTAATATTTCAGTGCTGATATATATATTTAGAGATATATATAGAGAGAGGAGGAATGAAATACAGGCATATATACATTTATGCATACATACACCAAGGGATGAGCAGGTGATAACGTTCAATACATTTTTGAAATTTTATAATAGTCTACAAATATTTTACAGATATACTCAAAGTGAACCTAGCTTGGCATCAAAAGAGAATTTGATTGATCGGTACGTTTACTTTCAAACGTATGAAGTGATTCAGTGAAATTACGTCGATAATAACTCTTGCATACATATATCGTTATACATACATATATTGTTATACGTACATTGATAAATTCATACATACACTCATAAATATGTATACAGTAATGCAGAGCATATCCTCATGTGTTTGCATTGTGAAATCACCTAATGTTATATTCATGTAGATACAAAACCTCTGCTAAATTACTATAATTGCGTTTAGGATCTAAATTCATCAGGAAATAACCATAGAACCTTTGTTCTCGAGTAACTGTAATTATCAACAGGAAGTGGCCACCAGACACCTGCTCTCTGTTGAGGGATAAAATATGAATAATTGTATGATGATTACGGACAAAAAATCAAGCTTTCAGTAAACAGCTGTTTAATGAGATGCAATAAAAAGTACAATAGTAAAACAGCCTGGATTTTCATGAAAAATTTTCGAGGCGAGTAAACAATCATTTGGAGAAGCAGAGTGAATTAGCTTTCCCAGAATCCTTTCCCAAATCTCTTTCCCGTCTTGCGTCATACTGAGCTAAAGTCATAAGAGAATGAAACTTGAACTGAACAAGTGAAACTGTCTAAAAAGGTCATTTTGGATCAAATGGGCAGATTTCCTGTCAAGAATAATGGAAGTGAATGCTATACGGTTGAATACGTTTACGATACCTTATTTTATATGAACTTTGTCATGACAAGACTTAATGCATTTTTCATATATATCTCTACATTCATATCCATACACCCTCTTACTTGCATATATATGTATATATATATATATATATATATATATATATATATATATATATATATATATATATATATATATATTCATGTATATGCATAAATATGTTCGTATAGGTGTGAGTGTGCATACGTATGTACTCATAATCACACATACACACACATATCTACGTATATATACACATGTATATGCTGTTCAATAAAGATATATATCATACATGATATATCTGTGTCTTTATCTATATGGATGTAAGTGTATACGAAATAAATGTACAAACAAACGCAAGATATATATATTTTTATATTCGGTGG
>OY735219.1:18683532-18721032 GCA_963457665.1 Thysanoteuthis rhombus | reverse complement strand
TAACGCTACTGGAAGGATTCTGTCATTTGTTATGGACACAGTTGCATCGGAAAACTGGTTCGAATTGATCGGAGAAATAATATGGGAGAACAATAGAATTTCCATAAGATATCGTCCCATGACTAATAGAATACCTGATTCAATATGACCGGTATTGTCAAACATAAAAATAAGCTGACAAATATGAATGAGGCATGGAAGATATCTACTTTGTGATGGAATATAGGCCGTAGGGCCAAGAACTGTGTTCTGCTTATCGATTCAATTTTTATCATCATAGATTACAAATACATATTTCTCTAGTTGAAAGTTGAGCGTTTTCATGAAACACATCATTAGCCAAAATGACATAAAGTGAATCAATTACCACAAAGTTATACAGTTATACTGATTGAATATACCCACAGGAGTATCACTGGTTTTATCTTTATTTAGCTTTATTTTTCATTAATCGAAACATTCTTAATTTTATCTATATCTGATTATGATTTTTATTAATTTAGAATCATTAGTTTCGCCTTTGATTGTAATTTGTTCACACAGATCTTCTTCAACAGCGAGCAAATAGCGGAGATCGAGAATAGACGATAAGATATAAGAATTTATTCTTTGTTTGTGGTTCGACATTTTTCACATATTGTCTTTTCCATCTGAAAGAAAACCCTCCTCGGCTGGTTGTTACAACAGAACGTAATTCTGAATTCATCATCACAGTGAACTGAAAAAAAATCAGGAATTGTGGCACCCTGGGTGATATTGGAAAATAAATCAGAAAGAAAAGGCAATAACAATCTGAATCTTGTAAAGATCTAATCTCAGGCTGCAAAGGAAACAATGCTTCCCTCTTTACTTTTTCAAGATTTGTTTCAATCAATTTCTTTATCTTTGAGAATTATCTTTACATTCAGATCAGTAGATCAAGAAGTTGGCAAATTGAGCCAGGCATAAAACAAAAACGAAGCAAGAAAAAACAATACAAAACAGAGTTCAAATCAAAACAGCTTATATATACTAACCCCATTACTCCGCTGACAGTTATTGTGGTCGGGAAATATTACAGTGCTAGACTCGATAGGTACACAAAGAAATTAAGGCAGATAAGTAAGAGGGTAGTAAGAAACGGAGAAAAGTTGCATAAAAGTGTAGGAAGAGAGTGTGGCGAAAACAAATAAAGGTAATTTAATGAAAGAGTAAAAAAGCAATGAGGTTGGAAAAGCAAATCTAGTTCGATCAGAGATTAAGAAAGGGAAGGGGAATGAAAATCGAGGGCAACTGAAAACCACCACTGCTACAATAAACATGATACACATGAGTCATTATATATATATGTGTGTGTGTGTGTGTGTATATATATATATATATATATATATATATATATATATATGTATATATACATATATATATATATATATATGTACATAATTATATATATATATATATATATATATATATATTGAGAGAGATAATTAGAATTCCTCATTCACAACAATTAGCTCGAGTGAGCCATATGGACACAAAATCAGAATTTACAGCCTAACTAATCCCTTCATAGTGTAAGTCATGTGTCGAAGAAAAAGACCTTCTGTGGCCACGGCTATAATAACGTGTTCTCATCTGGTGAACGTTTGTATCACAGGGACATGTTTTTTTGTTTTTTCTTTGTTTCTCGCTGAATAGGTAGTTCTAAAAATGGCTGGCGTACCAACATAATCGGTCAATGTAGATTTGTATTGTTCATGTGACAATTGGCATGAGTAGCTGAGACATGACGTTTTACGTGAAAATCCTAAAGAACATCATCGATCTGTTCACGAAAATAGAAAAATAATTCCATGATGGATGATTGTTGTTTCTCTTTCTGGGCGGCCGAAACTTCTAGAACTTATGTAATCTGCATTATTGACATCTTTGATTTATGGGATATGCATGTATATGTATGCATGGATAATAAGCAGCGAGCTGACCAAAAGGTTAACAATATATATGAAATGGAATCGACAAACTCTGGCGAAGGTAGTGTGTGTTTTGCTCAGGATAAACGGCATTGGACCACCTCCCCTTATAGGTCAAGTTGAATAATTACTTCTTACTAACCTAAGCCAATTAATCCGTAGTATTGAAATGAAAAGGTGACCGTCTTTATAATACACTTCTGGCCTCGAATAAACGACCTAACATGGTACCCTGTTGATCAACTGGATGATAGGATAATTTGATTTGATTTATTATCGGTTTGTTGGATCTATCTGGAATTTTTTTGTTTGTTCACAAATAGAGTTGAAACTACCTAGTTTCTCTTCGATGAAAAGTGAAAACAGACTTCTGACCACTTCTTGTTTGTTAAGTTCTTCTCGCAGTGTGCACCGAAAATCCACGAACAATATCTGCTGGGCTCAAATTCTTGTGTGAGTCAAGGGATTCTTTAAGGTTTTCAGCTCAGGTGAAGAGCAGTTTATATTGATTTCGAAGTACACATTGAAGAATCGTATCACATGATTGAAATTCTGAACGCAGCGTTGATAGACAATTTACTTACAGGAGAGCAGAACACTTTTGAAGCAAGGCTCCTAATTTCCATGTTGAATGTACCTGATATGAGTGTTATCGAATCATATCCAAGACTAATGCCTCCGGTACTTTTGCTGAAAAGGGCTTTGCACCGAAAGCTTGGTAGGTAGTTAAGTAGAATTCACAAACATAGATAGAGAAGTGTCAAAGATAAATTGGGTGGATAAATAGATAGATAAAAAAGATACATAGGCAGTCAAACATATGAATAGATGGATGAAAAGGTAATTGGAAGAGGTGAGTGGATAGATTTTTTTCTTTAATTTTAAAGATAGACAAAAGTCAAGTAGATTGATATTAATGTATATATATAGATGGATGGATAGCTAGATAGATAGTTTGTTTTCCCACATATCATATGGAATATCCTCTTCAACGATTTTCAAAAGTGTTTTTGAAATCCTTTCTTATCTAGCCAGGTCTTGGATTATCGATTGCTATTCAACTATTCCGACCTGGAGGAATGAAGTAATTGAACATCTGTTATGTGTCGTTTTTTCTTTTATTTTGTGTTACAGAACGTTTGCTATACTTTACCAGTTGCTCCCAACCTTTCACTCCTTCATCATCTAATTCCCCCGTATAAATCATCGCTGAGAGAACTTCCTTCTACCTGTAGGTAATCTCGGTTGACATTTTCTCTCTTCAAAACCACAACCTACAATAAAAAGTACATTGTTCAAGATATTGAGTAAACATTATCTCGAATCTTGAGATGATTGAATTATGAAATCATTGAATGTTCTTCCCCTCCCCTCCCCACTGCCACTGTAATTGGATTTTTCAAATATCATGAATGCAGACATGTGAAGAGTTGAGAACCAGGAAAATTTTAAAACAAATGTTAAAAGTGAAACCAAATTCATAAATTTGATATTTTTTTCTTTTTCATCCGATTGAAAGGACTTGATTTTCCTTGAGAAACGACTTGATTCTCGAAGAGGGGTTATTTTGTTGTTGAATCAAAGCAGTTCAATGCAAATGAAATTCGGGATACGAAAGACTATTTTTTGATATTTTTAGGATTTAAAAGTACATATATAGAAATAAAAGGTTGCATGGGGTCAAAAAATTCCTTTTTAGAGAATACTCATTGAATACTCATTGATATAGAAAGTAATCTTAGGAGAGTAAGTTGTGATACTGCCCAACTACGAGCGTATAGATTGAACATTTAGAGAAAACTGTGGACTGGATCGGCTTAGACTTTTTTTTTTCCTATTCTGATATCTTTTCAAAGTATTTTTTTTACATAACCTTATATTCAGAAAGCATTTTGCTTTAAGTGGGCTTTCCATCTAACTTCATATTTTAGTAATGCATTTTGCATCGTTCTTCAACATTAGCTGATATTTTTTAGAATCTGATTTTTTCTTACTTTCGCTCGTATTCAAAGTTTATTTTTGTATTTTTTCTTCTATGTAACCCAATATTCTGATAACTCTTTTTTGAGAAGTTGCTTTTCACCAGACTTCGTATGCTGATAATCCTTTTTTCGAAGTTCTCAATGGGTTTCAGTGGACTTTTGCGGAGTGGTTCGAAATGAACTAAAGAAAAAGATTCCCATTTGGGGCAGGATCCAAGGATTCTATGAATTTACCCCTCCAGTATCGTAGCTATTTGTCAACAGTGGATTATATTGATGAATTTTAATCAGGTTTTGTGAAAAGGAAAGCAATGTTTCAGTGAAGATCTATATAATTTCTTGATTGATTCAAGAATTACTTATAGTAATCATCCTTGAATAGTTGCAATATATACATAGAACAATATCTCTGAAAGATGTCAATGAATTCCAATGAAATTTTGTGGAGAGGTTGGAAATGATCTAATAAATGGATGTTTAAATTTCATCGCTGACCTATGACTTTTTTTACAGTTATCTTCCCTCTATCGTACTGACATATACACAGCACACTGGAACTTCTCATAAGATTCCAATCGAAATCTGTTGAGAGGCGATCAGTATATTTTGAGTCAGATTTACGAATTTTTGACGGTCACCTCTCCGGCTTTGTACTTATGTGTATACAATACAATATCAGCAAAACTTCTCAATGATTTTAATTGGAGTGTCCCAGGGGATCGACAATTGTTTGGGGGTTTATATTTTTTTCTTGGTGGGGAAGATTCAAGAATTCTCAGCATCTGTTCCCTGCAACGCAGCTATACGTACACAGGACAATATATTAGAAATTCTCAATTAATTGCTGTGACATTTTTTGAAGGCTGCAGTGTTAAAATCTCTGGCAGATACAGGAATTTTTTTCAGTCATCTTCCCAGCAACCTATCTATATATACACAGTCAATGTCCCCAAAGATTGTAGATAAATCACAATGAAATATTTTGTAAAAGTAGTCATTATATTTTCGGAAAAGTTCTCATTGAATTTTAGCAAAATTTCGAAGTGCAAGCAATGGTATAAAAAAGTTTCTACTTTATGGCATAGATCTTGGAAAATTTCTAGTCTCCTTCCTCTCATCGTTGCTATATATATATATACACAGCATGCTATTCTTAATGAATATCAATAACATTTTCTCGGGGGATGGGAGATGGTTTAAGGAGGAAATGTCTACATTTGAAGGCTGATCTAGATTTTTCAGAGTTTGATCATAGTCCAATTGCTGGGAAGCTTCACGATCTTCAAATGATATTAGACAAACTAAATGAAACAAGCACGAAAATTGGCTTCAACATGAACTTCAGCAAAACAATTTTTTTCTGCAAAAAACGTGTTTGGGGCAAAGACACGGAAATGAGCATTGAATATCCAGAGCTGGAGAAAGTAGACTTCCATGTCTAACTAGAACAACGAGTTAATATGAAGTCATCGAGAAAGAAGAAATAAAACAGAGATTACATTAGATTGACAAGGTTTCCGAGGGGCGAGTTCAACCATCAAAAACAAGAAAATCCAACTTGTCCTGAAAAGAAAGATATGCAACAAATGTATCCTACCGATAGTCACCTTTGGAGCCGAAACATGGAACCTGACCAAACGATTGACCCTCAAACGGAGAATCACGCTCAACCTTAAAATTGAGAGATCATAAAATTGCACATTATATCGGAGGAAGAAACGGAGTAGACACTGTTAGAAAGCTCAAACGGCAATGGGTTTGACCTGTCACAAGAGTGTCAGGAGACTGCTGTACATTGAGACTCACAACATGGATCATAAGATTTCATATGCAATATTGTGGCCCACAGAAAGTGCGATTGCGTGACGACGTAGATGAATTCAGAAAGTGCTGGTTCTGTGATATCTATGATAGAGGTTTGGCGAATCTTTTGGAAGGTCCATGTCCAATGATATAATGAAGGCTAGAAGGTTGAGGATGATAACATTAAAGAACTCAATGGTATGAAACATGGCATTATTCAAATTTCATCTTTAGTGAGAGGTTCTATCCACAATGGTTTCTATGTATATGTTAATAGATCGAGTAGATATTCTCTTTCCGTCCATTGTCTGAGACTATTGTTTGGATGTATCTTGATTATGTCGAAAGATTTCATTGCAAACTCGTTCATCCCAAACACGTAATTTTTGGGGAAGAGGAGGTATATATGATTCAGCTATCCTGCAGAACTGGAATCCTCTCTTCTATCTATCATGCCAGAATATAGCTCCGAAGTATCTCGTGAACTCATTTTTTCCTTAATTTTGAGGGGATATTTAGATCCAGCGAAAGGGATTGACTCGACATCGAGATTAATAACCGGCAAAAAATGGGCTTTAAATGTTTATTCAGGGAAAATTTTAGCTTCTTAGTTTAAGTCGGGGCAGGATCATAAGAGAACAACAAAAGCTGAAAATAGCAATAACTAAAGTTTGTAAAATCTGATAGTCAATAAATGCTGAATTTTCTTTAAATTTTTTGAGATGAAGCGATTCGTTAAGAGAAAAAAAAGCTAATCTCTCATGCCAAAAGTAATTGAAAATTCTACCAACATACGAATCTACACGTTGCTACATGTTCACGTTTCATATTATACGTTGGGAACTTTGATAAGGTTCATTTGATTTGGTGACTTTTCCAAAATCAAAGAAACTTGCTTTAAGCATCTGAACATTAACGTCTGGTTTAAATCTCTCCAAATCTCTAAACTTCAAATCATCCCATTACGAAGTAGATCATGTGTGTCACTTAATGGGTCTTTCATGGAATTCATCAGGACGATGACATTACTTTGTGATACTCATTTCCCCTCTCCTGACCACACCAAGAAGAAGAAGTAGATCCATGAATTTTTCGAAGATATTGGTGTAGAATAAATAAAAATGACTTCAAACGGGACTCAAACAGGGTTTGCTGATTCCATTAACTGTGCTGTAAACTGTTTGGACAAATCGACAGCTTCCTTTCAGAACGAAAAAAATTTTTCAAGTTTGTGTGCAGTCGGAGTCACTTGTGATTCTTTGCTTGATAAAATAATCATTTGATCGTTTCAGGGCGGAAAGAAAAAGAGAAAATATTCTTAAAAAATACAGATAAAATTCAAAGTTTTAATTGATAGAATTTATGAAATGTTCAAAGTATTGATCGATTGATGGATTCTAGGAAATTGTAAGAAAAAAAAAACAACAACTTGAAGCTTGATTCAACTGTAGTTGTTTTTACAACCAAAAATAAACCCTAAAAAAACAAAATTTCAAATTTTTCGTCACGCCATATTTTTCAAGCAATTGAAGATTGCCGGCAAAAAAGGCGCTATCAAAACTTTTTCTATATTTTTGTAGCCCTAATTTTATTGGGATTGTTTGAAAATCTTTTCAAAAATTCTTTCATCTCTTCATTTGCCCTTTTTTCTTACTCTAACTACTTTTCTCTCCCAACTCTCTGAATATCCTTCAAATCAATGTTTCTCTTTGTATCTTTCTTTTTTTATCAATTTTCATACTTGGGAAAAATTTCTCTCTCACAACTATCCTCTGCTTTCTCCCCCCCCTCTGGCCCATTGCATAACAATTATCTTGCTTCTACGTTCTTTATCCCTAACCTCTCAATCGTTGTCGCTCTGTTTTGTTTACCAATTTCTCTCTATCCGTCCATTTTTCATTTAATTGCCACGATTTCTCGTTCTCTTTCTTTCTTTCTCTCTCTCTCTCTCTCTCTCTCGTGTTTTACTTTTTCCATTTTTCCTTTCTCCACTTCATTTCGTTCTTTTTTGTCTGTTTCGGTTGGATATATGACGACTGAATTGTAGACATTATGAAGAGGAAAAAAAGACGTTTAGTCAATATGCTCTAAATAGAATCGTATATCAACATTTCTATTAAAATGACTCAGTTTACGTCAGTTTTCACTCGTGATATTAATGATCATCATTTGTTTGAGGCTTTATTCAGTGTTTGAGATGGAATACCCGATATTATTGCAATGATCTATAGAATTTTCATTGTGGATGATCTATTTGCATTTCTTGAGTACTATCAATGCCACTTATGACAAGAGTGTATATATATATATATATATATATATATATATATATATATATATATATATATATATATATATATATATATGTATATATATATATATATATATATATATATATATATATATATGTGCGTGTGTGTGTGTACATATATATATGTATATACATACATATATATATATGTATATCTATATCTATCTATCTATCTATCTCTCTCTTTATATATGTATATATATATATATATATATATATATATATATATATATATATATATATATATATATATTCATTTAGTAATCCATAGTTTTTTTATTTTTTCTTTAATTCCATTGATAAGTTGAAGTACAATCTATTTGGTACTGATATTTTTCAAATGTTTATCTACATACTTCCTAAACAAATGAATCAATTTTCACGTATTTTTTTACATGTCATTTTCCCAGATTAAAATACAGGATACTCAGCTAAAACAACAAGAGCATATTCAAGAGATTCATCAAGTTTTCACCTTTCCCTCATCTGTAGAGTGAGACGACCGATTGTTGTTAGAGTATGATCTCATTTGGTTTATGCTCCGTTGTCAAATCCAGCCCAGATCACTTTTCATCGCGTATTATGCATATTGAAGTTAAAGGCAGAGGAAAATCATTGTCTGCTGTATGAAAATATCGGCAATCATTAGAATAAGTAATTAAACACATAGTCTCCTTTTCATAATTGAACAGATTTGAAATATTACGCTTTTTTTTTCTCTCCATCATTGTTCGTGCATTCTTCCGCTTTTCCTGCGTTTGGTCGGTATTTGATGAATCATCTCACCTATATGTTTCTCATCAGCGTTATTTGAACGATTCTTGCATTCAATGTTCGTGGAAAATAGCCAAGTATATATCCGTATGCTCAAATAAAGAATCATTTTTTTTAAATCGCTAATGAATTCAACATATCCTTTTCAAGAGACGAACAAAATTATGGAATGAAAAATAAAGGACATCATTAAACAGATATTACAAACTTGATCGATGAATCATAATATAATTCAGGGATAAAATGATGTTAAATCTCGCAAAATATTGGAATGTCAGTCCTATACATTTAAAGTCGCCTATTGCCATCAGTGACGACGGATAATCCAGGTATATTCAACTACACTTTCAAAGTTTTGCTTGAATCATGAGCAAAATAGAAGGTAGGAATAAATGACTTTCAAATGAACCTGTATCAATAAGTGCGCTGAAATGAATTAGTAGAATACTTTGACTAAGTGATCGATATTGTAACATCAAGTCCCCTTCAATATGAAACATCCATAAATGCATGCATACTGAATAATGCAAAATACTGAACGATCCCTTGAGTTTCAGGAGTGTCATTTTTGACATCACTATAATAAATAGGTGAATCTGCATACTAATGCCTAGTCTCAAGTCTTTTGTGAAGTATTTTTTTACAAAGATATTGCAAAGTATTTGCTCTGTTATCTATAAAGAATCATAATATTTTTCAGCGAAGTGTAAAACTTTGATTTTCGTTGGCTTCGTACCAGAATTCAGTTGCACAGAAAAAGCGCTTACAAGTCTCACATGTTTTGTTTAGATGATTAAAGCTTGAGATATCTTGGTTTCCACCCTAAAGCATGAGTTGCTGATGATTTTCTTTATCTATGATCAGCACTGAAAAGCTACTGCCTAAGGTTATTTGGTTCACAAATGGAAAAACCTATATACTAACCAAATATAAATAGAAAGGGAATCTAACCGCGGTTTGTTTGATCTAAACAAATTATGACAAGCGCCTCGAGTGCAGATTTGTTGCAAATTATCCTTTATCAGAAATTCAGTTACACCAGCAACAGAATATGCATTCGCCCACACAGAAATAAAAACTGTAGATAAACCTTTGTATACAACTGTCTATAGGCATGAACCTAAATATACAAGAACACTACGGCACCTCCCTACCACCCGAGCTCAAGATAGTTATATGTATTGAGGTTTGCTAGTAATAACATCATACATAAAAATGCTATAATCAAAAGAATTATCTTTCGCAATTGCATGTTTCTTGGTGGAGGTACAACTAGTTATTTCAAAGGTTTTTGAGCCCTTGGAAGCAAGGTTGTCTACTTAGGGATGATTCCTACACCTTGACTTTGAATTAGAATATAATGCCCCTGAAGATGCTGAGAAAATTACCAAAGACTTCGATTTAAACACTACGACTACAACAATTATGGACTTCTTTGCTCAGGTTCATTAGGTTTGGAACGATGTGGTTCAAAATAGTGTCTTGAAAGTGTTTTTGATATTGAGAAATTATCAAAAGGTGCGCACAACGGCATGTGAACAAAAGTTTCAGCACTTTCTAAAGATCTTAGCTTATCAACAGTGATTATACCACGCTATTTTTAAGCGAAAAGAGCGGATACGATCGTGAACTGAATTAAATGTTCTATGTCAATGATCAATCCAAAACCTCCAACAAATCTTTGATCGAGGTGCTTGGTACGATTTGTCAAACAGATTATAGTGAGGCAATATCAATGTACGGCCCGCCAGTATCTTCCAGTTTCATCGGTCAATTGTTCTTATCATCATCCTTCCAAGGATTTGGACTTTATGTCCGTGATAGGAGGTTCAATAATTGATAAAGCCAAACTGGTTTGCCGAAATTTTAAAGACTAAAACCCAACTATCTTACTGAAATGTCATATTTTTACAAAATTATGTGACAGAAAGAGTTATTGTTCTAAATGGGTCACATTCCAATTACATTCTACTTTTCAAGAAGGAAAAATCATATGTAACAACCTGATACAACACAAGGTCGGAAATTAGTTCTGGGAAGATTATATTATGCCAGTTTTCCGAATGCATATGTCTACACTGCCCTCGATATCCGAAATCTCTGCTTTGGCGAAAGAAGTGGTTCATGTTATCAGTGAAAATTATGTTACTATATTAGCCAAGAAAACAACTGGTGCCTTTTTCCTTTGAGAATCATCATTCAAAACTCTTGTTTCTTTAACAATGGGTTAAAACACAGGTAGCTGGTGTTCATAAGGAATACATTGCCATCTAATTCACCAAGTGAGCCATAAATAGAGGGTGGTAATTCACTCCTCAATCAATATAAAATGCCAACTGCTTGATTTTTATACACATACAGACACAGAATGGAGGAGTCGTGGGCTGGAAGAAATATGTTAAAAGATTGATGATTTTTCTCGTATTTTATTCTTTCAGATAGTTCCTGCTTGTTTTTGTGAGAGGTAATTCGCTCTGATGAAATTTTGACGATAATAATCTGTTTTTCTCCTTCTAAATCAGAGTGTAAGTGAGGAGCACTTGTCTGTTAGAATCAATACAGCTGACAAGGACGGCGCCAACGCATACTGCTTATTTTATTAGAGTTTAATTTACATCGAAATGTCGACATATTTGTTGATTTGAAAAATGTGATATGTTTTTCTCGGTTTGCAGCAGTATGTTTTTTTAAAATGTTTAATAATACTCTTGTTGTGTGCTCATTCATTACATGTGGCCCTAGTCTGGCATAAGGTTAACGCAGTGAAGCACTCGTTAACATTGAACTTACGACATTCGTGTTGGTGGAGCTTTATAATAATGACGCTTTAATGGTCATGCGTAAATATACTTACTGAAGCAGAACTTACACTGACACAATTGACTTGTTCGGACCACTCGAAAATTCTTGAGAGTCATCTAATAGAATATGAGTTTCGTCTCTGAAATGCAGGAATAATAATGTATTTTCCTAACAATAACCATACTGCAATCCGGTACCTTTTCGTCCATAACGATACAAAACTATGAATAATTCAGAAATTGCCTTTGCGATATGATTCCTGAGTCTCTTTACAAAAAATACCGAGAATTACAATCAAGACAATCAGCATTTCGTAGACATTCCAAAAAAATGGAGACTCAAGTGGGATAGGCGAAGAAACATAATTTAGTCAATGTACATGACCAATAATGAATACAAAACGGACGGAAGATGCCTCCAATATTGGCCAATCCGATGATGAGTTGCCTTCAAAATTGACAAATCAAACAAGCCAAAAAGATTTAAAGTTTAGCATCATTTTGTGGATGATTGAAAAACGTTTGCTGTTTCAAGCAATTCAAAAAAAACGAAAACAAATGTGATAATTGGATTGAACATCAACAGACAAAAATAGATATCAACAATGAACCAAAAAAGGAGGGAAAGTTTCTCAGTTACTAAACAAATTACCAGGTCTCTAACCATCAGCGTGCGTGACGAGACAAAAAGGTATAAATGTATTTGACAATCGAATATATGTTATTTCAGTGAACATTTGGAAGTTGTTTTTTTATTTGCAGAGAGAAGAAATAGATGTTTATTAACTTTTATCCACATTCTTTCGTATGATTTTTTTTGTCTTTCCTTGTTAACTCGACTTGAGGTTTGATCATTTTTTCAGAAGTGTCAAATTTTTCGTACAAAAACAATAAACCCTTGATTATAGTGTGTCCCTGGTCAAATGAGGAATGAAAAAGCATTTATTTTCATAGGAGATATCATCTAACATGACCCTTTCCATGTCACGTCAGAACTCATCATTTCTCAATAAATGACATATATTGAACATTATACTGTTGAAAATTTCAATCGAAATTCAGCTCATAAATCTCTTACAAAAGAGTTTTTTCCAGAAAAAAACAAAACAAAAACAGATATCACATCATTTGAAACATGTTAACAAATGAGTTTGGCGGACCATTACTTCTGTGTTTGATCTCTTAACCTCAGGTTTATGTTATGTCCGACATTCTTCCAGGTGGAATTAAACTAATTAAAATCCAAAAACTACTTGAACCAACCATTCTAAAATAAAGCGAAAATACCAGCATTCGATCCACTGAACCATGTCCAATGTAACATACAATTTCGGGCTATGGTTTAGCTTCAAATCAATGTTTTTTCTCTCTCGAAAGTTGTTTATTCAATTCCTAATCCTTGCACACTATATCATTAATTGGAGCATGAAATATTTTGCTTCTTTTATTCCTCACTTCTCAATGTTTTTTCTTTCCTATTCCATTCCCTAAGTTACGGTAAGATTTTTCTTTTCTCAATATACAATCTGCTCTAATGATTTCATAATCTTCCAGTGAAACATAGGAACGCTGGTGTCTTTTCTAAGTAAAACATTCAAATCAGATTCAAATCAGATTAAATATTGTAATACCTTGCAAAAAATCGTCATGAAGATCGACTGTCTTTCATTCTTGAAATAATGTTTCAGTTTTGATTATTCATTTGCTGAAGTCTAATCATTGTAACTATATTCCCTACTTTCCTCTGCACCGATTACTGATAAATGTGGAATTTAGCCATTAATGGTTCTTTTACGCTCAAATTGCTTCAATATTTAAATCCACCCAGATAAGAATAGATGCCATTATGAATCAATGCGCAAAACTAATCCGACATGAACTGATCGGATTTGGATTATCTCAGTCTGGGAGAGGTCAGTGATTATCCAGTGGAGGTCAGTTACTGATTGGTGTCTTAAAAGTGGGAGATATCAGCCAGGAAATGGAAAGAGAATGAATTTCAGTCAGGGAATGAATGCATGAAGGAAAGTAGATCGGTAAATATTAGGAGATGCAAATTCAAAATTGGGGAGGTAATGATTGAAACCTGGGCTTTCATAGTGGGAAAAGTGTGTTGGGGCTCTGTGGACCCCATGTGATCAGAATATAGAAGTTCAATGCAATCCAACTTCTTATAATGCCAACTAGAATAAAAGGAATCTGAATATTCAGTTCAGTATGAAACAATTAATTTGATTGGTTTAACTCCTAAATTTAAATCCTACAGAAATTTCAAAAAGGAAATGTCAAGATAGGTATCATAACAACTCCTTGATTGACTGTATTCTATATTCTAGTGCCATTTATTAGAAGAAATCTTATATAGGGGTATTGAAATTAGGTTTGCTCACAACACAAGTTGTAATTTCAGTTCTTACTGTGTGCTCAACTATTGTGGCCTGAAATCAGATAGGGCTGAACATATGCAAGTTTATCGAGTTTGGTTTTTGAGTTTTCCCTTGAATATTTTGAAAACCAATCTGGTTTTTGTATCTCTAGACGGTCAGACCAACTGTAAAGTGAAGAATTCGCCTTCAATGTTGCACGAATGGCTGACAACCGATGGACATTGCCACTCACGACATGGATCCCCAGGACTGGCAGAATATTAGATGGAGAGATGGAGACACGACCTCGACAAATATAGAAAATACACGCTCTGCGACACTCATGGCAGAGAAGTGTGGCAGATCCTGGGGAAGGTCTATGTCCAATGACAAACGTTGAAAGACTGATGATGATGATTCACTTAAGTGCTTGCTCAGTTCTGTTGCTGCAAGTTTATTTACACATCACTGCAATACTTGTTTGGACGTTTGCTCGAAATGGTAGATGTAAATCACACGAATAAATGATCATGTTTTTCATATTCTGCAGTGCAAAAAATGTTTATGATAGACAAGAACCTCCCCAATATTAAACATTTTCCAATCTTTCTGTTTGTTATACGTACTCACATGTAAATTGCGCGGATGACCACGTTTTTATAAACCATCCAGTGTACACGTAATACTTGGTCCCCAAAACTTCAAACTATGGTGGACGATTTTTTTATACAATGAGATCACGTCCTTGGAATCTTCTGTACCAGTTGACTGCTTGGGGCGCTATTATCAAAAGACCAATTGCTTTTCTTTGTTTGAAGATGAATATTTCCTGGCGATTAATCCCATTCTCCTATTTGGTTATCCAAATTTGTTTAATCTGAGGACATTTGCTGTCGACACACACACACACAAATCACTTCGTTGGCATGCTTTCGGAAATCTTCAACAAGACTGCAAATCCCTCTAATTCAAATAATGTGCAAAATTGGAGTCGATCTGATAATGTCATCTTTGTGATCAGAAAGTCTGTGAGGGTATGTGTGTGTAGGAGTGGGTTTGTGTTCTATGATTGGTCCAGCTATCAGTTGAGGTTACGCCTGAGGGATTATAAAAGTGCATTATACAACTCTATGGGTTCCTAATTAGTTTTTATCCCTGCTGCTATTCTATCTTGCCCAAAGGGGGGATGCACTAATCCCACCGTTCGTTAAGTAAATTCATTTTGTGATACATGAAGCATGAAGTATACCAAATTAGTGTTGGGACAGTACTCATTGAATACCTGATGAGATATGAACTCAAAGTTGAAAACTAAGTCTCTATTGTAATAACAATATAGATAAATTGATCAATATGGACGGATTGAAATAGACAGACTTTCAAATATGTAGACATACATATAAACTGATCAATCTCTTCCTCTGATCTACTTATTGTCGAATATATTCCATCATTTATCTATATATTCATAGTTTTCATGAATATCAGCCTGAAAATGAACTCAAATGTTTTTTTTTTCTTTTAATTAATAGGTGACACTTAGGAAATTACATATTGTTCACCATCTTTAATTTCCTTCGAATTTGATGACAGTGATGAGACTATTTTTGAGCAATTGTGTAGTTTGAAAATCTGATTTTTTGTTTTGACCTATTTTCATCATCGGTAGCAGTAACAGTAGTAGTAACCTAATAAAAAAGATAATAATAATAGTGATGATCATAATAATAATTATAATAATAATAATGATGATGATGATGATAATGATGATGATGATAATAATGATGATGATTCTAATAATGCTTTTGAACATGATAAAAGGTTAATGCATTCAGCCATAAGAAGGTCTGAAAAAGTGATTTGTCATCAATTAAGCAGTTTAATTTCTGATCGATTCAACATTCTCTAGAATTGGATTAGTCTTTCATTTGATGTTTGGAAGAAATCGATAAAAGAACAAAGAAAGGAAATGATTATCTCTTTAATCAACAAAAATATCTGTTTTTGTTTGGCTTTATTTGCAATGAACAATTAAATCCGTTTTCTTAAATAAAAAAAAAAAAAAAAAAACCACAATGGAAATTTATGTCAGATTTCTTGGAAGATTTACAGAACAAACCTTCTGTTTAGTAACATAGCATGGAGAGAGTCTTGTGCTTTGGCAAATTACAGTGCACATGGAACCATCATTTTGTTTTATAATTTGCATTTGTGTATTCAAGAAAATGTAATTAACATTGTGTGTAATTTTTTTTCTTGTTTCTTTTTTGTACCTCCTTAATATCAAAGTATTGATGAATCTTGATTTCGAGGAAGCATACGGCGATAAAGTGATTAGTTTTGAATGGCTCTTATCGAAAAAAATTATAGACTATTAGCAGCAAATATCGTACTAGTCAATGATAATACGATACTGTGTTATTTATAAATATATTTGAGCATGAAAACTAGCCGGATCGTCAAGCATTTATTTCCAGAATTGAGAAACAGAATTTACGTCCTCCTAGGTGTGAGAAAAGAAGATCAGTGTTCAAATTAGTTGAAATCACTTAGTTGTAAGACCACATTGGAGGGAGCACTTCAAAATGATGGAATCCAAGGGTCGATTTCTCGTATGGCACGCAGCAATGGACATCAGCGGTAGGATTTGTTCAGAAAAATGAAACCCGAGTCTTAAGCAATCGTATGGCACATCCACAGGTCAAGATGATCATTATGCGTCCTGTGGTTCTGTTTAATGGAATCTTAACAGGTGTCCCATATATATGTCTGCAGGTAGTGACGGGATATTCATGAGGTCTTATTTATTTTTTTTTTCAAGAGGGTAGCAATCGGAAAGAAAAGCCCTGATGTCTCCTTTTGTTAAAATCTCTCACATTTATTATTTATCTTTCGTAGCAATCCTACATAACTCCTTTGTGTGAGACTTACTCATACTAAGATTCTTAAAATGGCTCAGCACGTATTGTATATTGTTGTCTCCATAAAAGATACAAAGCAAACATTTAAGTGGATTTTTAGAGAAGGAAAGAAGGGAACAAATGGAGTATAAAAAATGGAAGTAACTGAAGGAAAAACAACAAATAAAAGAAGTGGACCAGAAAAAAGCAAAAAAAACCCAAACAAAAAAAAACAGATGAAGTGCAAGAAAACAGCAATAAAACATATCTATAAAACTCTCTGTAAATGTGAAGAAGAACGAAAAGAAAAGAAAAAGAAAAGATTATGAAAGATAAGGGAAGATAAAGTAAACAGGAGTGGGAGAAGAGAAAGAAGGGAGCAAATAAGTTGAAGTTGAAGTAAAGGAACAGTGAAAAATGGAAAAAGAAGAGAAGGTGAGGAACGAGATGAACAAAAAAGAAGAGAAAGAGGGGAAGGTCACTAAAGGAACGTACATAGATAAAGAAGGAGGAGAAAGGAAAAGTGGAAGCAAATGACTAGAAAAATCACTAACCTTATCACCGCAGGGCCTCACTCCACCCCTACAGCAATACCAACTGAGGATGATAACTGAAACTTGTATACGTGATAGATTAACCCATGGATATACAAGACTTGTCAGTGTAGTTTCAGTTGGTATGACAGCTGCCTAGTAATCTCTTGTTTGTGATTTCAAAAACGATAATTTCATATCTCTAATTGTTTGAAGTTACAGGATAGAAAATCAGTAGATCGCCTACATTTTATAAGGACTGTTTTAAGTTGTATCAATGACGCTATGTCCTCGAAAATCCACGATCGCTGCCTAAGTTAAAGCCCGATTTTAAATATGTATGATAATTAGTCTGCTGGCAAAGTAGCCAGAATCGAACTAACAACGTGAGAAACGCTAACAAGCTCGCTAGCAATGAATCTATAGCGATCACCTAAAGCAGATAGGTTTCCAATTGATATCAATGACAAACAGCAGAGGGAACCAATGAAGTTTGAACTCAACTGGTTTGCAGAAATATTTCATTGTTGAGATACAGCACATAATCAAAATTGGTACTTTGTAAGTTTAGCATATTTTAGCTGGATATCAAAATAGTACTTCCCCAAGTGATACAGAAACATGACCTTTGGGATAAGACACGCGTTTCAGATTCGGGTACAGAGCATATCTCAACGAAGCCAAATTGAATCCAGTCTCTTTATACATGAAATGTCATCCATAAATGATGCATCATCGCCAGAATTAGTGACTAAGAGACCTCTTGAAAATATAGATTTTATGGCCAGGATAGTACCATCATTGATGCTATGAAAGATGCCAATCGATAATTGATTATTCCTCTTTTACAAGATAATCTTCAAATAGTGTTGATCGTTTAGTAACGAACATTACACTGCGTAGTATTTTGATTTCTTGGTTGTCATGTGAAAGTGTTTATAACTACGCATGGAATGCACTTTAAACTATACGAATATGATTTTGGGTATTTTTCCAGATAATCGTATAAAAGGTTACTGGAAAAATGTGCTTTAAAACAATTGTACTCAATTGCCTGAACTCATTTCTTTTTTGTGGTACAATCAACCTTCTCTATGAATTATTTGTGTCAATGCGAATTTCTCAGTTGAGAACAATGTCACAAATGTGACGTATCCAACACATTCAACTCACAAAAAAAGATAGTTTTGCACGCCAAACACTGCTTCACGGTTTGGCATTTGTTAAAGCACATCGATATTATACCTAAGAAGGTTACTTCTTTAGATGAAAAATAGGTATAAATTGCAAGCATGAAAGTTTTTCATTTAAATGATTATTTTACCACAAGGAGAAGGAAATATCAAATACGTGCTGCGTAGGAAGGTAGATAGATAGATATATCGATAAATAGATAGATATACATAGACTGGAATTGAAAATACCGGACCCAATGACCAAAATTGCTCGAGATTTGCAGCAGACAGAGTTTGGAGAGTTACCAGGGACCAGATCAAACTTTGACCCACTTACCAAGCCGAGAGCGGATTATTATAAAGTAAGATAAAGGAGAGAAAAAAGTTGACGGGCAAATTAACACAACCACAGTATCCACGTCTTCTTGACATCATCTGAGAAATGAGTCATTACCAATGAGAATATGATCATTTTGAAATTATTAATCATCCAACATCTTGAAATTATGTATATTGACGACGTGCGGTTATTTTTGGTCAATATATAACTATCCAAGTGAAATATTCCATGCAACATGACTGTTGAAAAAATCTTACAATCTTCTGTTCACGGTAGTCTGTCTTTCGAGAAAAAAAAATAAGCTAATTGAACAGTCGACATTTTTCTTAAAAGCGGGACCTGATGTCAAAAGGTACAACAACATTGCAGAGTGTGTAGCTACAACTGATAGCACAGGTATTTATGAAAAAAAAGGTGTGGAGAAAAGTTCTGCAAGATGACGATGTTTAAAGAAATGTCTGGACAGAAGAAATTGGATAATGAGAAAAAAAAGACTGTTTATACAGTGGAACAGTATGAGAGAAAAAAAGGAATGAATTAAGCTAACCAGAATAATAAGAAGGAAGCTGGTAGATATTGAGTGAAAAAGAACAAAATATTAACAGAAGACATGAACAGATAAAATATGTATTTCTTCCAGTTCCCCTCCTACTTGGATGATTGTAAGAAACAGTCACACAAATGGTATTTACAGAAAAGTCAAACCAAAAGCAGTAATCAGTGTGAAGAGGGTTGAAAGAGAAATAAGAAAGTAAAAGAAAAAATTGAGTAAAAATACACAATGATAGATACTAAATTTCATAGCACTCAGGAAGTTCCTCAAAGGAAGATTGGGGTCCCACAGTCTTCCAATTCTATTTTCTTCCCTTATCATTTAGCCTTCGGTCACACCAAGAAACAGAAAAGCTTACTGAATAAACAAAAAGATAATGAAAATAAATTTAGGCGGGGAAGATTGAATCACATTGAACATGCAAAAGGAAACAAAATGTACAAAAGAGAACAATACAGAAAGCAAAAGAGAAAAAAAAAAACATACGAGGCATTAAAAGTACCCAGTACAGCTAAAAACAGTAAAAAAAAAAAACACTAAAGAAAGACTATAATTGAAACAAAATACCTTCCAAAGAATATGACGTTCATTGCTCTAATATACGAAGGTTTGAATGGTTGTTAAGGAAATTAACTAGAAGGAAAAAAAAGCAGATAAAATATTCTTTTTGCACACTGAGACTGATTATTTTGTGTAGGCACATATTTGCCTTGACACTGCATGACGTCATTCAAACGTCAGCTGTTTTACAAAGGTAAATAGATCACATGTTTTCAAAAGTTATTCACCCTCAGAAAAACAAGTGATTCTTCTTATTTTAATTTTTTTGGCTTCTGATCTAAAGAAAGTCAAATAGAGGAAAAAAAAATGAAATTAAAGTTTCGAAAGCTGCGTACCACCAGAGAAAAAGGGAAAAAAATGTATTTTCCATCAAAAGTATTTTTCTTGAAGTAATACGCATTATTTTCGAACGAGTTCACAACCCTGGGGAGAAAAATGTGTTTTCATTCTAATTGTATAAAATTTTAGAATATCGAATATTGGATGAAAGAAAGAATGTTTTAAAAAAAGGAAATAAAAATGAAGTTTTCCCACAACTGACAAATTTACGAAGGTAAGGATGCTCTTCATGAATTGAAATTGCAAATAATGTTTTCTATCGAACATCTAATTTTATCAAATCTTAACCTAAAGATGTACAACTATTTTAGCACTATATGTCAATGTTCAGATATCTCTTAAACAGTGTCATTGATTGTCACTCTTTTCATGTATGTGTTGGGGGGATTTAATTTTTCAATATATTTTTGAAACCAATGTTTAAACATAATCTGAAATTTCAAATCGTACTAAGATAAATATGATATCAAGATGTGATTAATAGAATTTTCCTTAACATCCATCGTGTGTCATCTAAAACTTACGCACTACAGCTTTGAAATCATGGTCTACAGAAAAAATTATACGTAGTCTCAATCTGGCCAAAAATTAGAAAATATAATATGATTTTGTTTCCTTGCAATAAGTACCTTTCGAAAAAAAGAACAAATTACGTTTTATTCTTTTACGCAACATTACTTTTTATGTATAAAAAACTGTTATTTGAAGATAAAGTAATTTTCGAAAATGTTTGTTATTTATTTACGCGTGTGTATGATGTCTTACAGTGTCAAAGAAATTATTTTGCAGTCAATGTCTATGCAAAAAGTATCATCAGCCAAAAAAATAAGGAGAAAAGGAGAAGAGTATCATAACAAGACGAAATTGCCAGTGAAATAGGGTGCTTGGGGGAGGGAGCAAATCATTTCAAAGAAAATATTTCGAATGATGGTAATGTTCGTTTATGACGAATACTCCAAACAAGAACCATGTCTCCATTTAAAATTCAACGGAACACAACTAAATGGGTCTCGGGATTATGTGTGTAATGTTCAATGAACGGTTTGGGTGTAGAACGTGTCAAGTAAAAATAGCAAGATGATCATCGTTTCCCAATCTTCCTTCTTTTATTCTGACCCCAAAGAACAAGAAAATAGAACATATGGTGAAAAGAACCATGTCTGTTTTTTTTTTGTTTTGTTTTTTTTTGTAGGTAACTATTCAAGAATGATAATTTTTGAGCTTGTCCATCAGACAATTTCTTGAGAGTTTGACCCAATGAACGCATTGAAATTTCGGATTTTTGCTCAAAATACTCTCTGGAATTTTTCTTAGTGCCAACCAGATGCTAACGTATAGATAGTAAAGAAAGTAACGTATAAAAGCATTGGAATGACGATTAATTATATTTTATCTTTTGCCGAAAATGACTTCCGTATTCTAATATTGAAATCAGCTTTTGATGTGGACGGACAATAAATTTCCTCAATCACTTAGAATTGTGAGTTATACATGAAGATTTGCATATTTCGGCTGAAACAGGCACTTTGTTGATCCTTTAGATATATGATAGAGTATTCCCGCACTTGTGATACATATGATCCTTCAATATACAGTACATTGTGGCTTAAACTGTTCTCATTCAAGGCAGATGGGAATTCCCAAAAGATGACATTCAACATATAACAGCATTTTAACGTCGGTCTTCCCTTTTTCATTTGCTTTTTTGCTAGACAAAGCATAACTTAGTAATTATCAAGAACGAAACAAATATGATGAAATTTCGCTGGAGAGGAAATGATTAAATTCGAAATGTAGAAAAAAAAAATCGGTAAAAATAAAAAAAATAAAAAACGAGTCCACAACAAATGGAAAATGAAAAATGGTGAATCTTGAAGAAAAGAGGAAATGAGATTAGAATAAACAATGGAAACAGACAATTGTCGACACAAAATGGTTCCCTTTGGTGTTACAAGGGAATATTGCCTTGATTACTCCAATTTTGAACAGGAGGGGTGTGTCTGCACTGGGAAGAAATTATGAAGGAAAATAATTTTTTTTCTAATTTAAAATAGAATAACCATGACACATGTGGTAGAAGGAGGTGCGTTAATTAGAAAAGTTTAAAGTAAATCTCCTGATCGAAGTTAATTGTATTTTCACAAACGTTAGTGAAAAAACAAAAATGTTTCCCTCCAAAATAAGTATAAACCCAAACCCGTCCAAAATGTATAAGAAAATCAGATGATATTATCATTGAGATGTTCAATTTTATCAAATTTCAAGACGAAATAACGAATATCTTCCTTCTCTTCCCCGTTTTCATGATATTTAACCTTTTTTTTTTCTCAAAATTAGAACGGAAACAAAAGATTCGATTTTTGAAAAGAAGATAAAAGGGATACAACTTTCCGTCTTGTCTAAAGCATATTCTTCAACTATCATTTTCAATCTGCATTGTTCAATCATTGCCTCGCAATTTGTGTAAAGCAACCATTGAATTCAAGATGGAAAAAATGCCTAACAAAAATTGATGGTCACTTAGATACTCAGTTGTATATCCCCAACTGATGCTGAATAGCATTCTCCAAATGCAGATACAATCAATAAAGACGCTGAATTTCACGACTATCAGGAAATTCAACATTTAGTAGATCAGCATAGTACATTCTTTTTTTACTATTTGTCCCTCTTTTCATTTGGCCTTATGCCTGACTGAGCAAATTTCAGTGAATATCGAGAACGAGTGGAAAATAACTCTTTGCAGACAGGAAATTAGATTGGATTTTTTTTTTTAATGTCGGAAACTGAAATTTAGAAAAAATAAAAACAGGTGTGGGTTTGGACTCGATAGAAACTGCCATCTTGTTGCATGATTTGTTTGGGGTGATTCAGTGGACAATCCGAAAAATTCCACCGAATGAGTTATTTCTTTCACCTCATTTTTAGCTATTTTTATTCCTGAAAATATGATATTTTACGTTGCATTTATATTCACATAAATAAAACAAAAAGTGCAGCCGATGGTAGACGTATCGTCTGTAACCATTTTTTACGTAACTACAAGATTCAAATACATACCGATTCACGCATTACCGTCTCCATGTGGTAGAACCTTCTTTTGTTGCAGTTGGAATAAAACATGTTATGGTAAACTTGATAAATAAATCATCCAATGGTGTTATTTCGCACAGACAAGAAACTACAACTTTTTTCTTGATCGACAAATCGATATATTAGTAAACATTTATGCATGTAAGTATTTTGGTTTCTCTAATATATGTCCTTACAATACTGAGAAATTGACGAGTGAAATTTAGCCGAACTTATTGTACTGGGATTATTCGATGGCGTAATACATGTACATCATGTTGAACTTGATCAATAAAACTCTGTATCTATCAAAATATTTTAAACTTTAAAACACATAATCCAGAGCTAAGTGACTGTTCGGTATTCAATCATTGCAATACGTTTGGGAAATTACCCAGATATTAAAAGTTGACTTATGCTTCGGCTAACTGTATTCAAGCTCGATTTGCAGATTCTGTTTTCAAATTTGTAGCCGTTACACTATTTTACCCACCTAAATCTGCTTGTCAGTCCTGTTCTTCCCAGTCTCTCTCTCCCGATTCGGAAGACGCTGAATCCGTTTTTCTATTAAAATTCATTCGATTTTCCCAGCAAAATTCTACAAATTGAGTAGTATAGATACAGACATTTATATTAATATTTTTGTTTAATTGTTGTGTATCATTGGAGGCTGGGCAATTGTGTACCTCTGAAAAGAAAACTGATGGCCACAAACAGCTGCACAATGAAGACCCCCTGCTGCATCCATGCATAAAATGATCTTTATATCCAAACTAATATACCTAATATAAAAACTACGGTACGTTAGGCATAATATAGAGGAAGAAAGACACACTGTGAAGATTTGATTCACGTGAACAATATTGATGATACTATTGAAACCTATCAAAAATGATACAATGATTTTGTTGATTGATATTTTTGACGATCAAAAAGTAAATAGTCACAGTGATGGGCCAATCAGAATTATTCTATGTTCCTCTTGAGGCTATTGGATAACTCAGAACTATACAAAGCCAACCTTAAATGGAATATGGATAAGAACACTGTATTACACCACATGTGTGTATGTGTGTGCGCGCACATGTGTGTGTGTCTATATATATATATATATATATATATATATATATATATATATATATGTATATGTATGTATGTATGTATGTATATATGTATGTATGCATGTATGTATGTAAGTATGTGATTCTGATGGAAAATCCATCGTTTATATCACATATCAACTTACTATATAGGCTGTCAAACCCAAGAGATTACCGTACCAAGGGTCGGATATTAATTAGTTAATCTTCTAATAAAATATTGATATTTGAAGGAAATTAGTCAATGCCCCCCTTGATAACAACTTTCCTGCGAATATATGGATTATAAATTCTGTATCACAGACGGGGTCACATATATTTTTCATTTTTGAAACTCAACAGAATACCTGGTTCTATGTTCATAAGAACATAGCTTTGGAAGTGGTACTGCAGCATGGCAGGGTGTGAATTAATGAAAATACATCAAATTAATTTTCTGAAAATTCCTACTGTTTATAAAGCAGCTGTACTAAAATTAAAAGTTTTATTATTTGCATCGAGGTTCCTGGTCGCCCACCCTAAGCAAATGAATAAAACTTCACAAATCTTCGATGTTCTTCCCAGTATTGCCTCGAGACGTCAGTGCTATCGAGATGTGGACAAACTCAGTCCTCCCCCATGATTTCAGTTGTCCCAACCTCCCCTCTAGTGTTGCTGGCACAGTTCCAAATGTTCCAAAAATGTTATACATCACTTTACCTTTTATATTCAACAGTTTGTATTGTTTGCAGTATTATCATGTCTCTGGAACCACCTTTGTAAGTGCAAGTGTGTTTTTAGGATAGACATTCATACTCTTCGAATTTTAGCATAAGTAACCGTCCAGTTCCGTTACTCAGAGTTAGGATATCGGCTTCCAAGTCTGAAGTGAAGGTTTCAATCCTCCCTCGTGGTACTGGATGGATAATGGGAAGTCTATAGCCACACTGAAGTGATGTAATACATCGAAACAGCTGTCTGTGGATGACACAATAATATATACATATATATATATATATATATATATATATATATATATATATGTGTGTGTGTGTGTGTGCGTTTAAATAGAGTTTATCGAGGAAGCGATTTTTCTTTTGAATACATTTTTTTGATAAAAAAAAAGAAATGAATTTGGTCCGTTTAATAATTTTATTTTTCCCTCGTTTGCAGTGAAGCTGTTTCAAAAGAATATCTGAACTATGCTAGATCGTTGTTTGCCATTTCTCAAGGACGATTGCTTTTATGTGAAGTTCGATTTATTTTGCTATTGCTAATCTCTTTCTTTTTTCCTCACTATTTCTATCTCTTTCTCTGTATCTCTTACATATATACATAAATACATATACATATATATATATATATATATATATATATATATATATATATATATATATATATATATATATATATATCCCTGTGTGGATGATAGCCTTAAGACAGATGTCACGGTCTGTTTGCTAAGAGATTATGCTTTTCTCTTGGAAACAAGGTCCTGAGCGGAAAACCAAATGTGACGGTGACATCATCTTTCTATCCACAAGTCTATCAGGTAAAATCATAAATGTCTAATTCACTTCGACATTGTGGGTTCATGTACTTCAATTCCGCCAATGCAAACAGAGAGAGTTCATCATTTTGGCACATACTTAATTATCATTGATTCTCATACAATTTAAGTTTAAAGGGGATATATTTACTACCATCCTTCCATCAAGTGCCTAGGAAAAACATTCAAACCATTGCAAATGTACATGATCTGATATTCTATAGATTTCTCACAGCAGTTGTCATCGTCATATTCTGCAAAGTTTGTATTAATTGAACTATGCAAATGCAAATTAGCATAATCAGCTTAAACCCAATTCAAAAAATCTACTGAGTTCCAGTCACAAAAATGATTGAACTTTTTTCCAACATATAAGTTTATTGATACTTATATATTTCCTGGTTCCCAATGCTAATTTTTTGGAAAGTGTTTTATCTATACAATCAAACTGCTGAATGAAAAGGAAGAAGAAACATGTTTTTTCTTCTATTATATATGTATCAATTGGAGAGATTGAAAAAGACGAATTCCTTCTTGCTTTTTAGAAAAGATGCCAAACTTGGTAATCCCATCTTCACAAGGTATTTTAGAAATATATATGTTATCAGAGCTCAAATAGGAATGAAACGCAGGTTTCAAATGTAGTCATACACTTTTAATATCGGTGATAGACTCCTCAGAGACCAGATTCTATCCACAACATTATCATATTTGCCTAGGCCATCCTGCTTATGACAGGATATGTAAAAATAGTGCCAAATTCAGGATATTTGTATGCTGGAAAATTATTAAAAAAATATTATACAGTAATGCCTGATGTTTATATACCCAGTCATGTCTAAAGTTTATTCACGCGTGGTAAATCATCTAGCGAGGGACGATCGAAAACTTTCGATTAGATACACGAAACAGCTGGGTACCTATATCTATTCATTCTTATGAAAAATCTACCCAACTTCTTCTACCCAGATAACGTATATGATGTTTGACAGAAGCTATGAATCTTTTGATTGCAATCTGTCTGTACAGTTCTTATACAAACATTAAACACATAGAGTCTGCACCAAGAAGAGACTTAACCCAGATATAATGCCATATATGACTTGATCCTTCAAAAATGAGAAGATCCCATTAATCCTAAAGAGAAGGGTGTAAAACCAATGCATCCTCCCAATAGTCACTTATGGGGCTGAAACATGGAACCTAACCAAGAGACAGACCCACAAATTGAGAACCATGCAACGTGGACATGAAAGAATTATGCTAGGCCTCACATGGAGAGACCACAAAACAGCACAGTGCATCCGAGAAAAAACAAGAGTTAGGGACATCATAGGATCTATTAAAAATCTCAAATGGTGGTGGGCTGGCCATGTCGCAAGAATGGCAGACAATCGATGGATATCGCAACTCATGACATGGATCCCCCAAGACCACATACGCAACCGAGGCCGGCAAAATATTAGATGGAGAGACGAGCTAGACAGGTCCAGGAAGTACTGGCTCCGCGACGCCCATGATAGGGAAGTGTGGCAAATCCTAGGGAAGGTCTATGTCCAACGACAGACGCTAAAAGACTGATGATGATGATGATGATGATGATGATGATGATGATGATGATGATGATGATGATGATGTACAAAAAAAAGAACCGAGAACAAACTTAAGCTTGTGATGAATGCACGCATAAACGGGTACGGGAAAGACTGTTGTCCTACCGGGGGGTATAGGGGCTGCTGCTGCTGATATATTAGTGTTTCTTCAAATTTCTATGTTACCATCACTATTTGCGTTATCCTGAATTATTTCTAAATCTAGTGGTAGGATTTCATGTTTCACACTCAAACGTGGTTTCTGGTATTATACATCCAATTTAGACTAAATGTTTTGAGCATATTGGCTGGCTGCTTTTGAATATGACTTTATATTCATTAAATGCTTTCCAGCCAATCGATGTATTTCGTTTTATTCTTCTCTCATGGTATTTCTCTAATTTAATCACCAGACCTGAGATGATGTACTCTTTAACTCCTTCAAAACTCCTGAGAAACCACAAAACAGCACAGTTACGGTGGGCTGGCCACGTTGCAAGAATGGCAGAAAATAGATGGACATCACAACTCACAATGAGCAACCGAGGCCGGCAGAATGTTAAATGGAGAGACGAGCTAGACAGGTCCAGGAAGTACTGGCTCCACGACGCCCATGATAGGGAAGTGTGGCAGATCCTGGGGAAGGTCTATGTCCAACGACAGATGCTAAAAGACTGATGACGATGATGATGATGATGATGATGATGATGATGATGATGATGATGATGATGATGATGATGATGAATCTTAGTTTAAAGGGTGATTCCGATATTCCTGTATAGTATTTCACTTTTAAAGTGTTTTTTGAGTTGATATTTTGGTTTGATATAAAATATTCGATTCAAGATATCTGATTGTACAGTTGCGATCTGGTTCATCCATTCTTTCTTCATTAGTGCTATTTCTGAATCCTTCATTGTTATGTTTTCTTATGGACTTACCAAAATTCTGATTAAATATTCAACTTGAGGGGGAGAGGACAGTTTTTTTCTACCAAATGGAAGGATTCTTCCTGAGTTCATCTGAAATGTCAAACACTCTGAGCCGGATTTAAGTGAAGATAACATGCTTTCAGAGAAGACTATCATATAATTCTGATTTTTTTAACAAACTGATAAAGAAGGGGCCTATCCAGAAGGATCTTATTCAAATCCAGCTGACCCATTGAATGCAGATCTTAGAGGAAGGAACGTTGTCCACGCTGAAATGATGTAAGACATGATTAAAATCAACAGGAAATGAAGAATTTTGGTAAAAAATTAATCATGGTTGACAATGTTCCACTTGAATAAAACCATAAAACCATGGGAGTCGAATGTTAATTGTCATGTAAACTAACAATACTGCATGATTTTAGAAATAAAAAACCCGTAAATCCTTCGTAAATATTAACATAATATAAGTATAAAATAAGCATTGATCAGTGTTTGATTGATATTAACTAATTTTGAAAGATGATTTGATATCTTCCTGTGTCAGTTGGTAGTAGAACTACACTACACTGATGTGACCTCACCAAGACAGTCTCTGTTAAACATAAGAAAAAGCTTCCTCAGAAGTTTTTGTGTCAACTCAGTCAACTCTTTCCGTATAACTGTCACTGCAATGTATGTAATTCTCACATGTTTTTTCCATTTGTCATCAATGTACAATGTATGTATCTTTGTATCATTGTGCAATGTATGAATTGTCTCTTATTCAGATCATCCGCTGTTTACCATATATATATATATATATATATATATATATATATATATATATATATATATATATGTATATATATATATATATATATATATACATATATATATATAGATAGATAGATATAGATATACATATTTATATATATATATATATTCACATATATATGTATATTTATATATATATATATGTATATACATACATACATACATACATATATATATATATATATATATATATATATATATATATATATATATATATATATATATATATATATATATATATTGGCCTTTTTGTTCTCATAATTATAACAAAACGTATTGCCCGTTGCTGAAGAATGTATTAAGCACAGGAAGTTGATATTCAATGGATACATATCCTTTTAATCTTCCCTTTCTCTTTCTCTCTCTCTCACTTTTTCTCTCTCTCCCACTTTTCCCTCTCTCTCTCTCTCTGGATTGAATTAGGGCCGTTGTTTTGTTTTGTTTTGTTTCCAAAAGTCTGAGGTATTGTCGGTGGAACAAAACTCTATAACAACGTGAAAGATATCATGACTCTTACCTCAATATAGAAGTCCATTTGATGTCCCAATCTTTGCTACCGGTTCTTGGAAGAAATTACTAACACATCCACCGACAGACGCTCAGCAGTTCGTATTAAAAAAATCAAAACTGTATTTATCATATCATTAACTTGAGAAATTAAACTAGAATAATTACATTAAGCAATATAAGATGATAAAAGTGTCATGATGTAAAAAATTAACCGATATTAAAATATTGCCCAGAGGGAATGGGTGTGGAATAAAAAATGTCAGTGAAAATAATCTTTCTTTCAAGATGAAGATAACGATACATGAAGTAATCGGACTCTAATAAAAGAACGCACACGTTAATGTTTATGGCTGATATATTTCATGAGAATGAGTGTGGATGCGTATAGCTGTTCTATTAACTAGCAGACACTCGAAGGGTGCATACTTCTGCCAACGCCATACACAAGCGAAAAATGAAAATTACTTCATATATAGCTATAATGTGAGGTAGATAACTGTAAATTTCTATTCCCCATAATTCAAAACCTCATACTAATGTACAAAAGTAACTCTCACCCATCCAAAATTTGACAAAATCTCCCTTACCTCATGACTGGCATTCTAAAAAAACATCTACACTGATTCTTCCATCTCTATTGGTAGAATCAATTAATGACATCACTATCAATACAATCCAAATAAGGTAAACGTTCGATTAGAAAGTGGTATCTTTTGATATATCCATGAAGATCCACGTAATTTAAACTGAATACATGTTTATGTTAACGATGATATGACTATCAAATCATTGAAGAAGTGTCAGCAAAACCTCAAATCATTTTTTGCTGTTAACTGTTGTGTGTGAATCTCACCATTTCCATAACGATAAACTTGATCCCAGAATCCAAATCTAATAAACATTCAACTTGCATGTAATTTCTCTGTTCGGGTCATCCAGGGAATTCATGTAATCCAATCTGAGCAAATATTCACGCAATCAATGAGAAAATGACAGAAACATTGGAATCGTATCTTGATTTACATTTGGCATGGAGGCACACATCATCATTTGAGGATAGTCAGATTACATATGTCATGTCGAATTGCCATCATGGAATAGTTTACACATATTTTTTCTTTGAAAGACGGCTGTCTTTTTTTTCTTCGAACTGAATCATTGGCTTCATTTCCATTTATCAGCGGAGAATTACCAAATGTCTTTTGCATGTATGTAAGTATTCAGAAAATGGTATTTCTATATTCATATGTGATGCCTGGTGGGGGGAAATGTGGCCGAGACAGTCACTTTGAAGATATGGTAATTTTTTTCCACAAGCCTCACGAATATCTGCTGACATCACAAAACAGTATATAGGTAGCAAGTTTCACACAGATTTACTGACATATATATATATACAAATATATATATATATATATATATATATATACATATATATATATATATGTGTGTGTGTGTGCGTGTGTTTGTGTACATACATACATACATATACATATATATATATATATATGTGCGCGTGTACATATATATATACATATATATATATATATATATATATATATATATATATATATATTGAAAAATCAACTTTTGTGAGTATTTTTGTTGATTGACAAGTGTTTTGCGCATAGAATTTTCACAGGAAGATCATTTTGCTTGATAAGCACAATATCACGTATCTAATAATTCTAACGAACGCAAAAACGAATCATTTCAAACTTCAAACACAACCTCTCGTATAAATTGTTAATTATAGGGATAATCTCTCTTATCCATCCTTAATATTATGTAGGATCACACATTCATGTATATTCACACACGAATAATACTGGTACAAAAATGGAACCAGTAGGTCATTTTTGTGGTTTGATGGAAGTGCATGACTAACTACATACATACCACAGCACAATCATGAATACATATATATAAGCTTTTAGTTCTATCTCTCACATATAAATCATAGCATTGTTTTTGTGTCAGGGATTGATTGCAGTTTGACTTTGATCAAACCTTTTTGCAACTTCAGCACTGGTGTAAATAAATGATTATACCAACAAAACGCAAACTCCAGACGGAAGCTATATCATTATTGTCAAAGCAAATCCTTCATTACCGTTGTACCATGCACTGAAGAAATCAAGATAAGCAAAAACTATGGTCGGCAGACAAACGAAACCGTTGATTAAATGACAAAGATGACAGAACAGAAATACCCCTGTTTTGTCATTAATTTACTTATATATTCTACTTTCAACGTATAATCAATGTATTTGTGGACACATATTCATTCACATCAAATCAAAACATAGTTATACTTTTTAACATAAAATGTATTCTGTATGAATGATGTTTCAAATGAGCTTAAATCCAAGTTACCAACTTAACATGTATTTTACATTATTTGACTTAAGGAATACTTTGCATTAATCCGTCAAACAAAGTTAGATAGATAATCCATGAGTCATTTAAGTAGACTTTTGAAAAAGTTCAACGACGTGCATATTCATCTGTAAAGCCACAATGAGGCGTGAGAACATTTGCAGGATGTGTGGCTTTGGGATCTTTAAATTTACGTCTGAAGGCAAAAAAATCAATCGAAAGAAAATCATCCATCAATCAGGAGTATTAGCTGGTAAGGTTAGGTTACCGTATCGGATGATTACGGAAAAAATAAGGGGAACAATGAAGGTTCCTAAGTATAACAAAAATAAAATGGACTATATTTACTATTTTTTTCAATGCAAAGAAAGACAAAAGAAAAGTAATGTTTTCAACCAACTCGACGGACTAAGTTTTCGTTTCAATTGATCATCAAACGATAAGTCTTATTGTTTGCTGAGTAGGTCAGAAAACATTGTTGGGATTGACACATTGATCGTGTTATTCTCTCTTCACTCTCGATTGTTAAACGTTGAAATCTCAGAGACCATCCGCATGATTGGATTTAGAATTAAAAAAAAACTGTTACACTCTCTTCATTCGAATTGGCTAATACAAAAACAGTTTTGCTTCCTTTCATATAATTTTTGAACAGATATTACACGCATACAGAAAAATGCTCACGCATGCACACAAGCACACATACACACGTTAAGAAACGGTCACATTATCTGACAGAATTTTTTTTAGATTAAGTTTCATTTAATAAACACTCTTATTTGATTTGATCATTCATTATCACATGGTGAATGTACCACTTGGCCTAGAAAACGTCAATAGAATAAACAACTTAAGAAAATGATAGTGCAGGGAATTTTCTTTAATATAATAATGCAATTTATAATCATATACAATCATATGTTTTTTAAGTTGGGTAGAAAAATTGTTTGATTTCTTTTGTTCAAGTCTCATAAATATCTTTTCGTGGGCTTCTTTTCGTCATGATCCCTATGATCAGGATCGAGAAAAATGATAATAATTCGGATCACGTAACGATGATATCAACCTTTTCAGGGATGATTCTGTACATGGTATCAATGGAACAGTGAAGTTAGAAAAATCGAACTTGACTAAAAAAAAAATGAAAATATAGATCAATGCATTGCACTGTCTTGTGATTTTGATTCAATTGCAATTTTCATTGGGAAGATCTTTGTATGCATTGCTATTTTAAGTGATCTATTGATGACTGTTACGTTATTAGAAGAGGAAAAAAAATTGAAGATGTCGATATGTGTCTTCTTTTTTAAGGATAATCAGGAGTTCAATGCTGCTGATATCGATAACCAGAACAATTTTTTAGTACAACATTTCTATAAGGATAATATAAAAAAATATATAAAGAGACATACATATGGAAAAAACAAAATATACAAATGTATGTATATATATATTTATATATATATATATATTTATATAGATATATATGTATATATATATATATATATATATATATATATATACGTATATATATATATATATATATATATATATGTATATATATATATATATATATATATATATATATATATATATATATATATATATATATATATATATGTTCATCTATGTGTGCGAACGTATGTAAGTACGTATGAGTGATAAAGTTGTTCATGCTGCTGTACAGGTGCACGAGTATGAGTACTGTCATATTAAAGTGATGAAATTGAAAAAAAGACTTCTGGATCAATAAATACTTTTGGAAACTCAATGAGTTTTGTTAAATTGAATCAGTAGAGAATAAGTGTCTGAAGATTAAATTGATTATTTCTCCATTGACACACTGACTTGCTTTTGTAATTACAACTAATACACACACAAACCAGGTGCATTATATATATACATATATATATATATATATATATATATATATATATATATATATATATGTATGTATATATATATATACTCTTAAATAGATATATGAAAAGCATATATAATGCCTGAAGTTTTCCAATTCTTGAATATTGAAAAAAGATTTGGTATTTAATTAGATGGCACACACATGCACACACACATGCTTGCACTTATACACACAGACACATATATATATTCCTCATCTCCAGATCATGAATATATATATACATGTGTGTGTGTGTGTGTGTATATATATATATATATATGCACGTATGTATAAACATGTTGTATTCGCAATTTTTCTGTATTTTTATTCATATCTAACAATGTATCTCCTTACCATCAACCAGTGAAACCCTCTTACTTCAAATTCCATCTGAATCTCAAATCTTTCAAAACCTTTCATTCATCAAGTGTCATTGAACAAGACTGTGAAGATTTTCTGAAAAGAAAGAAAGACAATTTTTCATTCATTTTTACGATATTATGTGAATGGCTGCTTTCTACGTATATATATATATATATATATATATATATCTATATATATATATATATATATATATATACATATACATATATATATATATATATATATATATATATATATATATATATATATATATATATTTCAAAAGTGGGAAGCAAATAGAAAATTTTGATTTATCTGTGTTTTAAGATTGGAATTCGATTTGAAATCTAATTTTGGGGACCGTGTATACATTTCAGTTGAGAAGTATCCACCAATATATAATATCGAGATAAAATATGATGTTATTGACATCCAAATCATTTTGGTTTTCATAAAAAACTAAGAAAATAGGAATCACCTGTTTGGATTTTTTTGGAAATAGAGTTGAACAGATATTCTAAATCATATAAAAATTATATGAATTTTAGGAATGAAATCAGCTCAGGTTCTGATTCACCCAATCATTTTTTTCTCTGTTTTGGCCTAGTCAGTAAAAGCCTTCCCAGAACTATCATGTCTACGTCAAAACAAAGTGGGGTAAGGATTGTCTTTTCCTGCTCTGCACCATCTCAGGATTAGAATTACTTTTTTCCTTCAATTTGATATTAAAAACAACAATTAGCATTGGTTATGTCAGTCATTATATGAATGATACTTGCAAGCGTGACTAGATACTACAGAAATACTTGCAAATGCAAATGAAGGACGATTTGTTGCTAGATTTTAGCATTAAGTCGAAATAAGTATGAAATATCTTTTGTCAAACAGTTGTATAAACAAAACTTCTCAAACAAATGTGGTTTGTAGTACAAGCTTTTTGTTAAATATTGTGACTGGTTGATACTGTCCAACCGAGATCTCATGTGTTTGGGCTTTTAGTCTTTGTTTTAGCCAGATCTGGATATACTTGGCTGACTACTAAAAAATCTTTTAGGGAAAATCCTTTCGAGTAACGGACTGTCCTAGGATTAAAATTACATTTTTGCATAGTTTGATTTCATGAAATCATTATGGCTATTCTGGAACGGACACTAACCTTTGGTGCTGTAGGTATATTCAAGTCAAGTAGAATGCCGGGATTTTCATTGAAAACATTCTTTGGTTTCCTGCCAGCAATGCTTAGTCGACGTACGTAGTCATTGTTCAAATTAATGTCTACTTAGTCCGTCTTCTAGAAATTCAATTCAACTGGAATCTCATTTTGCAATTTCTCATCAGAACTATTGACGGATCCATCGATTTTCCTCGGTCATTCTCTAAGGTTTGACTTGATTATATTCTAATTTGATTAGATTAAAGTACCCTGCTTTGATATCCATAATCACAAAGCTCTATATGTAACATGAAAAAGACAACAGAGACCAAAGATATAATTAGATGAGCAATGATTTAGGGATTACTAATGAATGTCTCATTCTCAGCAGACAATCGAAGAACTCTGATAGGACCACTCCAGACGCAAGCTTGGGAAAAGAGTGTTGGGGTTCTGGGGGCCAAGTCGGTAAAATATATCTATTGGATACTTGCTATTTGATTGGGTTGATTTATTTACATTTACTGACACCAAACTGTGTACGAAGCAGGATAGTAACTTTTAGAACAGGATAAGTGATCAGATAAACATTGATTCAAGGAGCAATTCCCAATGGCAAATGTCCAATGAAGATGATAAACAATTTTTTTGCTGCTGGAGAAGGTTTCCAGTAGAAAATTGAATGACACTTCAGTGACATCTGAAAGTTGATTGTAGGAGTTCCCTGGAGAAAGTCAAGGTTGGTTTTCCATCCATGGGTTTCATTCCCTTCAGAATCTGCATTGTCTGTCTCCTTGATTGGTTAGGAACCATAAGGAACAATGTTATTCACCCATAGCCGAAATAAACGTTTGATTCGGGCCTCTCCGCGAGTAATTACCGTGGAGTGAACTGACCCAATCTCCATCAAACAAACTTTGAATAAAACAAAATCTAACAACCAAAAGCTATCTCCATTACATTGACAGCCCTCCAACGAAGTAAATAATTGTCACAAACCAAAAAGAAATAGACGAATTCTGCCATTTGTTATCATTTCAGATACTGTTTTGAATTTGTTGTGTTTTTGAATTCAATCTCTTACGTTATATATATATATATATATATATATATAGATAGATAGATAGATATAGATATATATATAGATAGATGGATAGATAGATAGATAGATGGATAGATAGATAGATAGATAAACAGATACAATCAAATAATATAGATATAATGTATATTACCAAAAGCATATAAATATCAAGGTAAATACGTGACCTAAAAAGGTGGATGTAGTCTAAGGAGACAATTGATGAAAGCTTCATGGTATATGACGTGGATAAAATAACTTCCTGTTCCGTCGGGAAATCGTCAAATTCTGCTGTTGAATATGTTGAGAGATTATCAATTTCCGTGTAATCAATATTCTTCGAGATGATATCATAAGCTGTTTTGCCTGCAGTCTGAGATAAATAGAAACCACACAACGGGTTCAATATTCACACGGGTGAACATTCAATACAGTTGGCACAAAGAGCGAGTGATGTCTATTGTTAAATTCACTGACATAAGTTATATGGTGAGGACAGGGAATGGTGGTTGATCAACGCAGCACGGCTGCAACATTAACATTGCTGTCTTGTTTTTTCAAATCCCCGAAATGGTAAGTAATGAACATCCAAGGTTCTTAACAACGGAACATTTATACATTGTGCCATGATAACGAAGTACATGTAAAACACGGGAATATATTGAAAAGTTGTTATGTTCAATG
>OY735219.1:18651032-18681032 GCA_963457665.1 Thysanoteuthis rhombus | reverse complement strand
CGTTATTAGAATGACAATATTCTGTATTTCGGTGTTCCATTAGTACTGAGTGTTGTTAAGAGAGCAAACTCTTATATATAGTCGGTCTGTGAGTAAGAATGATTAGGAATGAGTTGAAAAACTGTGTGTCATGAGCCCTGCGGTAGGAAATATCTTTTGATCCCTAGGAGATCACCGACCAAAATTTGAGAGATTTTCTAAGAAGGTTGTCTTATCAAATGTTTTGCGTTTGTAGTCTAGTGTGAGACTAATGAAATATGACCACTGCCATCTATGTACTGGAAGAACTGTGCTCCTCTGAGTATGATGCCTTCAAAAGGGTTGAATGCTAACTATTCTGAAAAGAGACATGCTAGACAGAAGGCCCATCGGTTATCCGAATATTTGTTTTGGATTCGTTCATATTGTGGACATTTCGATGGATTCATCTGTGGGTAAAGGTAGAGAAGATTTCATAAACTTGCTGTTGACAAGAACCCCCCCCCCAAAAAAAAATCATTCGTCTCAGAAAGTCTAACAAAATTGTTGGTTTACTTTTATAATCTTGGATTAACCACAATGCATACCAAAACACCCATTAAAAATATATATATATATATATATATATATATATATGATGGAGATGTGCAATAATTTTAACCATTGCTAATATTGATTCCTCCTTATACACCTGTCCGTGAAATCGACAATCAAAACTAACTCTAATCTAATTTAACAGTTTCGTGATTTCACATTATTCTATTGACGATGTCTGAGGCAATTGATACATCAACTGTGTAACGACAGGAGATCATTCCAAATATGTATGTATATAATGTAGCACGATGTATAATTCATTCCGTCGGACAAAATATGTCCATTTCTCTATTCATGACAGTAATTTTGAAATTTGGGAATAGACCGCGAATAATGAGATGAATATTCGGGTTGGAAACAAACAACTGGGCAGCTGTTTAGGCCAGTGGTAAGATCTTTGTTACGTTGAGACAGCATCTCTATCACTGGCAGGTTCGATTCCTACAGCCCCATTTTCTTTAGTTGATTATTTCATATACATTAATTCAGGCGAGTAATATATCAATTGTGTTACAACGGGTGATCATTGCAAATAAATGTCTATATATTATAAAGCTGTTTATAATTCATATATTCATGAACAGTTACCAATACAGTATTACCTACAAGAGTTTATTTCATATATTCATAATTATAATTGCCTGGTAAATCGTAGTAATTAATGAGTCATAAGCATCAACATATACAATAACTAAAACAACATCAAATTGGAGGCATATATAATATTGTTGCATTCCAGCAAGCAAAAATAGACTGATAAGATATAATTGCCTCTTTCGTATCTTGTGGATATTGTCTTCTTCTAGCTAAAATCTAAATGGTGAACACAAAATATTGATTCTGGGGCAAAGTTGAAAACCTTTCAGTTGCTTTCCCGGCTTGAATTTCCATTTTTTTCTTCTCTGCTGATTGACTATAGACCAGCTCCCATTTATTTCTTTCTATTCATCCTCTCCTTCCCTCTCCTTTTTTCCTTCAACATCATCTAACAACAAAAATCAAATATATATGTATATATATATATATATATATATATATATATATATATATATATATATATATATATATATATATATATATATATTCATATATATATTCTATATATATATATATATATATATATATAGTTGTTTTTGTTTTGTAAATCAATTTGCTCTCATCTTGGATAATTTCTATTTCTTCAATACTGTTTTTGTCTGAGTTATTAGCAATCCATTGTGATTGTTGTTGTTGCTGTGAAGCTGAGATAGATTATAGGTGACGGTCTTGCGTTGAGTCAGTGTAAACGGGCATTGGCTTTGAGTGGGATTATGTGGATGATGAGTTTTGGCTGATCGTAAGAATTGGTTAAGTTATATCAGTTTTACTAATCTGGCCATGTGTCCCGAGAAGAAAAATTTATGAGTAACGCTTTCTGGAATGAATAAAGCAGGCGAAAAGAAAAAAAATCTCTTCGAATGAAAATGATACATAACAAGACAGCACAATATATCAGGAAGAAATCGAAGTTGGAGACATCGTAAAATCCATTAGAAAATTCAAATGACCACAGGTTGTTCATGCCGTGAGAATGAAAAATAACCTATGGACATTACGATTTACAACATAGCCCCAAAGACCTCATGGAAAACTGAGGCCGACAAAAAACAAGATGGAGAGATGAAGTAGACAAATTCAGAAAATACTGGCTCTGCAGCGCCCATGATAGAGATATGTGACGGATCCTGGAGGAGGTCTATGTCTAACGACGGACGTTGAATGACTGATGATGATGATGATGATGATGATGATGATGATGATGTGTGTCCAATCATATTCATGATCAGAGTGTATGGATGTACATGACACTTTCCCCACGTTTAGGAATAGATAAATTGTGATTTTCCTTTCGACTTAAAATGACATAAATATACAATTGAATAGCTGAACATGGAACCTAATGGAAATATTGACCCTCAAACTGAGAACCATGCAAAGTGCTACGGAGAAAATCATGCTCACCATAACATTGAGAGACCACAAGACAGACACATTATAAAAGGGGGAAAAAAGTCAAAGTCATCGGGAAAACTTTGCAATGGACTCAGAACGAGGCTCTCTAGAGATCACATGCAAAACCGAGACGTCAAAATATAAAATAGCAAAACAAACTAGATATGTTCTGATTTCGCCAACCGTGTGATGCTAACAAACCAGGATTTTGGTGAAAGTCTAACAACAATCACTTGCTGATGTTGCTGACGATTATGATCATAAAGATTGCTAAATATGTGTTAAGTGATTGTGACAGTGAACATATGTGTGTAGAGGTGTGTGCTTTTTTGAATGATGCATTTCCTTGTGTACATTTATCCGTCTATAAGTGAAACTATACATATGCATACATACTGTTTATCTGGTTTTGGTTGAACTCATTAGCAAGAGTTCATTTGTACGTTTGTATCTTAACGTTTGCACCGTAAACAAAACGACATACTGGTTGATCATTAGATCTTGCTTCGAATTCAATATCTGATGGAGACAGTAAATGAGATCATACAGTAAAACAGATAGTTGGAAGATATTGGTCTGTATCAGAGAAAGATACGCCATTTTCATTTCGATCGTAGATTCTGTGCAAAAAAAAAAAAAGAAGATCTGTAGCTCACTAGAGATATTTGTTCGCTTCACTCCTTAGTGCTTTTGAACGATCTGACAATATCTTGCCTTCGAATCAAATCAGGAAGGGGGAAAAGAGCGCAACTGACGGTTCCCAACCTCTCCAGGCAATATTTTTATCGAAGTGAATGAGAAAGGTCCATCTGGAGCAGCACACTTGCAACACTTGGAACTGTGGCCAGCATCATCTTTGGCCACAGAGGATGAATACGATGATGATACAATTTGTCCACGCTTTCCATTCCACCTCGTTCTTTTTTTTTTGCTTCCCTCCTTCCTCAACGAGTACATCAAGCTGTTTTCCTTTGGCAACTATCTTCATTTTCCACCCCCACCTTTGAGCCCCCTTAACCTGCTCTTCCCCCTCTCCTTTCCTTCTATTCTATTCTCAGAACCTACTTAATACTTTAACGTATAACTTTTATTTTAAATGTCACAAAATGAATGTGTGGCATGCAAAATTATGATTATCACACGATAGATTATTTTCATCGGAATTCATGCAGTATTTTACAGGATACTTTCATTTATACTCCAGCATAATTTCAACGTTTCGTATCTTCTGTGAATATACCAAATGTGACATACACATTTCTCACTAGATAGCGCTTGTTTCCGACGTATCACCACTAAAATGCCCTATGCAATATAATTATTTCCTTTCAAGAGGAATTATCGCAGAAAACGCCATCAGCAAACAAAAATGGCATCCATTATTAAAATTACACATATTGTTAACGTGACGTACTCACAATTAGAAAGGTTCAGATAACTCTGTGTCAAAAATATCTAATATCATGAATTTTTAAGGAAGCAGACTAGTCACGTAATTAAAATAATCTACTGCCTAATGCAGTG
Organism: Thysanoteuthis rhombus; assembly: GCA_963457665.1. Classification (NCBI taxonomy): domain Eukaryota; kingdom Metazoa; phylum Mollusca; class Cephalopoda; order Oegopsida; family Thysanoteuthidae; genus Thysanoteuthis; species Thysanoteuthis major. The sequence goes on along the minus strand of OY735219.1, from coordinate 18,676,940 downwards.
CACCTTGGTCAGTGCAACTGTTATGGAGTTGTTAAAGATAAATTGAAGATTGAAGTTTAAGAAAAGTATGTACATCAACGTCTATGGATTGAAGACAAAAAAAAACTTAAAAATTAATGATTATAGTGTGTCAAACAAAAGTTTGTTTGTATTCTGAATTTTCTCACATCTTTAAATTCCTTTTGATTTCATCAATTGCAAAGTTGAAAAATCGCCCTGCCAACTGAGTTGAGAGATGGAACTTGAACGACTTTTGTATATTTAATGAATTACAAACATCACTGATCAGCGTGACCAGTGGTATGGTTCATGCTTTTGGTTCGGTATGCTTTAATTGAATCCAACACTGTTTTATACAAAATACTTTTAAAATGTTACCCTGCACCACTTGTTCCACTAAAGTAAGAATCACCGTGATTTTAGTGTATTTCATGTCGATCTTTTAATCACGAAACCTTGAACTTTTAGAAATAAACATCTGAATATCGAATTGATCGAAACTTCATGGTGTACAATTTAAATGGGATTGAGGGTCTTCAACTTCAAATGAACAATATACATGCTTGGGCACACTCATCTGCATATACATATATGCTCTCAAATACCACGAAAAGACATACCACAGACAAACACATACGTAATATATACATACACGAATTCATCCTTCATAGTCACAAACACACACCCCATAAATGCATACACATTTATGCATCCATGCAATATATACAAATATACATATGTACATACAGGCCTACATCTAGCATATGTAAATATATTATTATACATATTTGTCATGTATGTAGGTATATTTAGTATGAATGTTTATGTATGGCCTGTAGTTGTATGCATACATTTCTATGAAATAATGTCTGATGAAAAGTGGTGCGGTCCATTATATATCCCTTGTGCAATCATTCCAAATAAACACTTATAAGAAATCAAACAAGGGCAAACTTGAATCAGCAAAGCATATTAGGAACTACTATTGATTCATCTTAAGAATTAGTCGATAATGATACTAAATTTGCTCAGTGTCTCTGATACATCTCAAATGTTTTTTTTTCATGTACTTATTTGAATTCTAAATCGAGAAGATTTTGACCATATTTCAAAAGATACAAGAACCAAAACAATATTGAAACAAGATTTAGATTTGATAGAAACGTTACGAATAAAAATGTATCAAATTTGATTTTGTCAGTTTTGAACTATAACGAAACTTCTAGTTCCCTTTGGATCATTATTTACATACACATTGCAAAAGGAAAATAATGTCATGTCAATCTTTTAAATGAGAACAGGGATCCTGTTCGAAATTCAGCATCTTGTATCTGCTTAACTACCTGGACTAGATGTTTGCTGTTCAGTTTATTCAAGGGTTGGCATGGCGGCTAAAAATGCTGTATTGGATCAGTCTTCAAAATGAGAACAAATATTTTACGTTAATGTCAGTATCATGTATCCGTTCCATACTTGGGCTCAAATATTTCGAATAGTTTTTCGGTTCAGTTTAATGGAACTTTAGGGTGATGGCTAACATGATAATATTGGGTATATATTCCAAGTGAGAATGATTAAAGTTCAGCATTTTAATTCAAAGCTTTCATATCGAACTGAACATTTATCATTGGAATCAATAGAATAGAAAAAACATGTGTTGATTTTGAATTTAATATTTTTTCAGACTTAAATCAAATTAAATTGTACGAATTATTTTCTCTTTAGTCAATTTTGGCACTGAGAAAATCGTGTATTCTTTTTCTTAAAAGATTATTTTCAAGTCACTTATTTTGTCTGTGTATGCTGAAACATTCCAATTTCATATAAACTTTTTCAAACTAAAGTAAAGCGTATCCGTCCACACGCAAAATCAAATAGAATTATTTCGAAAAGAGTGTAAATTAATCGAGGAGGTTAATACGAAGTGTTTCTTCTTTGTAGTTTTTACTTCAGAGTTTGTTGGATCAGGTTGGACAAGTGAGGGTGTTGAATTCTCCATCCTGAATGAGTTTGTGGAGCCATGCGAAATCGAGGACACAGAACTCGAAAAAGTAGACCATTACATCTACCTAGGGCAACAAATCTCCATGAGACCCTCAAAAGAAGAAGAAATCAAGCGAAGAATTACACTAGGATGGCAAGCCTTTGGCAGAGCTTCCTCAACCTTCGAAAATAATCAGATCTTATTAATCCTAAAGAGAAGGGTGTGTAACCAATGCATCCTCCCAATAGTCACTTATGGAGCTGAAACATGGAACTTAACCAAGAGACAGACCCGTAAGCTGAAAACCATGCAACGTGCACATGAAAGAATGATGCTGGGCCTCACATGGAGAGACCACAAAACAGCACAGTACATCCGGGAAAAGACAAGAATTAGAGACATCATAGAATCCATAAAAAATTTCAAATGGTGATGGGCTGGCCATGTTGCAAGAATGGCAGACAATCGATGGACATCACGTCTCACAACATGGATTCCCCGAAACCACATGCGCAACCAAGGCTGGCAAAATGTTAGATAGAGAGACGAGCTAGACAAGTTCAGGAAGTACTAGTTCCGTGACGCTCATGATAGAGAAGTGTGGCAAATCCTGGGGAAGGTCTCTGTCCAACGATGGATGCTAAAAGACTGATGATGATGATGATGATGATGAAAGATAACTGTCAACATCTATTCAATGATAGATAAATGGGTCAAAAGCGTGTCACAGAGTTGAGTGAATTCCAAAATTTCAGAAATCATGAAATAGTTGTCGTGTAAAAAATTGCTTTTTGTCATTAAGCTACGTTCGTATTTATTCACTCAAATATGTGTAATCACAATCTCATTGAACTTGGTCTATTAAGCATCAGCCTGAATCAAACCTTGAATTCTGTTTACATTAAAGCAGATGTACAATACATTTTATTCCTTGTTTCATCTGAATTTATTAATTCATTTAATAACTATCACCGGTAGAAACTACATTTTAAAAGCTGTGAGTAAAATCATGTTCACCCAATTCGAATAATACTCATATATTTCTAGATTTGGAAAAGCAGGAAAGACCTGTACAAGGTACGGAGGCAACTGTTTTGAAAAGATTAGGAAACCCCATTACTTTTGGTTCCTCATTTTCAACTCATGATGGATTTTGATACAGAAACTGGAACGACGAATTGCACCAGGATAAAAAGTGAGAGAGTCACAGTAGTTGATCAGATAATTTTTGGATGCTGCTGAGATCATTTCAAACTATTATTATTTGGAAACACACGATTCAATCTCTTCTACCCTGGTTCTATAGTTATCGTTGGAAACCAGTCAAGAATAAAGAAAACTCCGTTTCTCCACTGACAAATGGGACCCACCTCAAGACAGTTTGATGCGATTTTTGACTTTCCTCTGTAAACACTTGCAATTGAGCTGATGCCAAATGAGTCGTTTTTTTTTTCATCAACAAGTCTGGAAAAAGAATTCACAGACTTGATATCCTAGAGACGATTGGTTCCATTTGAAGCCATCAATACCCTTCTATTCATATCTGCACATAATGTCAGATATTGGATTGAAAATAAAATTCCTTCCTTGGACGTTTACGTCTTTTAGATAAAGAAACAGTCAGCATTGTAACCTCATGGGTGAATTCTAAATATGATAATCTTGATTGGTCATATATATATATATATATATATATATATATGTGTGTGTGTGTGTCTGTTGTAATATATGCATTATTATAAGTGTGCCATAAAAAATTCTCTCAATAGACTAGAAACTTTTTTTTTCCACGTCAGTGATTGTAAGGAGAGATTGGATTGGATATTTTAAAATATCTTCATTATATTTTCAAATTGATATCAAAATGAGGATTTGCATTGGGGAATGAAATATTAATGACCGTCTAATCTTGGCTGTGATGTAACTGGTCACAATTAACATTGCCAATAAATATTTCCGGAAAATTTTTGCGTATGTAGTATTTAAACATATGTTCATTTGGACTCAGAGAAAGTCTGAAAAAGCATACCAGTCTTTAGCCTTTTATCAAACCGGTAAGTAAACATTATGCATACGCTCATAGATATATGTACATTGCAGTAGTTCCATGATTTAAATGTCAAGAGAGAAATAAAACAATGATTCGTAATGAGCTTTGAATGTTTGATTTCGAAAATCCATCTTATTCAAGTGTTTATCATTAAACCATAGAAACTCATCTGTTCTGACGTCATATCAACCCAATGTATTGTTTTGTATAGTGTTTACGACTGCATTTCACAAAATAGTACATGTGACATTTAAATTTATGGATCTAGTTTGTGTTGTCTTAAATGAAAAGTGAACACATATCTGACAGACCTAGCTTCCAAGATATAACGTAAAGTCAAATTGCAATATTTAGAGGCTATTGAAAAGTAGTATCCAATAGTATAACTGCCTTTGACGGAAGAGGTAAATGTATATTCACCGTTGGTACTAGAGATGAGTGGTAGAATAAAATATAATTTTTTGAAGCGTTATTTAATTTTAGTGCGACGCATTTTATACCATTGCAAGTCAGTTCGATCCACAAGCCGTGCCCAGTGCAAGACAAAATCAATTTGATTGAATACTTAAAATGCAATCCCAGGTAGATCAGTTCGTGTTTGTAACGTAATTGAAAACATAATGTATAACAGACTGGTTAAAATCTGATATAAATGAACACTCTAACCGGCACCAAATATATTTGTCTAGACAAACGTACATCTTATTCTAATAATGATATGTATTAACTTTACTTGTAAGCAGCATTAGGGAAATATCTATATATGCGATAACATCCTATTTTGTAAAGGTTTAGACGATTCATAATAGCAAAATGCTATCTCGGGTAGGACCTAAAATCCATCATCAATCTTCGAATATGTGATATTGTGTTTATTTATTTATATTGCATTTTCCTCGTTCTACAGCAACCCTATCTGTCAATCTGAACTCAGTAGCCTCTGCAAATGAAAGTTGGAATCAGATACCTAAATGCTTATATTTTGTGCAAAATTCCTGGCGATGTACCCATGCAAGTATTTATATGAATTAGTAGAGGTTTCTTCGCGGAAAAAAAAGTCAGAGGTTCAGATGCCAATCTCCAAAAAAAGCCAAACCAACTTTGAAATTTGGTGCAAAAAATGTTCTCTTGGCTTCATTTCCGTGTTTGTCTATGCCTGCCCTTTTTTTGTCTTTATTCAATGGTTGGGAAAGTTACCTTCAAGTCTCCTTATTCTAACTAGTTGTGCCATTCCTGATCCATTCCCCATTACGAACCAGAGTGATTATTATTTACTTCCACTCAATTTCCTCATGGCTTCTTTTTATCACAACATACATGATTGATACTCTATTGATTAATACCATTATTTCTCTCTAGATGTATTCCATCTTATTGTTGTTGCATTTATTACTAAACCCTGGATTGATTTTCCCTTCATTTTTACAATCATTTGATTCGTGATATAACTCTATCCTATTAAAACTTGTTTTATATCAAACAAGAAACCTGATATAGCAAGATGGATTTAATTAAGCAAGAAATAGCAGAATGGCCATGAAAAATGGAGAGGAAATAATGGATTTAATTCTGCAAGAAATAGCATCATTGGCATGCAAGATAAAACAGGGGAAATACCTGCAAATCATCGAGCAGAAATTGAAATTACATTTGCAGGAGTTGAATGAGTACTATCACATCGGTGAATATAAGGATAATACTTTCTTGGATGAAGCATTCTCCCTCGTTGTCCCTATTGTCTCTTTTTCTTTCCCTCTATTCACTTATGTATCTATATATATATATATATATATATGCAGAGATGATAGAAATCAATAGATAGATGTATAGATGTTGATCATATTAAGACAGAAAAGAGAAAGGAATAGACAGTTTTAGAATGTTACCGTAATAAAGTTCAGGATAAGCAGTTGTAAGTTTCAGTAGTAAGCTTTTTTATCCGTTTTCCCTCCTCACTCGTGTTTTAATTATCATGCAGTGGGCGTAAAAGTCAGGGGAATACAGTCCATGCCTACCTTTGGGTGAAGAACAGGATAGACCATCGAGGGATTTACAATACAATAAAAAAAGACGACTAGATGGTATAGAGACACCTACACAACAACACTGGCACAAGTGCACTGTCACGCATAAATATATATTCGACGTTGCATTGGATGGGGACATTCTAGAGCTCCTTCGAATATTCTATCGAATTTCTCACCATCTCAAGGCGCACAACAGCATTTTACAGTTCCTTTGTATCCATTTTCCTCATTCCTCTTGTTTTCTTACTCATATATTGAGCCCAAATGTTTGGAGAATACCATAAAGGTTTTTCCTGGTGAAGTAGACAAGTATGTTTTACATTGGAATATTTACGGACAGCAAAGCTCACGTTCCAGGAATAGTTATACTTTTAAAAATGTTCGTCCTCGAAAGAATCTGTCTTCCACTGGGAGTGTCTGGTGCAGCTAGATATAGACAGTATTTGGCACAAGTCGATTTTTCAAGAATTAAATACAGTATGAAAATAGATCAGGAATCTATTTTGAGTAAAAATATTTTGAGAATGTTTAAAAAAACAATTCATTTAGGAAAAGGAATTATGAAATGTAAGGGATACAGATGAATAACCATAGCGCAACGGGAGGAGAAAGTCAGACTCAAGAAGGAGCTTCTGTTTGGATTGACTTATAGATATCAATATACGTCGTGACAAGAATGGACGAGAAGAATACTGTCGGATGTTTCTTATTTTGAAAGAAGATTCTGAAATTTTCATTCAAAGTAGATGTCAGGTTCAATTCCCTAGAAAGAAGAAGGAAAACGAGAATTAGGAAGATGACAGAGAGATACAAGGGAAGAAAAAAATAAAGAAGAAATACAAAAATAAGAAAGAAAACAAAAATGGGAGAGAGTCGAATAGAGAAAATATGTCGGATCGAAAGAGAGAAAGAAAGAGAAACATCTGGAAAAGAAATCCAAGGGAGGATTCAATAGGAAGAGAATATATATATATATATATGTGTGTGTGTGTGTGTGTGTGTGTGTGTGTGTGTGTGTGTGTGTGTGTGTGTGTGCCTGTGTGTGTGTGTGTATATATATATGTATAAAGGTTGGATGAAAAGGAGAAAAAAGAAAAAATTAACAATAACGACAAAAAAGAGCTGTCATGTGACTAACGTCAGTTATCTTTTAGCTTTTTCAGGGTGATCAATTAAAAATTGAAAAGCGTTGATCAATGAATAAGTTACTTATTTTACCTTTCATTGGGTTCTAATCAGACCAAATTAAAAAAAAACAAAACAAAACAAGACAGAGCAAGTGTAAACACGTAACCTAATACGTGTATGTAAGGCAAAAAGTAAGCGATTTGAGAATGATATTATCCGTTGAAAATTGATGTATGCACGCACCTAGGATAAAATACCTGCATGTGTGTTGTTCAATTCCGATCAATTTCCTTTGAGGAAATGAACAGAGCTGAGGGTCAAAAGCAGCCCTTCAAACGCACTGTCCTATCGCCAGTGATCTTGATGAAGAAAATAAGGCTGATTATGATGAAATTCGTATATACTCCATAATTATGCGATGATGAAGATCGAAAGCCAATACAACCCATAGGAAATATATGGTAAAATGAGTACTGAAAATCGACGTGTATCAAGGCTTTCTATTTTTAGGATTTTAGGTTTGAGCTTCAAATGATGAAATACTGAAAATCCATTGTTTACCAACGTGCACTCCACTGATTAACATCTGACACATACGTATATTAATGATATCATATCGTTGATTAGACTAACTTCTATTATATTAAAAATATGTTAAGACAAAGTCGAATAATAGAATGTTGTTTCTTTTTCCTTGTATTTCACCATGAGTTTACACATGCATACTTTACATTGATTGATGAATGTGGTCGTATCATCTCCGGAAATAATGTGAGTGCACCATCGAAGGGTTTTTGATTGAGTTGAAGCGTTTGCTATGTGATTCCCAGTGCTGTTAGAATTAGCACCGAAGTGAAACCACAAAGGTGCCAGCTTAAGTGGAAGCATTTGGATATCTAACGATGTCCAGACATCGGAACCCCCCTGCCAGCCTCGCGGATGTTACACAAATGAACGTGGATGATGCACTTAGCTAACGGGAATAAGTTGGCAAACGCACGCGCATGTGTGTATATGTGCATGCAGTATATCCTAATTTTGACACGAGTCAGGATTTACCAAAAACTTTCTCGTGGTATGTAAATTGTTTATACTGTTCGAATTTTGAAGATTCGACTCGTGGAGTGTTGTGTATGGAGTGTGTAGGTACGTGGAATTATTTGCAAGCCATCCATCTGTTTCTTATTTTCTACCACGAAAAATATTCTTGTAAATTTAAATAGAAATCAATCCCTCAATATGAGAATAATCGGTTGCTTCAGGGAATGTTATCGTTGAACGGCGCCTGGGGTGAATCTTTACTGAATATGAGTTGAAATTGATAAAATTCAAATTAAAAAAAATGAATGATATACAAATTTAGAAAATCAGTTCTATTGAGAGAAAAAATTATGAATTTATTTCTGAAAAAAAAAAAAAAGCAAACAGACAAGAGTTATTGAAAAACTATCCCGTATGAACTATGGGAGTAATTGATTATTTTCTAATTTTCTAACCTGAGGGAGAAAATATCGACAGTGAAAAAAATGTGTGTGTATGTGCGCGTATGTGTGTGTGTGAATATTTGTATGGAAATTAGGTAAATTCCACAAAAAGGTATGAAAAAATTCCAGAAAAGTGTTAAAAAGGAAAGCAAAACTCTTTACCCATGTTTTTTCAGGTATTGTGGTTTTCAATAAGCTTGAACTAGTTTTGGACTTTCCTTCAAAAGGCAGACATAATTCTCTTTTTGGTAAATTTTTTCCATCGTCAGGGAGAAGGGGTTGAACACAGGTCATTGGAGTTTCAATTTTGATTCGGATTCAAATTCAATGAGTGTGAAAAATTCTACAGGTTGGTGAGTTTTGGCGGATGGAAGGGCTTAATGTTTGAACTCCTTCAAAGGAGAGAGGTACAGAGGGTTAGGTATCAATGTGTCTGTTAAGATAGTCATCAATAGCCTTGCCTTTTTCATAACAATGTATGCACTTATCTTTTTATTTTCATTGTTCATCATACTGTTTCCAACCTGTATTATGCATACATCGTATACCGTACGATTTAAGCGTATGGACCGAGTGTTTATCAATGTGTTTCTATTTATTTCGAATGTTTTTCAGCAAATCGTGTCGCATTTTCCTATCTTGCTTTCATCGTCCTTATTTGACTTCATTAAATGACATAGGGAGAGTATTCAAAAACTTTCATAGCATCATCCTCTGCTCATATGGTCCTTTTGGATGTTTGTAGTGTTGAACATTTGGATCTCCTGTTCGTTTTTAGACTTCTTTTTTGCCCTCGATTTTAGATCACATTTCGAAATTATCCCAATGTTTCTGACGTTATGGAAATTCTACAAGGGAATTTCAAATTGTGCAAATGTTTGTTAATGTTTATTCCCAATCCCTCCCTGTCATATTTCTGAAATAATTTTAAGGCCCTCAGTAAATAGTTTACTTGATGTTCATCCCCCTTTTCAAACAGCTTTTGCTATATTCAACTTGATTGTATCTTTATATAGTCTAATTATAGCATATCCTTTTCTGTGAGTATTGGGATGTTCAAAAACTTTTTATTGATCCCATCCCCTTGTGTCATTTTCTAAAAGTCATTTTTATAATTTCTGTTAATAAATGAATAATAGTGTATACCTTTGTTTCCGTATTTTTACTATCTTCGACCCATTTGTATCAGTGTGTAGTTTAAATATTACACTGCAATGTTTGTATATGTTCTTAATGACTTTTATGCCATTCCCATTAGTGACTGATTCTTGCAGTTGAGTTGAAGACTCTCGTGTGTTCTTGTCGAATATTCTCATCGTCCACGAAACCACACAGATATGTTGTATCCTAATGATATTATGATTATTTGATTTAAAATGTGCAGGTAATCTATTGCTGGATAGCAATTTATGAAGCCTGTTTGTTGGAATGATTATTTTTCTAATAGAGTGTCTCTCAATCGATTTGTAATAATCTTGAATGAGTTGTTCATATATGTTGGGTAATAGTACTATATGGTGATAGTGATTAGAACCATTATCTCTGAAAAGAAGTTTTGAGACATTTTCCCTCATTGTATACAGTCTGTAAATAGCTCTGAATTTCTCAGAGAGTTTGTTATTATTATATCTTCAACTGGGGATTCTTCGGAGTTTAATATTTCGTCGTGGTTTGGGCTTTTATCCAACTAACTTTTCATTTTGTTTAAAAAAGCATACAATTTGGTATCATTATCGCTGAAAGTGTTTGGAAAAATCAATTTTGAGCCAATAAGAATTTTGTAATACGTCAGTCATTGCAACTGTCTTGAAATGGTCGCTATTGACAACTTTTTCAGATCATTTTTGTATCAGTGATGCATATCATATATCATCAAAGACATAATTAGTAGAACTGTTTTCACTATAATTCGTTGTTCAAATAGTCATTTGGTCATTGAAAATTCAAAATTACCAGCATGGTTTGTATGAAAATTATATTTGCAATAAAATTGCGTAAACTAATCTAAAAATGAATGATGCTTGTAGATTTTTGAATCGTCCAGAAACTTCTGACTACTCCACAATTACGGATGACCACCGTGGGTTGGGTTGGATGCTGTTGTCAACATTACATGTCACTGTGTAGATACAGCTGATCATACTGATAATTAGGATCCTAATAGTAACAGTAGTGATGATGGTTCTGTTGGTTACAATGGCGATTGTGGTGGGAAAGGTGATCAGAGGCAGAGGAAGTGGTTTTGATTATGGCAAGAGAAATGGTCATCACCACAAACAACATCATCACCATCACCTATATCATCACCAAACCTACCATCTTCACCACCACCATCTTTAACAAAGCCACCATCGTCAACATTTCCAACACCATCATTTCTATTGCATCAACACTGATAACAATCGTCAGCCAGTGAAGGTTGCCATCGACCCACTGCATGCTGGTTATTTTGGAATGTGAGATGGATGGAAGCTTTTAAGCAGATCTTAATCTCCAAATACAAATTTAGCATCATAAATTATGTATGATTTGACGCCTGTGAAATCCATACTAGACCAGTTTACAAAACTTTATTTTCATCTCCGCTTCAGTGATGGTTGTCTAGAATTTCTGATGACTTATTTCTAAAATCTAAAAACAGTCATCACTGGCAGCAATATTGGAATGATTGCCATGAGCAACATTTTGAAAAATCATGATGGCACAATATCCATGATTTAGGAATGCTTATGATTACAAAAGAACAAAATGTCTTGGTCTTATTACAAAATGCATAACTGGTCACACTATAAAGCAAACTCAACTTTATCCTCTATTATGTCATTAATATCACTAGTGTTGATCAGAGTTGCAGTACTTCTTGAACTTTTTTATAAGTGCAAAAATTCGTGCAGTATTATTCAGATTCCTAGCTTTGATTATATCCTATTCCTGTTAGTTAGTGAAAGTATCATTGTTTGCCGGTGTGATCTGAATCTCCAGCGTGTTTTTATCTCCTCCTTTCTCGAAAGCCTTCACTATCATGTTTTTGTTCCTTGTCTTTGTCTCATTCGTTTATTTATCAGTTTGTTTTGTTCTGGTCTTTAGTTCACGTCTTTGGCAGTTTCCAATTCTATATTCCTTTTCTTTCTGATTAGTTTTAAGGTTACTTTTGTGTTTTCCTTTTATTGTTGTTATTTGCATTGCCTACCATATCTGCTACAAGCTTAATTATATGAGTGAGAATTCTTTTCTTTTATCGTACTTTCGATATTCAATAAAGTATAGGATCTGTTTTCTATCTCTACCCAAAATTTGTAATGTTATCTACCTTCATCGTGTTAAAGAAAGTTTCCTTCCTAATATTGATTTTGTTACTTCCCTTTTAATCCGTGTTGTGTCGTTCGGGCTTCTCGGAGTCCATTCACGGCTCTCTCGCTTCTGGAAAAAATTCTCACTTATGTTCACTCTCTCATGGCGTACGGTAAAAAAAAAAACCCAAAGGAACAGAGTGTATATCTGGAAAATTGACCAGCATCTCGTAATTCTACCCTAGCGTCACCCATCGGGATGGCAACATTTCTATGCCATCGATAACGCCCTTTCTTTTGCAGAAATCATAAAACACTGCAATCAACTGATCAGAAACGAGAGAAACACACTGAAAACAAACCGAGTATATGCACTTACCTTGATGTACACACACAGACAATCATATACGAAGACACATACACGCTCAAACACACAAACACACACACACACACATACACACACACACATATGCAAATATTTGTGTGTGTTTGTGTGTGGGTGTGTTTATGCTAGATATTAAACACAAATGTATCCAGAGACAAAAGTTCAAATTCAGTTGTCAGAATTTAGTATTGTGTCTGGACCGGCATCAAGACTTATACAAATACATAGATGAATAAAAAACACACATGTATTTGTGATCTCTTTCTCTCTCTCTTTATATATATATATATATATATATATATATATATATATATATATATATATATATATATATATGTGTGTGTGTGTGTGTGTGTGTGTGCGTGTGTGTATGAATATATGTATATTTACTGTGTGTTATGTGAGTAAACTTTCTTCTTGCTAATACACCAAACAACATATTCACATTATCCAATACAGGTATTGATTGTGCTGGCAGTGAAAAAGCAAAAAGGTTTCAAACACCCTTCAAAGATTTCTCAAACATTGTTCAAAAGTCAGAACATATGTGGGTAAGCAAAAGTGAGTTATGAGAATTGAAATGGTTGATTAATAACCAGTCGTCGGCTTGATGCTTTGCATTTGGCTCACGCTGCTGAAGTCAGTCCTCGTTCCAGCCTCTAATCCCCTCTAAACCGAACATGTGGTTTGTGTCTGCCACCCAAGTCTATAATTACAAAGATGAATGATGCACGAAACCCACAATGGGTGGTCATTTAACTCTGTGTCGTGACAGGCATGAAAAGGAAAAACATTGACACAGCGAGACACGGAATATCTGTGCAACCTCGACTTGCAATTAATTGGAGACATAGAAACAGCAATAATTTTTTTTAAGTTGGTTGCAAACATGCATACGTATAAAACTGCTGTTGTAGCCGAAGTTATAGCCTGTTACAAATCGATGCCAGAGTTTCGCGTTTTAGCCAAGCACCACATTTGAACAAATGACATCATTAGGATGCATAACATCAGGATATATTTAATCACTGTCCCACCGCAGCAATATGTGACACAAGATCGCGCTTAACGTGGGAAGAAATAGGAGCAACCCTTCCAAAAATGGCTCCAGTCTACGCAGTTACCGTTGAAAAGCTCATCGTAATGGCTAGACAACGTCACCTGCGAAAGCATCTACCAGGGGATCTGCTCCTTTAAGTGCAATGGAGCAGTGTTGCTGGGCCGAGTAATAATGGGAGAGCCTAAGGACGAGTCCAAAGGCTCTCCAATGCACTTAGCAAACGCAGCTTCAGTCTAACTTCATTGGCTAACGCTTGAACCGGCGCACTCGGTCTTTGATGTCAACCCACACACAATCTCCAGCCTATTCGACAGGCAAGTGTCAGTAACTGAGCCTTTGGCTCTGCCGTGGAACAGATACTACACTTTGATCCCAAAGACAAGGCCAGAAAAAATGTGAGGTTGAGCATACATAGCATCAGGAGACAAGGCCTCGGGATATCCCTCTTCAAGCAGCCAAATGTTGACTCCAAAAACCATTGTTTAAATAGAAGTGAGTAACCTAAACTACCAAGAAAGGAGAGAATAAATAGGGTTCCAAAAGGCCTGGCCAAGATGGAACCTTTCGAAGAAAAATAATTTGGACCATCCGGTGTAATTTGAGCAATTCTGCATATCTTTCCTTAGGGGAGCAGTCTACTACATACATCCCTCTGTGACCTTTTGCAGATGTATTGTGCGATAGGAATCACTGTGCAAGTTTATAGCGAGAGGAAAAATGGCATATATCTTATTGGTTTGTGATATGACTGAACAGACGTACAGATGGTGCCATGATAATTTGTTATCGACGCTGGCATAGATTTGAAGATGAGACTGATGAAGAACCATAGAGCAGAAGCCAAGCTATGCCATATTTAGGAGAGTAAACTAAGCCCCACACTCCTCAGCCAATGGATGGGGGCTAAAAGTTTACCTGAATTGGAAGCTCAAATCCCCAGATGTTGAGGTGTCTGCTACTTTGAGGCAAGATATGGTTGACTAAGGGACTTTAATTCTAAGGTTGAATTAAGAAAGGTTGGACGATCTAGATTGGCAAAATTTGGAATAGACAAGAGATAACATGATGCAATATAAACTCAATATGGTGAGTCCGACAATACCAAGGGAAGAGGGCTATTGGTACACTGCAGAATCGGAAACCAGACAAAGAATGTTACACTTCTCCAAGTTGAGGTGGGTTACTGGGGATTTCTTAAACAGAATGCAAGGAATCTCTTGACGTGGATGGGAGCAAGATGTCAGTAAGGTGGAAAAATTATTCCTTCAACATTGAAACCACTGTCTCATTGCCATCATGAAGAGAGTTTTGCATTTCCCAACTCTTACTTTAAAGAGACATGTTGGATTCCCCCATACCTTCTGCCTGGGAATTTTCAGTTATAAGTCAATCCGCAACTTGAGTAGATCCATATTTGAAAGAAAAATATTTCAGACTCGCTGCAAGGTCCACGCAAATAGCCATATTCTCAGGTAGTTCTGCTATGTGAGATGATATCCCTTCTGAATGATTCCCTGGCATGTTCAACCTCACCATTTTTAGAGCCAGAGTGCTCTTTTTCATTTTTTTTCTAACTTTTCTGATTCATTTTAACTTTTTTTTATGCTTGTAGTATGTAATTCCGGTCATCTTTCGGGACATGTCATGCTATAGAGTTCCTGATTTAAGAATTCTAATATTGATAAGCTATTTTAATATGTTTTAACTAGTCTTGATTTTTTGGCATAAATGCATCCTTTTTTATCAGCCTTTCGAGGTGAAAGTAGACTAGAAAAATGCATAGGGTTGGTGATTGTTAACCTAAAAATGCTGGTTCACTGGGACAAGGCTGTTGTCAATAGAGGCATATATACACACAGTATATACATACATACATTCATGCATACACACACAAACACACACACACACACACACACACACACACACATATATATATATATATATATATATATATATGTATGTGTGTGTGTATCACAATCATATAAAAATATTCTGATATTTATTTCCAATTCTTCAGCAATATATCTCGCCAAATATGATATTGTCAAAAAAAACAATGATAAGATTTCTCATAACTATCACCCACTGTGATTGGGTCGATATCCTCGTTGGTTAGAAAGTTAACATACAGGGGTGCTGTTCACCAATAACTAGATCATCTTCATGAGAACAGTTGCAGAATGATGCACTCGCCGGTAGGGGATATCTTAACTGATATGAAACATTTTAAACAAGTTATACAGTGGAAAACATGCCGTCAAATTATTTAATGATAATAGTAGTATCATCCACAAACAGCTGTTTCGCTGTATTACAACTCTTCAGTGTGGCTATTGACTATGCTTCAGACCCAGCGTCTGGTATTTTGCCCTTACCGTTTGCAGGGTTTGACAGTCAGTAAGACCAACTTTAATCTATATGTTTACTTATGCACTATTCCCCATCCATCAGAGTTCCTTATATCATAGTTTGAAAAATATTATATATATATATGTGTGTGTGTGTTTGAATATATGAGTGCATGTGCATGTGTGTGTGAGTATGCAAAAAAAAAAAGACGCCACTAACTTACAAAGTCAAAATGAAACTTGAAAAAGTGTCAAAAGTGGAGATTGAAATCCCTGTTTTCTCTAAAAACTGAGTTTGACATAAAAAGAGCTTTTTACGTTCAAAGCAAAAGTAAACACCTTACAATGGCAGGCAGTCTACGTTGTGCAGGAAATAGCTATCTATTATTCGATGATGTCTGAGCTTGGTGTTCGTGCCCAAAGTGAAATGGCAGCATTTCAATTTTTATTTTGAGCAAGCATGCCGATTGTATGCCTGGAGCCTTGCAACGTTTATATCACAATTCCAATTTAGCCTTGTTCTATAGTGAGGTATAGTGAGGTAGTTCAACTCTCAACTATTTATTTATACTAATTACATAGCAAATTCATCATTACATAGATTTCATAACATCTATTTTTGTAGCAGCTTTTATAAGACGAGGAGTAACTCCCGGGAAGCCTTTCATGAATATGAAGACATTCATTTTTGACATTGTGAATTCCATACTGCTAACTTCCTACAAGCACAAACCACATTCCCACACGCAAACATAGATAGATGAAGAAAGAGAGACGGAGTGACAGAGAGAGACAGAAAGACAGAGAGAGAGAGAGAGAGAGAGGGGGGGAAAGGGAGAGTGAATTAGTAACTGAATGTGAGTTTAGCTGAATGAGTGGAACGTATTGTGTCTATGATGGATATATTCCCTATGGATAGATACGAGTAGATTGATATATATATATATATATGGAACATATAAGAAACAACTATACTTATGTGTTTTGTTGACCCAGTAGAAGCAACAAAAAGACTCTTAGGAAAGAAAAAAGTGAATTAGAGGCATTTAGGAAAAGGAAGAAAGGATGTGTAAGGAAACTCTTGTCGTAAGTACGTCTTAAAGAGTTGGTGGGTCTCAAACATATTTTGTAAATTCACAATATAGACGAATAGCTAAGAGACACTGGAATAGATAGATATATTGATAGATAGATATTTAATAATACCTTTATATATTGATATTACAAGGTTAATATCGATACATACATACATACATACATACATACATACATACATACATACATACATACATAGAGATGAATAGAGGCTAGAAAGAGATGATGCATTGCAGGATAAATATTTTCACACCAAATTTTCCATAGAGGTAAAATTGGTAGACATCAGAAGTCAAACTGTTCACCAGATCCCGACAATGTATGAAATAAAGCAAATACTAAATTCATTCAGCAAGTCCCATTTATACGGAAATCTATTTTATTTTATACCAAGCGATCATCAAAAAACTAAATTATGATTCTATATGTAGAAAATCAACAGGTTTTGCCATCATGATAGTAATTGCATATACACATTTGCGCCGTATATATATATATATATATATATATATATATATATATATATATATATATATATATACACTTATATGTGTGTGTGTATATGAGAATATGATTCATTTTCTCCGCAGTTATTATTATATTTATCATCATCATCATCATCATCATCATCATCATCATCATCATCATCATTATTATTTCCAACACCCTTGTTTCTATGTCCCAAAGGACTCTCATAACTACGAGTATTACTTCAGTCTTAAGTCCCTACATTTTTGTGATCTCGATTTCCAGGCCACAGTATGTACACAATTTATCATCGATATTATATATGTATATATATATATGTGTGTGTGTGTGTGTGTGTGTGTGTCCATATCATCATTTGGTTTGCACTGTATAGATGTTTGAAAATAAATTGTTTTTTTTTATTACGAAAGCTGATGCTCAAAATTGCAGAAACAACGGAATGTTTACATCTGAGTTTGAGTCAAATATCTTTTGACGTACGCACTTAATTGATACCGAAAGACAGCGTCTCGATAGCTGCATCTGATATTGAAAAATAAATCCGAATGTTTGCCCATTGGTGTCTCTGTATCCAATTATTCTTCTGAAGCAGAAACAATTGCTTTGCCAACAGGAAGGGAAAGAACGGCTAATTGTGTTGAGAATAGCATTTGTATAAATCGAGCCATGAATTCGCATCCACCTCTCTTTCAGACCGACGCCAAAAGAACAACTTTCATATCCTCTCTTTGTGAAACAGGATTCCACGCATACATCTCCATAAACACGGACAGAACCCATGGTGTCTATTCGTCTAGACGTGTTTTGTTGTGAGATTGCACTGTCTTGGATAGAATGGTATTCTGGAAACGTGGTCTATGCCAAAAGAGTGAGGGGAAGAATTGACATTTGATGATAGATAATGATTGTTTGATGGTGTCCGGAACAGCAATCTTCATGATTTGATTTTGTTATTGAATGTGGATCTCTCTTGCTGCAGATAACACTGCAACACATACTATCCGGGAAATGTTGGAAACAGAGAATTCTCACAAATTCTGTAATTCTCTGGGATCAGAAATCTTAATCACATAGTCTGTATTATTGAATTAAATTTCTGTATTATTGAATGATATCAAGCATATTATCGTATTCAATGCATTATTAATTAGATTATCAATTCTACGCCAAACGTACATATCCATGAAACTTTCAAGTGAAATAAATGAAACGAGTAATTAACATGGATTGGCAAGCCTCCAGCAGAGCAACTCAACCTTCTAGAAACAAGAATATTCCATTAGTCTTCTAGAATATCTGCAAACGATGCATCATCCCTAGAGTCACCTATAAGGCTGGAACAGAGAACATAACAAATGTTTGGGTCTCATATTTAGAGCCATCATTTAGAGAGACCCTGATGTAGCACAGTATATGAGAGGAATAAGAGTGTCAGGAATATTATAAAATTAATTAAAAAGTTTAAGGGCAGAAGACAGGACTGGTTGTAAGATCAGTCAGTTAACCACTGGCCATGACTCCTACCGTGGATCCCAAAGATCAGATGCAAAATTTTAGTCAACAAAAAATGAGAATATGTGATGATCTTGATAAATTTAGGAGACATTGGTACTACAACGCCAACGTACAACGACAGACATTAATAAATCGACGATGTTGATAACGATGATTATAATGCATTATTGAATCATCTATATAGCCCGATTATCCACATCCTTATATTATGCTGTGCAGATTATTGCATCATCGACTGTGTTACATTACGTATCCACATTCATGAATCATTCAGGTACTTAACATAATATAGAGATTTCGATTAATGAGTACTTTTGTATCTATTGTGCGGTAGAAAATATTCAACCATTATAACATTGCTATTGATATCAAATGCCTGTGACAAATTATATATAAGACTTCATTTGCCAATATACAAAATTACAAAATGTGACAAATATCCAAAGTAGTATTATCAAAAGAGCACCGTTGCAGTGTGAATTGAAATTGAAAATATCAGGGATTCAAGATTTTCTTCATATTCTGATTTCATTTTTTTCTTCCAATATTTTCCATTGTTTTGCGTCGATTGAAATAGACAAACGACTTTTTAAAAGCATCCAACGACAATTTTATCAAAAGTCAAAATTCAAATTCAATCTATCTTAATATTCAAAGTAGTTTCAGTACAGAATGAAGTTGTGAATGTGAATGCTAGGATGACGATTCGTACAAACAACAAATTATCTACTCAATTGCCTTCAGGGCTGAAAAAGAACCATGAACTGAAATTGTTTTCAGCAGATCTTATATGAGAGTGAAAAAAGAAAATGTTTCCCATGACAATATCAGAAATGTGTGGCTGTGTGTGCATGTGGTTGGGTTCAGAGGACTAAAAATATTTAGTTATAGTGAATTCCAAAGTCACGCATGCACGGTAAGTTTCCTTCTAATTAGTTGCCAATTTACATTGAGGTCATAGTGCAAACAGTTCTCAAGATATATAAAATGATACCATACCCATATTTATCTATGTCTCTATCTATATGTGTTAAATGCGTTAGTATTAACACATTCACTGTATTGGTCAACGAACGTAGCATAAACTCTATTGCATTCTGAACCGACCGAATCGAAGGCATAAATTAGGAACTGATATATCCCCATAAGTGCTGACATCGTGCAGAAAGGGTTGGATGAATTTTCTTAATCAGAATTCATATAATGTCTTATGTCCTTTGAGATAAAAACGATGCAAAAGCACACATGAATTTAAAAAGCAGAACACATTCCGATTTTTTCCTTTTAAAACAAACAGAATAGTTTCATCAGAGAATATGCAGAAAGAATACTTAGTAGTTTTTTTGAATAAAAGTATTGTCTTTATTATTGCAGTAGTAAATTGAACAGGTTAAATAAATTTTTTTCTGCTATGTGTTGCATCTGATGAATGTAGGGATTTCCACTTGCAAAACAGCCGGAACTTACCCATCAGATTATAGAAATCTAAATGGTAAGCGATGAAATTAAGCTGAATAATTCCCCAATATCATGGCACATAATATTTTATAACTTTGTACAAAACGCCAAAGTAGCGAATGGCCCCTCGCTGCAATGAGGTGAACAAAATGATAAAGACTTGGATAGTAGTCTAAATAATTCAGCGAATAAAGACAGCACTTTAAGTTAGAACATTAAGCAACAATACTGTATACCGATCAGTTTTAGTTAATTCGTTATGAACTAAAGGAGATTGCAGATTTGGATTTTGACGGATATCTTATCCATTCATTTTTTGCATAACTCACAAATCGTTATTCCGCAACCATTAGAACGTAGTCCAATCACTACTGAAATGAAGTTATTAATACCCTTCTCTAGAGGTCTGAAACGGAGGATTTGCATTGTTCCCACTGCACTATTTCTATGTGTTCCCTTTAACCCGACGTTTCGGCTGATGTTATCTTAGGTCCTGTACATATTTTTGAAAACTTATTTATAAATTATCTTAGTAATAGGCTATCTTCCACATTTTATGGGATTGATTACTCTCGTTATATCTTTATTCGATCGTTTTCCACCTCAAATGGTTAACTCAACCCTGGAAGATCATGCATCATTCAATAAGAACCCCCCTCGAAATATTTTTGACAGGCTTGATTATATACAGTACCTTCTCCAAAACAGCGGATTTTTTTTTGTGTGTTTCGGTCACATGATCCTCTCTCTAACGATGAATATCATGATATGCTTAAAGTGATGAATATGTTCTTCTATAATCAATGGTAGGTTCGAAATACGAAAGGATACCAATTCTGGCAATAACAATGAATGCAGTTATTTGAAATACATTCAGAAGCGATTTTCACAAATGGTTTGTTGAAACTGAACGTTACGAATTCAATCTCACGACGAGTACAGCGATTTATTGGCCAGATGATTCTCTCTATGGGTTTTCATTTTAATCCATTTGAATAAGATGGTCGACGGTATGAATGTACGGTCCCTTACAATGCTACAAGTATCGTTCTATTTGCATCACTCATTGTGAGGTGCCTAATACATTGGTTTTTATAGAATTCGTGATTTCTGCACCAGCGATATACTCATTCCGTTGGATTTCAATGCAACGATGTACAGATATTTCACTACACATACTCTACAAAAATAAGTAATGCATCTTGGCTTTTTTCCATTTTAACTCAACTAAAGCTCATTTTATGTGATGACACTCGTTCCCATCATTGACAAACTTGTGCATCCAAAGCATTCAGACTAATAGACAATTCATAACAGCGTTAGGTGAACAAGTAGTCAGGAACCTTATGCATAAGATCAACAAATACTTTGCTAACACACGGACTGATCCTCAAACGGACTCGGTTCCATGCAATGCAGAAGAAATGGTAAAGGAAAGTTAAGTCCATGTTGTGCATTTTTCTTTGTTATTGATACGTATAGATGGCTACATGTGACGACCACAATATCGTATTTTCATTGTAATGATTTTAATTGCTTCAGAATGAATCAATCATAACTGCTTGTAAATCGGGACCACAGTAATTGGAGTATAAGAAACAAAAATTAAGCAATACTACAAGCTCTGTGAGAGGGACAGCTGTTTTTTAAGACCATTATAGCTAACATATTTGGTTGACTTAGATGGCTATTTTTCACCGCTGCCCAGGCGCTTGCACCAGTTTTATATCTATCGAACGAGGAAAAAGCAGTTAGGACGTTATTCCTGCCAATCTGACAAATACCGGATGTTTTCCATCGATAACAAGGTAAAACGAAAGCACACAACGGCATTTGAGACGCCAAGAATACTAAACTGGTAATTACTAAAAACAGAAGTTGCTGGCAGGCAGACCGGAAAATGAAATTGCGTGAAAAAAGACTAAAATAGAATTCCTTATCTTGTTTCATCATTATTGATTCCTGACTTCAGACTGGCCTCACAGAAAACTGATTCACTGTTTTTAGCGGCTCAAATCGATCACATGGTATATGGTTTTCAGGTGTAATCATAAATCATGGGGATTATAGGAAAAAAGCGTCCGGAAAGGGTCAGAGCAACAAAAACAAGTCAATGTCATACCTAAGACCTCAAGTTTGAATAAAGGTTATTGTTATTCAGTTTCACTCACTTGATATGATTGGGAATCGTCAAAGTTGACAATGGCGATAACAGTTGAATGCACAAGTGTTCTTTATTCGCTATTTCCTCCGATTTGATCAGGGTACGGTTGTGGGAGAATATATTTTTCGAAATCTAAGCGATCAAACAGGATTTTAAAAAAATGATTGTAGGGTACTACATTTCTTGATAGAAGGTATTCGTCTCCGCTTTTCCTCTACTATTTGTCATTCTGTTTTTTTTTCCTATTCTCGGGCATTATTTGCTTTCATCTTTTCTCCTCATTTTCTTCACAGATTCATAATTTATTCCTTTTCTTTTTCATCTTGAAACCCATTAAACTCAGCACATTTGTCAATATGCTTTATGGACACAAACACACACACACACACACACACACACACACACACATATATATATATATATATATATATATATATATGATCAAATGGATGGGGCATAAGGCAAGTAAAATGAAGATTGTTTTTGACGTGGTTTTCATTTTGTCCTTTTTCACAGTTTTGTTTTGTAAGTATTTCCAAATTCTTCTCTTGAAGTTTGTTTTTTTAAACTTTGTGATGACAAATGATGTTATTTTCACATCAATAGAAAACATTTCAATTTTTTTTTCCCTTTTCACATTGTTACCAATACCTATAATTGAAAGGTCTCTCGCCAAAAGATGAAGTAATTTTTTTTCCTCTATTGTGCAAACAAAAAAAAATCTACTGACATATGAATTGACTTAAATCAGACCTTAAAGGTACGGACATATGCAGAGTCATATACAAGCACACACACGAACACAAACTCCGAGTTCCCATATTGTCCATCAAATTTTCTTCCCTCTCTCTCTCTCTCCCCCATGTGTGTGTATATATATATATATATATATATATATATATATATATATATATATATAATCATTCTTCATTACATCTTTTTTCCTTCTTAGAATGGGTCTGACTTGCTTCATAAGTTGACATATTCTATATCCCTGTATATATTATATTATGTATCACCTGATCAATGGCAACAGACCAGCTAATCAGATTGGGCGTAACAGGGTTGAAACAGTTATGAAGACTAAGTTGTGTACGATGATGCTCTCTAGAGGGGAATAACTTGAAGGTTTTTTTAATGTATAGAGGGAGATTTCTCTGGGGAGGAATGCAACAAATCATATTGAGAGTAAAACTAGATCGAAATCAATCTTTAGTTGCGTGAAACCCTTTTCTATTGGAACATCTCCATTGTGGTTTTGTTGTCTACGATGTGGTCCTTTCTGATTTATTACGGGAATGATCCAATTTGTTGATTTCATATAAGAACCTGCATCCTTACAAATCTGTTCGTTGTGTCTATCAATGAAAAAAATGTCTGACTTACATTGTTGACAATCAAATTCCCACATCCCTATACATGGGAGTTTCAACTGCTATCAGCCATATACAGTCATTCAAGAAAGAAACAAAAAGAGGGAGAAAGAGAGAGAAGGAGAGAGAGAGGGGGAGGGAGAGAGAGAGTGTGTTGCTAAGCACAGACCCCTAATCTGATTATATTGTTATCTGTCAGCTCTTGTGTCATATTAATGCCAAGAGCACTTGGTGAGGGAAAAACAGAGGAAGGTGAGTTTATGCATTTTCAAAGGACATTAGAGTATTATCTACAATGAGACCTATATTATCAATGGAGCTATTATGAACGAATATGATTTGTTTTACACAAATTTGTGTCCTTAGAATAGAAACAGAATGCTTTGTCCGAAAGATAATGCCTTCGTTCGATCAAATAATCAAGTTGTATGTTTCAAGCAAAAACCATAGCATACCAATGTAATTTATAACCAGAAACGGGGCTTCAAATTGAATTACAGTGCTGGTAATGAGACAAAGACCAGAAGCTTTCAGACAGATTTCATTCAATCATTAGAACTCCTTTATTTTTTCATGGTTTTCCGTCAAGAATATACGGAAACACGTGTGCTGTGTCCCGAATGCACACCTTTATCAATTAATTCATGTTCAGGAAGACATACAGGATCCCAGATAACAAAAACATATCGAATATTCAACGTATTATGTTTTCTTAAAAGCAAAAGTCCCATTTTTTGATGAATGGAAACACTTCCAAACTCGATTTGAAAGTAGTTCTCAAGAGCATAGTGACCATGAAAGGTATTTACAAAAGAAAAACGAGTTGGTAGCTGTTTATCCGGAAGGATCGTGGAATTACTTTGTGGCACACCGAACAATGTTGATATGTATGTGCATTATACTGATGTTCCTGTCGTTTCCAACCACGCAAGTTATGAAGAGACATTGAAATATGCGCCATTTTGTCTCTTGGTTGAGTTGACGTTTCATTGGTGATTTGACACACATGTTCATTGCTGCTCACAAGTTTTGAAATTTGGATTTCCGAAAAAAAGTGGTTTTAGAAATGGCTTGGAAAATTTGCATGATTTTAGTCTCCTGAAGAACCTTGGAGAAATCACGAGGAAGCGTATTAAAAATTTGTTTGATGACTTGCTAAAAGAACTTCATGACTCACAATGGTATTTGACGTCGGTCGATGGGAGGTTTTGCAAAAATTAAAATGTGGAGATGAACTGTTTAGAAACTGATTCTGTCGCCGAACATGTGGCTAGAATTTGTAAATCTTTCTAATAGCGAATAAATAAACATTGATAATACGTTGATTTGGAGTTGCTTCCAAATATATTTTATCATACTGCTTTCTGAAAGGAGGTGCAAAAGCCAATTCTTTTATTCCTTGTTGAGATAATGTAGGTTTCAACACGATATCCTTGATTCAAACCAAAGGTCCACCAACATAACTTGCTTTTTTTTATATATATTTCGATAATTCCAAGTGAACCGTCAAATATTATAGATTTAACAATCATATTTGGTCAGTAATTCAAGTATTCATTCACAACTTCCGAAAATATTTCTTCCTAATTTCCAATACGGTTCACTATCAAAAAATATCAGATATGCAATTACATTGTAGATATAATTGCTTATTTCTGTCAGTAATGCTTAATTTGAGTCTTGGCCACTGAAAAACCTTGTCTTTTGATCCTAGTCCTAACCTAAAGTATCGATACATGGATTCAACGTTGCAAAAACTAATCTTGTCCCAAGTTTTCATTAAGCAACGCTATTTATACGTGGATCCAACCTACAATATAACATTTTATTCATGAAACTGCTGAAAAGATCCAACAAGTTCAAAGCATCGGTAAATTCCTCGGAGAAATCAATTCAAAACAGGAATCGTCTTTTTATGAGTGAATGGATCGATGAATACACAATATACCTGGAAGATACCACAACGAAATCCGGGGAAATATTTCAATGTCTCGATCATGATGCCATGGATTTATGTAAATAAAAAAATCTTTCAAGGAAAATGTTCAAGATTTTTGC
>OY735219.1:18591032-18646032 GCA_963457665.1 Thysanoteuthis rhombus | reverse complement strand
CCAGATCGTGCCAGAAAAGATTCTTCAAGATTCTCAGGGTAAGAAAAATTGTACAATTCTCGTAAAGGCGATGCCAAGGAAAAAATGAATATGATAAGTTCAATCAATTGTTTTAAAGACTGAGAAAGTTTCGAGACCCCCAGCTATGAGATATAGTTCCCTTTTAATTGCAAATCTTATCACTGATCCGGAGTTCTGCAGGTGAAATGCTAGGTTGATATGGCTAATTCAGAATTTATCTATATTCTCCAACTGTAATCTTAACCAGTTGGGTGGGTTTTTGCTCTTCTATGGGGCAATTTATTGTAATTCAAATGGAGCTCATTTATATAATATTGGACTTTTTGTATTGACTTCAGATGACGCGATGTGGTCGGTTGTGAAGTTCTGGAGTCTCAAAAAGTTATCAACTGTTCTGATTTGTTTGTTGTCGAACACTATCTCTAATTATTCATCATTAAGAACATGTTTAAGACCCTTTCAGTGTTCATTATCGATATATATCCACAGTTTTAGACTTAGACGTATTGAGAAAACACTTACAAGTATTCAATTATTTCAACCGCTTTGCCCACGTTGTCAACAGCTTGATCAGCATCATGTCATAATTTGGAATTGTACTTGAAAATTAGTCTATTTAAGATGGGCTAAATCGTTGTTGACGGCTCACAAACCTCTGAATAATAACAACTGATATTCACAATGAATCTGAAAAAGGCGATTGGATTAAAAAAATCTTCCAATTTTAGCATAATTTTCTGTGATTAGAATGAATGTCACATGCAATAACGTAATATTTTTTATTTGAATCAGTTATAGAACAACGGATAACCAGTCCACGTTGCTAACAAAGTGGGTTTGATTCCCATGGGCTTCCCGTCTATCCTAACATAGCTTATGAATACAATTAGGTACAATATTGTTAGTTTGAGCCTCAGTTTGCACTGCATTATTTAGGTCTTATGTTGGACGATTTGCTGCCTGATGTATGGCAATGGGTGGCGACATAGTTCCTTATTCATTTGCTAGTACGCTTTTGATCATCACTTGGTACCCCGAAACAATTGTCATGCAACTGACTAAACGTACCAATGAATAATGGCAAACTTTTGTTTTATAAGCCCTTTGTCAGACTAAGCCAATCCTGATGATTATTCATATAAAATTCCAATCTTCAACCAGATTTTGATTATCTACCAACGTAATCCCCGAAATCTTATGGAAACTCTAAGCAATCATTCGATTGGCATATAACTTTATTTCGATAAAAGCAGGATCAATCATCAAAATTGACCTCACTAAAAAAACACGTAATTTAACGATGCAGGCCTGAAAGAATAATTTCCTTATAGGAACAACTCTTGGGGAGAAAATCTGGATATATATAAATTTGACTTCCGTGTGAAAATTGAACAGTTTGAATGTCGGCTAATAGCCAATAGATTTTATTAAATGATTACTCTCAGCTTGGTACGAAAGATTGAGTTATGATTAATTATGACTATTGATAAATTATTTTTGTTTTCCCCGCTTATAGTCTTGTGTTTCCATACAAGGGCAACATTCTTAAGGAAGTAAAAGTGATTTTCAGTAACTAATGTCTGCCTTTTGACCATTTTCAATGTTGTCATCGATCTCTTGCTTACTTAGTGGAAACATTGTGTCGTACTTAACATCAAGTGAACATTATATAACTAACTTACTTCGAAGTTTTTAGTTTGCATGCAAGATGCAAAGGCAGATAGAAACAGGTCACGAAAATCCACAGAACTTTTACGTTTCTCGAGACCTTTTTGTTGAATGTGTCTTCAATTTACACTTTTTTTTCCTGTTGAGTAAATACTTATTTAATCATTTACCCACCTCAAAACTCTGGTTTGCACGAGCAAGGCAAATTGAGGTAAATGAAAGAATTTTGCTTTTTTAAAAATCATCTTCATCATTGAATCAGTTTAAGAATATTTCTTTAATGGCTTATAAATTCTGATTTATTTTTTTGTTCACTTTATTAACTATTCTTACCCTTGATTTCATTTTCGAATGTTATCGATTTTTATTACCGGAGGAAAATTTTGCTGAATTGATATTATTATTATTATTATGCCATGTTTGATTTCCTTCCCAAATTTTCCAAATTCACACATTTTCCTATATTTTCTTTTTCTTTTTTCCTTCTCTTTACTCATCATTTTTATTCTATTTATCATTCATGATATCCTATCTTTCTTCAACCTTACTTTCTTTTTTTCTCATTTTCCATTTATCTTCCATTTGGTTCATTCATTTATTTTCTCTAATTCCTTTACTTTTCATTCTTCATTCAACATTTTTTGTCATTTTCTTTCCTCATTGTTTTCTTTTCTTTTTCATTTACCTACTCCTTTCTTCATTTATCTTCTCTTTTGAAAAGACCCTACTTAATTTTCTATCTTAATTCTCTTCTTCATAGACCTTAGAAGCTGTATCACACACACACACACACACACACACACACACACACACACACACACACATATTGATTTATATATATATATATATATATATATATATATATATATATATATATATATATATATATATATATACATTGGCATTTACGCTATCACACTCTGACCACTCAAGGCTATTTTACTCACACCCTGGTACCATATCTCTATCAGGATATGCACGCGTACTTTATTGTCCACCCAGTGGAAGAACTTGAAACTCATCAAACCAGGCAATCTTGGCTAATACTAGGCTAACCTTTCGTTCATTAATCACGTTTACTCAAAACCTTGCCAGTGATTGATGACCCCCGCTGTAGACGGGTATCCACCACAACTGAACTCAGGCACAACGCAAACATTGCAATTTCAGAAATGCCCTGACCAAGTCTCTTGGCTAAGAGAAACTAGCCTTTCCTCTAATCTGTGCAGTTGCTACATTGCCGTAGATGTCACGTTATAATAATTTAGCTGTTTGGTGTATTTCTATGTATACCTTCATATAATCATTGACAATCAAATAGTCTATTCTGCATGCAAAGTTCGCTTCAGAATAGAATTTCAGTCCTCATAATCAACAGTCTCAGGATCCTTGTTGAATCTCTTGTCAGTCGTTTGCATCCCAGATTGAAGATCTCCCGCCATCAACATTCGGAAGAGCTATACAGTTTAAGAATGATATTTTCCAAAATTAATGACATTCAACCAGAAACAGCTATTGAGTAGTTATTGTTACACTGTACGTTCAATTTTTTGGTTTTTTATAACATTATATCCATATATATGTATGTTCACGCCAGGTGCCCGGTGATTATCACTGGGATTGAGTAAAAGTCAGCCTTGTCAACACTCCAAAATCATACTCAGAATATAGCCGTGTACAACAGTCCTATTGTCAGGATGTTTCCAAATCGTTCCAAAGATATATACATTAAATGATTCTACCAAGCCCCTTTGAGACTGTTGAAAGGTATATTGCAATGATGGGAATGACTGTTGTCTACATGTTCCATAATTTCTTCAGTTCTCTCGTAATTCCTCAAATGTTTGGTCGGCTTTTCCATCTCTTTCATTTCCAATCTACGGTTTGATATACCAGTAACATCTGCCTCTGACAATTTTTTTCAAATTTTAGAAAGCTAGATGTAGTCCTTTCGCCTGACTTCGAATTTATTTTTTCAATCATTTGCGCCACTTGCTCTTCCTTCGGATTCATTGTTGTATTCCTGATTGAAGATGCAACATTTTAACATATTTTGACTATCATTTTGAACCCTACTCCCATTTTTCATAAAGGGGATTTGAACACACTATTGCTCATCACAATCCAGCAATGTGTTTTCATTGAACCACCGGACGCTTTCATGTACTGCCAAGTTAATGTTATAGACAGTAAGTGATATTTCTTATAATAAACAAAATAGATTATGGAAAAATAACAAAGCGCTGGGCCCTGCATCGTGTTAACTGGATCCTATGTTTTGCTGTTGGGTGTAAGATTCTGTTCTCTGAACAGGTCATGCATCGCTATATTATTTTATAAAATACTCCAGAAAATCACGATAGTATTTCACAGTTCTATCAAAAAGAATGATGTAACTTCTAATTATTCGTTCAAATAAGAGAGTTCTTGTCAAACGTCGAAGAAAGTAGTTTTATGTTTCTAAAAATATTTCTATTGTTGTCACAAATTTGTGCATTATCACGTCTAAATATGTTTGGTTGGATCAACCTTATTGCTTAAAGACTTGATATGCATAGATAGATAGATAGATAGATAGATAGATAGATAGATGAATAGAGATGAAAAGCTCTTACCAAACAATTCAAGTTATTTGATATAACCACACATTGTTATATAAATACTATTAGTCAGTACTATTCCATACATATTTATGTCTACTCATCTATACAAAAATGCATTGAATTACATCTGGTCAAATATATCATTTATATTTCTTTTAGATGCCGGCGGCCATTAACTGTGTTTATCTTAATGCATCACCATTACGTTGTTTGTCCAAACAGAACTGCCAAACATAGGCCAGACTTTCTGGATATTTGGTCACTGAAAAACAGAAAAAAATTGTGATACTTTATCCAAGAAAGGTAAATATTATTTGTTTTCCTCTTGGGAAATGATGCTGAAAAGAATTGCAGTGTTGTTAAGCTTTAAAGGGTATAGAGATATGATTCATTAATAATAAAAGTGCGTTCACAGTCACGGCACGCCCTGCAGCACTGTCACTGATTAAAACTTGGCTCACGCCCGATCGTCTTACTACACAGAGGGGAGCCAATGATCTGAGTTTTTGAGCCTAAAACAGAAAGAAAAAAAGTGAACAAATTGAAAGACGTGCTGGAGGCATGTTTGTCCAACAACCACTATTTAATTTGAAATATCATAAAAAATGATTCACAATGAATTAATGAGCAGAATGATATAAAAGATTTAACAGCTGGGTTGAAGTCACTGTCTTCTTCTCATTAACATTCTAAGTATGCATCTACTGCATATCTTTAACATTTCGGGAATGTTTGTAATGGTGGCTTAAACTTAATGATTTATTGCCGATTTCATGATACGATACAATCAAACAAATTTCAGTACAGTCAACAAACGCTGTGTATTTAAAACAGTTTGAAAACGATCAACACAAATACAATGTTTGGAATTTTCTACATACTTCGATCCTGAAAGTGCATTGTTCATTTGTTATTGTTATTTATCGTTATTCACTTGATCTTTCCACCAGGTTTCAGTTGTCCTGAATGATTAATTTAATGTTGCTTTTCATCATTACGACACTTTGGTTATTGAAAATGTATGCCTCTTATCGTTATAATCGATTCGTAAGTCAGTATGCAGTTACATAAATACTCTTCACTGTGAAGCAAGGGATCGTGAGAAACGAAAGAGTAATATTGTGAGTATAAATTTTGGACTGGCCCTACATATTTTCTGATATAGAGATATTATGTTTTTTTTGTAATTATTTTCTTTAGATTAATCATTGTAACATAATTTTTATTGTAATTATTATCATTTTTATTATAATTATTATTATTATGATTATTATTATTATTATCATCATCATCATTTCTTCTTTTTCTTATCATCATTATTATTATTATCATTATCATTTCTTCTTTTTCTTCTTATTTTTGTTATTAATGATTTTAATGCTACCATTGACCTTCATTTCAATTATTTGATTATGGCATGATCTACCAAAAAAAAAGCGTACATTAGTAATAAAGAATAGGCTTCAGGTGAGACTCGAACCTACGTCACTCTTAGCAGGGAAGTTAATGTCTTGCTGATCCAAGCTATTTGGCTACTGGAGCCAGCTGGTGTGCAAAAAATTTAATCGGAGCCTGAAACATAAGTGTTGTATTAATACTGATATATACCAGTTTGTGAACAAACTCACAAGAACTTAGTGAGAGTTCGGATAGCTCGTAAGTTTAATTTTTGCCTGGATCGGAGTATTTATTTTCTCTAAGTATCCATTCAGTGCCGAAAGAGAACTTACCCGAGAACAAATTGTCATGTAATCTAACTGAAAAATTATGTGTAGGTGAATGGTTATCAGAAAAATAGATATTAAAAATAAAATGTCATATTTCATAAAAAAGTGTCAATGTACAAATACGATGGCGAATTATTTGAATGTATTAGTTTTTCACAGACAAAATATATTTTCTTATATTAGGGAGAAAAATGCAGGAAGTGAAAGATATGCGAATATAATTGAATCATTTGTGGAATTAGAACAGAGATACATTTCGTAAATATTAGATGTTTACAGTCCCTTAAGAGCAATGGTATATACCCAAAAATTTAGACAGATTTCGGAGTATGATCAAATATTACTTTATGTTGCTGGAAAATGTCAATAAAGTATTCAGGTTGGATATGACTAGAGTGTGAATTCGTCAGTTTCGTTCCAATGGGTCAGTAGTGGGGATATTGAAAACAATTTAAAAACCAATGCAGCCGATATATGATTTCGAAAATATATATACTATATCTGAGCATTTGGTTTTGGTATCTAAAATCTTTAATAATTTTTCTTCGTTGAACATGAATCACTTTCTTTCCTCACGCTGAGATTTTCTTTATTCCAGTGTCAATATTCGGGGGTTTATTAACGTAATGGTTAAACAAAATATACTGAAAAGAGATTTCTCAGAAAATGAACAAGTTATATCTTTAAAAATGTCTTCGATAATGCACGCATGCACAAATTTATCAATCTTGATTCATAAATATGCTGAGCTTTGCTGACTGCAGTAGATGGCCGCATAGAAGTCACCAAGATTATGCTACACATACTTTCCAAATGGAGACTGTCTTTCTGCCTAGAAAATCAGCTACCTTGTCATACATCTGAGATAGAACATCGATTCCTGACACCAGATGTAGTATAGACAGAGCAATCGCTGAGGAAGTCTTTGGAGAATGTTTTGAAAAGCAGATGGTGCACTGAGATAAGTTTCGGCTGTCTCGAGGGGAGTACTTTGAGGAAGACAAAGGCAACATTATTCTATGTAAACTATGTTTTACTTCCGTCAATATTAAAGGCTTGGTACTTTCCAGACGGACACTGTGCAAAACTAATAAAAACTCCGATGTTTCGTCTCATTTCAACCTTTCAGCTTGATACTGACTAATAAATCTAATTCACGTATGAACTGTATGGACTATGAAAACATTTCATATCTAATTCAGTCTGTCACTAAAATCAATGAATTTGGTAATAATGTAATTTCACATAAATAGTACTTTTCCTTGTCTAGATTTCTGAAACTATGAGATTTGTTAATGGTTCAATATTAGATTCTGCTCTTGGACACCAGCTTTGGAACGGTTAGCAAGTTAGGGTCAGAGACTATTGATACTTTAATGAGTTCAATCCCCACTGAGTACTGATCCCTTGTGATCTAGTGCCAGTAAAACTGCACAAATCAAAGCGTAACAGTAGACCGAAGATGGTCAATTTAGTTTTGTAAACCATCACAAATGCAACTGGTTCGATCACCACCAATTCCATCCAATTAATGCTTTGTATTAGACTAAGGTACACTTGGAGATGTCTGGACGTAAAAAAATGTACTTTAATGTTACAAAACGCAAATATCTTGGTTGGAATTGATGAATGTAATCAGTTACAATTATAATTGGATTGTGAGATCATAATTTGAAATTCAAGCACCCCCATGGCACCCCAATGTTCCTCACAGCTGCACCGAAATATATGCAGATACATAAATAATCAGCTGCTACAATGGGAACTTTGCTCTCTCTTCTGCAGAGACAATTGATAAATTTCCTGAAGTCCGCTGTTATTTATGGAAATGACTTCATACCAGACAAACAGGCGACCAATAATCAACTGAAGATATTTTAAGACGTCGACAGTATAAATATGATCTATTATATAAGTGATTGTTCTTAAACCAGATTCACCCAAAACATCGCCCAAGATGCATTCATGGAATTAAGAGATACTATGTTGGTCCTGGTATGTAGAGGGTCTATTGGTTTTCCTGTTCTTGCAAAAATGTCTCAATGCATTATTGAACAAAAAAAATATTCTTTTTTATATATACATTGTTCAGTTATTCTTTTCATCAAGTATCGATGACTTAGTAAGATGCCTGATAGGAATATCCTCAATCGACAGAATGCACGAAAGATATTACCAAAATAATTACTGGAATTTAAAAAATGAAAGATGATCATTATCAAAATAATTAAAAGAAACGTTTTAAGGTGAACGATAAATGCGGGAATTATCTAAAAAACAAATTACGGTGACTGCGTTTTGAAAAGGTCACTGAGACGATAAAATCATTATCATATTTGCTGGGGTATGTGATTAAATGATAATCAGACCAGTCGTAGTAGTTCGTGGAATAACAATTATTCCTCTCAAAAAGCCAGGAGATGAGGAAAGAAAAACTCCTTTCTTTAAATATTGGATCCAAAATAACAAGAATGATCATACTAGTTATTTCATGGAATATTAAGTTATTCTTTTTTCAATATATTCATCTAATGACCATCCCAATATCACGATACCTTGACTATTACGACAACTTGTATGAAAAGTCTTCACGTCTTTGATAGTGTATCCTTTTCCCTCTTATGTGTGCGTGGGGGATGTATCTTACACTTGTATGTTACACTTGCCCTCATCTTTTGGACGAATACCTAATTGAGGATCTAATGATAATTATCATCCTTATTAAATTAAATCTCTCTGAATTGCCACCTCTCCTTGAATAAGTGTTACATGGTTACAAAGTTAATTCCACGGAAAATGGAAAACCGTTTTTTATTGTATATTCTTTTACACTTCTTGTGTACTTGATATACAGGGTGGTTCGAAAGAGATGATTATGACTTTGATCATTTACTTTCTCCTTTTTCTTCTATCATGGAAAAGTGAACAACTGAGATAGAACAATAGAATTTCTAATCCGAATACTTTCGAACAAAGGAATGTATTCTCGTTATTAGAACGTTGAGACCCCATGTCCTTGATCTAGTGTCTGTTTGCATGTTCTCTGGGATTGGGATCCGTTAGTCATCACTCACATACACAGGGACCCACGTTCGGTTTGAAACGTGGAAGATCATACATGTCTGCATAGGAGCAGGAGCAGATATGTTCTCGAAAAATACTATTCTTGATATTTATTAGAAGGCATTACATAATGAAATTGAAAATGACAGGCTTAAGATGAATATTGTCTTACATGGTTCTTCAAAAATCCTCTTTTTATATATTTCATATGATGCAAACCACTAGAAAAATCGTTATAAATGAAAAGATATGAATGTTCTGAATTCTTCCCTGAATTTTGCAGCACCAAGAACACACACACACATGCACATGCACACACACACACACACACACACACACACACACACACACACACACACATATATATATATATATATATATATATATATATATATATATATATATATATATATATATAATCGGGAAAGTGAGCACTACATCCTGGTAGTATGTGTCTCCTTACACACTTTTCAGTAATGATAATTTTGTTGGAAATCATCACTGGTATTGTGAAAGCAGAGTTTTAAAATAGCGAAAAAAAAAAAAAGAGAGAAAAGTATTACATACAATATTTCATTGTCTACGGTATACTTTTATGGTGATGTGATGCAGGCATTGAGATACCGTGTACAAAACTTCTTGCTATGGTTTATTTAGATTTTCACTATATATATATATATATATATATATATATATATATATATATATATATATATATATGTATATATATGTATATATATGTGTGTGTGTATGTGTGTGTATGTTAGGGCGAAAATTCGGCGAAACAGAAAAGCGTGCGCATTCCAAATTTTTCCGATTCCAATTTCTATTAACCAAAAAAAAAGGAAACTATTTTCTAGGGGCGGAAATTGCTTTTCCATATTTAACTCCTGTTTTGTCTGTGAACAAAAGGATTCAACAACGATGAAGTCCGACAAAGGCTCCAAGACTTACACTGAATACCCGATAGTTTTCTTTCGTTTTCAGAAATCATGAACCGAGCAATTCAGGCTATTTTCTTTATAGGAATAGCAGGATTTCATCAGACTATGAAAACATGGTATACTCAATATGTAACAATATTATTTTCGTATATTACTGATACTATATATCTATTTCTTCCAATCTATAAATCTATCTATCTATCTATCTATTTATCTATCTATCTATCTATCTATATATATATATATATATAGAGAGAGAGAGAGAGAGAGAGAGAGAGGAGGAGGAGGAGGGTGAGACAGACAGACAGACGGACGGACAATTGGACAGACAAATATGTTCCGATGTATTTCAATCGTTAAAAGAAAGAAAGAAAGGTACAAGGGAAGGAGAAGCGAAGAAAGATCTGAAGAGAAGAAAACAGAAAAAAAAACCCAAGGAAGAAAAATAGTGAGGTTTAAAAAAAGGGAAAAAAGGTCAAAGGTGAAAGTTCTTATTTGTTTACTGAATGAAAAATGGATGGAAGGCGAAGTATTTTTCCAATACCCACCTCACCCTGACTAACAAGCAAAATAATATAAACTCAACAGATGGATTCCAATCTTTCCACCATTCTGAAATGATTAAAGAGATTTCACAACAGGACTGGCTTCTTTCCGTCTCATCTATTTGCTTTCCTCACCCGACTACTTTTTTCTCCCCACACCCCCACCACACCCCGCAGTTAATTGATATGCTCAAAGTCTTTTAGGCACTTAACATCAAAGGTCAATAAAAAAAAAATTGGCCGATACATACGAAATTCATAATCATCATTAACTTAAATTGATATTGCCACAGGATAAGACCTCACTACAGTACTCGAACCAAAACACGTTGGTACACTCATACATATGTTAGTGGGACAGAGTATATTGACGTTTGATTCATATCGATCTTTACTAAGCTTGGTTTCACCTTGCACAGACACTGTATTATGTTAAGCATTGCTACATGTAAAACTCCCTTTTCTATTAATAACGTAGAGCATTATAAAAAAAAACGGGAACCAGTAAATATTCTATCGAAGTATGACTAATTTTATGGAAAAATGTTTTTATATGATCTTCTAATGGCGATAATATAAAATCTGTTATGGTTATTTGTCACAAATTCAATAGGAATTCAAGATACTTGAAAAAAGGATACGAAAAAAGAAACTGGTGAATGTATAGGATTCTGCATGACTTCATGTCATAGTTAGTCGTATGATTAGGGATCTCAAAAAGGCAGCCAAAGCCCTTTTTTAGCAGGGCAGGGTTCCTTATCATGAAATATTATGGACGATAGATTTTGGTTTGCACGATTGAAAAAGTCAGAGTTTCTGTCCACAAGATTATCGATTCGTTCTTTAATGAACGCCATTCTTTAACATTCAGATGAAAAAAAAACAACAAAGAAATCAGTGTATTTCTTCCACCCTAGGAGTGTATTTGTGGTACATGGAGTATTGGTATACTAAAAATATATATACACTTATTCTTCAGCCTTGAAATTGCCAATATCTTGAAATGACGTGAATTGCTACTGTTGTAGTCGTAGAGTTTTCGAAAATGGTTTGGTATTTTGTTCTTTGGTATTGGACCATTGCTATCGATAATTTCTTTCGGTATGCCTCCAAGTTAGTTATCAATACTGATATTTCAATACCTAAAGGTATTGAACAAACATCAAACAGTACACACCAAACAATAAATGTTAAATGCTTTGCCGACATCACGATCAAGTTGAGGAAGATCTTGGTTCAATTTGGAATCCTATTTGAAAAGTAAGTTCAAATTTTTGTGTAGATATCATTATTACTCAATGCCCTCAAACCTCCAATAATAACTGATAACATCTCAATTTCTGAAAGACATGCCAACACAATCTTTCACTTTTAACATTGTTCTTTGTGATGTGAAAAACAATATTTCACGTATAACATTCCGTACGTAACGAATCCGGCCATGAGGTGAAATACTCGAAGATCAAAAAAGTCACGAGTTGAATTCAATTTAATGAAGTCGATTCAAAATTACATAAACAGAAAAATATTTTCTCAATCTTTTGAACCAATTCAATAGAACAGAATATCCAGTTTATTGACTTTATCGACTGAGTTTGTTTGCTCAGATCTCACGATCAGATTATACGACAGCAGCTTGTCTTTGATTCACTTTCATTGAATGTATAAAACTGTCATGAAATTTTATTGATGGATACGGACAGTGAATGTGTTTATAATCGTATCTTACTGAGTTCTGCCGGATTGAATAGGATGACCCGTCTTGATGATAATTACACAAGGGACGGTTAATTTCTTTTTTACAGAAAACCATATTGCCATGATAACATTTATTGGAATAGCATCATTATTATTATTATTATTATTATTATTATTATTATTATTATTATCATTATTATTATTATTATTATCATTATTATTATTATTATTATTATTATTATTATTATTTGGAATCTCACACCAGTTGCCTGGTGGTAACCGCTGGAGTTTGAGTGACAGCAAATCTCCTCAAGTCTCCAGCCCTCCTCTCCTAGTACTCATAGGTCGCAGTGATTCTGCAATTTACAGTTTCACACCAGTTGCCCAGTGGTTATCACTGAAGGCTGAGCGACAATGTCTGCTCAGGTCTTCAGCTAGCGTGTCCTCTCTCTTTTACCTATCATGTCAGGGCTAAAATTTGTTGCAGTACTTATATCTCTAGCACCTTCCTCAGTATCCGTGCAGTTCCCAGTAGTGCTGTGGTCTGTACGGTCTCTATCCTTCCCCTAATCCCGATCTCCTCCAGTCTCACCCTCAGCATTTTGGGGACTGTTCTTAGTGCGCCCACTATGACCGGTACTACCCTGGTTTTCATGTTCCACATCTTCCTTAACTCTCTTGCTAGGTCCTGGTATTTTTCCCGTTTTTCACTCTCCTTCTTTTTTACTCTATGGTCTGCAGTACAGCAACGTCTACTATTTGGCAGACCTTCTTTATTTGCCTAATATTACTAAGTCTGGTCTTCTTGTCTGGATGAGGTGGTCAGTTCGGATGTCAAAGTCCCAGAGTAGTTTGTGGTTGTCATTCTCAAAAAATACCTCTGGCTTGTGCTGATACCACTTTTCCACATTATTATTATCATTTGGAATCTCACACCAGTTGCCTGGTATTATTATTATTATTATTATTATTTTGGAATCTCACACCAGTTGCCTGGTGGTAACCGCTGGAGTTTGAGTGACAGCAAGTCTCCTCAAGTCTCCAGCCCTCCTCTCCTAGTACTCATAGGTCGCAGTAATTCTACGATTTACAGTTTCACACCGGTTGCCCAGTGGTTATCGCTGAAGGCTGAGTGACAATAAATCTCCTCAGGTCTTCGGCTAACGTCTCCTCTCTCTCTCGCATATCATGACAGAGCTACGATTCGTTGCAGTCCTTATATCTCTAGCACCTTCCTCAGTATCCGTGCAGTTCCCAGCAGTGCTGTGGTCTGTACGGTCTCTATCCTCCTCCTAATCCCGATCTCCTCCAGTCTCTCCCTCAGCGTTTTGGGGACAGTTCCTAGTGCTCCCACTATGACCGGTACTACCCTGGTTTTCATGTTCCACATTTTCTTTAACTCCCTTGCTAGGTCCTGGTATTTTTCCCTTTTTTCACCCTCCTCCTTTTTTATTCTATGGTCTGCAGGTACAGCAACGTCTACTATTTGGCAGGCCCTCCTTTTTTTGTCTACTATTACTAAGTCCGGCCTTCTTGCCTGGATGAGGTGGTCAGTTTGGATGTCAAAGTCCCAGAGTAGTTTGTGGTTGTCATTCTCCAAAACTGCCTCTGGCTTGTGCTGATACCACTTTTCCACATGGTTGAATCCCATTTGTTTACTTAGTTCCCAGTGTATCATAGTTGCTACTCTATAGTATTATTGATGCAAGTATTGATAGTCACAGTAGTGGTGGTGATAGAACTCATATCGTGGCATATGTTATCCGTCCTTCATCACTCAAGATTCTCAATTTTCTTCTTTTGAATTATCTCCCCATCTTAGGTTGAATACTATCACTTCACTCTGCATATTGATTTTGGCTTGTGGACATTACTGGAAGAAGATGATTCAATTATTCCTTTCTTTATTTTCATTTTAAGACCCAGTAAAATAAATAATATGATCGACATTAGTTCTGCTTCGGCTAAAACGATTTCAAAATCTAAATTATGCAAAGATGATCAGACATTGGTGTTCAGTTCCTGTCGAGAAGAATATTGCAGACGAATATGCTGATGGAAGCCAAAGAATGACTAGAAGAACGATGCAGGAAAACAACAACGACGGTGGCCATTTTAAATAAACGTATTTCTATTCCGGACAACGTGCAGAATGAAAAAACGATGAAAATACCTGAAGACTTGAAAGTTATATGTATGTTCAATTTGAATGTTTTAAATATCATTTTACATGGAACTGTGTGTCTGAAAGAGAGTGTGAAAGAACAGATAAAGTTAAAACGGTACTTAGGTATTGTAGATTTTAAACTTATATTATGTAACAACGTCGGCTCATACCGTGTCAAATTGCTGTACGTTATCTTCTTTGTAGATTTCAAATGGATTAAATCAATGAATATCCTTCGTAAGAAATATAATTTCCATTATCCGTACTTATTATTGACAGATATCTCTTTGTTAGCAGGAAAAAAACTTGGAATGATTCACGAGTACAAAAAATTTCTTAGCAATTATTTTACAAGCATTTGACTTGGTAATTTGAAGATATATGAAAAAAAGAAGAAAGCAAATATTTATAGATCGTAAGTATCGTGAATTTCAAAGATATATGCTGTAACTACACCACGCGATGGTATATTTGAAATAGAATGTGCTTTTCCTTGGGTATATTTTTAAGCGATACGGTTAAGTGAGAGAGGATTCTGTGATCAAAGCAGCAACACAAGATAGTAATTATCTGAATGATCATCTCATTGGAAAAAAAACAAACAAAAAAACAATACAATTCATAAAATTATATATATTTATATTTTTCAGTTATTTCTATGACCGTACTTGCAGTTAAGGTTTTCTATATTGATAATTGATGGAGACGCCCCTTTTTTTTTAGTTTAGTTTATTTGTCACATGGAGGTTTCCAGCAGAGATCACTGATATTGCATTTTCCAGAATTCTTTTCATTCTACCCTGATTGTTTCAGATCGATTCTTTGCATGTATTGTCTTGATTACCCACCTTTTCTCAGCTTTTCCGGATATTAAACGCAGTCAATAAGCTGGAATGTCAAATGAAACCCTTTATTTTTTCTACAGCAGAGTTTTCGTTCTGATCTTTCAAGAAAAATGATCATTTTAATACTAGTTACAAAACAAAAACAAAAAAAATTAATAAGATTCAGTTTCCTTTGTGTTCTCTTTCAGTGGACCACAAGTTTAATCTAATTGACGATCTGGGAATGACAAGGACGTTGAACATCATTCCTTTTTTTTTCTTTAAAAGAAGGGTGGAGTTAAAGCCAAAACACATTTCTGAGGAAGTGATCCCCTCAGTCAGTCACACCATGTCTTTCATTGTCCCCAACGATGTTCGGATATCTCAAGCATTTTCATGATCAACGATGTTCGGATATCTCAAGCATTTTTATGATCAACGATGTTCGGATATCTCAAGCATTTTCATGATCAACGATGTTCAGATATCTCAAGTATTACCACTGCGACCAGTATGAAGCTTTGTGGTCATCCATTAACAAAATTAATGACCATCTTTGCCAATCTGTTAGAATTACCCGCTTTGCTGACTATTGTTTGAATCATTAACAGCCCTGAAATAAGGGGACGGTACTTCTGCCCAGTCAGATGAGTAACTGCCAGGAAGGAAGCCAAAGGGCAGATCTCGTTTTTTGTTCTACAAAAAGATTTCATCTATTTACCTGAATGAGTCGGGAAATGTTTGGAATAAAAAAAAACAGGATGTTGACCACTTTCATCTATTCTGTGGAGATTTAAGGAGTGAGAAACAGAGGCGAAAGACTCAAGGTTTCTATATTGAAAATGGAAGGAGTGGTGAGAAAGAAACAAATTAAACGAAGAGGAAGGATAAAGGGAGAGAAATAGGTAAACGAGAAGGGAAGATCGTATTAAGATAAAAAAAAAATTTAAATCAAGAATCCCTGAAGAGAGATGAAAAAAAAAAAAGAGAATGACAGGAAGCAATTTAAGGGCAAAGGAAATAGATAGCAACATGAAGGAGGAGAAATGAAAAAAAAAAACAAACTAAATAAATCCTTCTCAATTAGCTCTCCTTCTGTAAGATATGATTTTCATTTTCCACCTTTTATCTCTTTCTTTTTTTTTTATTCCTTGTTCTTTCCTCAAGGTTCATTCGTCTCAGAGCCGGTTTTTTTTGGCAAAAAATTCAATGAAACCACTTTTTCATTTTTAATTCCCTTCTACGTCCTCTCCTTTCTGTCACTTGATGTAATACCTAAAGATCCATTGAGGCTGGTTGGAAAAATCACACACAAGACAAAATGAAATCTTTTCAGAAAAAGGGGACAGGAGATCTTGTTCTGTCACACTTGCCATTGATTACAAACGATTTTCACTTTCAAGACGTTCACTCTCTTTTGATGTTGTTTTATTAGAACAGACAACCGTACTAATCTCTCATGAATGATTCAACCCATGATAATTTTTTTGGACACGCTCACCTAAATGCCACCTTCAGTGACTTGATGCTGAGCCACATCCAATTAATACAAGTTGTATTACAATTATTTGATTATTCCTCTTATTTTCTCAGGAAAAACGGCAATTAGCGGATAATAAAATTATGGTCATTTGGATTGGAAATTTTGACAATTTATACTAAATCAAATTACCTTGTTAGCAGACAATCGGCCGGACAAGAAATTGCATTATTCTCTAGTTTACAACATCAAAACAGTGTTGAACGAGAAAAAGTTCAGCCAATGTGTCATTATCGCAGTATTATGACAAACCCTAAAATCAACACAAACCGTAAATTAATTGGATCATCATGTATATATATATATATATATATATATATATATATATATATATATATATATATATATATATATACATGATGTTCATATATCAATGCATAATTTAGGAGAGCTCAAAACCAAAATCATGATGATGGTGGTATATTAGGCAATACCATCATAGACTGGGTTAATGGTGATCGGAGAAAGGGGACGAACAGAGTGAAACGGAGAGAGAGAGAGAGAGACAGAGGGAGAGGGACAGAGACAAAGACAGAGATAGAGACAGAGACGGAGACAGCAAGGGAGAGAGGGGGGCAG
This sequence comes from Thysanoteuthis rhombus, assembly GCA_963457665.1. NCBI lineage: Eukaryota > Metazoa > Mollusca > Cephalopoda > Oegopsida > Thysanoteuthidae > Thysanoteuthis > Thysanoteuthis major. The sequence goes on along the minus strand of OY735219.1, from coordinate 18,628,653 downwards.
ATGTTACAGTGATTTCTTTGTATTTTTCTGTTTCAGCCCAAAAATTGGTGTACATTGAGTTTCAGAGAGTGGAAGAGACCTGTGTTACTCTCATTTGTAACTGCAACCGATAAAAAGTCCCCACTGTAACGGCAAGGTCTGATGCAATTATTTGAAACCCTATTGCTTATGATCGGATCATGAAAGCTGAGTTGCTCACCTTTCAAGACAATTATGACGTTTTTAAAGCCCTATTATCTCTCTTTTTTTTCTTTTTTTTCCTATTTGTTGGAGAATTTAGATTATCATTTTGAATGGACATTTTATCACAAATATTATTTCGACAGTCTGTCAAAAACTGATTCATCTTTTTTTTTATTATGTTCAGCTTTTTAATCCATTGCAAATCTGATTTTTTCTCCCCTTCTCAAACAGTTCTCAACTTAATCTTTCCTCACTACCAGGCAATTAACTAACCACCAGATGATTCAACTTTTTAAAAAAATACGATCATTTGAAAAATGTTTGGTAATTTTTCCCTTTCTTATTTGTGATTATTTTCTCACTTCTCAAGCGCTTGGCTTTTTCTTCCACCATTTTGTCAAATCATTTCGATTCATCTCTCTCATTATCTGCAGTCATTCCTTGTTTTTTCTCTGTTAGTTTCAACGACACTTTATGAATAGGAGGCTCTAAGAGAGTGCATACCTCGGCAAACGGTATCGTCTGTGCGATTGTCTGTGTTGGCGGGTATTATGCATAGATATACCGAAAAAGACCGCTATCAATGTTGAATGTAGAACTTTACTGTTTTAAGCACGCTTCGTTGTATGTAATTCCCTGTATTACGATCACAATGAGTACTAAAATCGAATTTGCCTATCATGATGCACATAATAGTGTTTTTACTTGGCTCGATGGAAGAATATGGATAATCGAAAAAGCAATGATGAATTAATAATTGCCATTATAATGAGTCCATAATAATAATCTAAAAAAAAACACACTAGAATTAGTCTGCAGATGAAAACAACTTTCTTTTTTACATGATTAAATGCTTTACACCAGAGCAGGAATTGTTTATCCGTTTTACATACACATGCCAGGTTTAGATTTACCTAGAAATTCACTTTTGAGACATTAGTATAATTCCAAACCGAATCGTTTACAAAAACATAACTGAACCAGAAAAGCAGCAACTGAGTTATAGCATATTCGAAAGCAGATTAACTCTGATACAAATAGAAATGAAACAGAAAAGAAGGTTGGTAAGGAAATTTTAATTTAAATAAAATTATTTTCCCGAAAAGGGAAGCATGAGACCTATTCTCTGTGCGCTGCCTCATATAACAATACCTTTTCATGAATAGTCCCGTCTCTGGCATGCAATGATAAATTGCGCTAGTTTGAGTGAATGATTACTTCTGCAAACAATCCTATTTTTTCCTTTCTCTATCACCCCCTCTCTCTCTCTCTCACACACACATGAACTTTTTTCAGAGGTATTCCAATAGGAATAACACAAATTCCCTTCCCCTTCACGTGATAACTTGACACAAAGGTCATGTCACTAACAGTTTCAACTGTATATGAGCAGAATGATGCGTAAATACATTTCTGTGAAGAGGTAACCTGCACAATCCAAAAATACAAATTCATCTCCAGCCCATTCTTACTAAACAACCAAACAGCACGGAAATTTCTTTTCTGACAAGATGCTACCTCTCGGAATGCATCAAGACATGCCTATTGGATAAAAAATATTAGATATACGCCCACTTTCTCTGAAGTTTTTTTTCACCAACCAATAGTCCCTATCACAAGTAAACACTCCATATATATATATATATATATATATATATATATATATATATATATATATATATATATATATATACACACACACAAACACGCATATGTGTGTGTCTTTTGTGTTTAAGTTTATGTATATAATAAGGCTGTAATATAATTATATATGAGTGTGTATTCATAAATGCTTTCATATACGTATATATATATATATATATATATATATATATATATATATATATATATATTTATATATATATATATATATATATATATATATACATATATGTTTCTGTGTGAATGCATATGCATGTATGTGTATGTATCTTAGAAGGGAAATGATCACAAATATATGATTTGGAATATATATATATATATATATATATATATATATATATATATATATATATATATATATATATATATATATATATATCCAGACACATTTGTGCTTGTATTGATATATTTATCGATATCTTTATGTGTTTATATCAGTGTACATACGTCAGAAAGTGAGATGTATCATCATTATTGTCTACAACCATTCAACGTTCCTTTTTTTTTTCACAAATGTTTTGTCTGTCTGGGTGCCGAACCCATTATAATCGGAACTTGTTTTATTTTAGCTTACCTCATCTTTGCTGATAATACCTGATGATCCATGTTTCGACCAGTGATGTCCTTCAGGTGTATATTCTTTTAGCTACATGGACTGCATGGTGCCTTCTGATACTTATTTTGATTTCTCTTATATATTTGACTCCTATACTCACTGTAATTATCGGGCTGTTCAGAGATATTCCTATGTAATGTTCAGTATGCTTTTCTATACTGCCAGTGTTTTGGTCACATTCCTTGTTTCCACTACGAAGGTGACTATCGAGTGGAAGCACTTAATACTGACCTTTCTTACCGATACTTATGAGATTGAATTATTCTCGATATCGTCTTCCTTTAATACTTAACAGTCTACTTTTTTTTTAGCTTTTCACTTCCAAATTTCGATCACTGTTTTTGTCTTCAACAAGCAATTATCAAGGAGCAAACCAGTCGGTCTTTACATGGACACGATGAGATGTATGATGTGTCTACGTATAAAATGATTAAGTACGTATATGTTTGCGTGGGTTACTCATTATTGGGCATGAACGGTCAGTTACTCCAGCAGACAATGGCTATAGTTCAATATGTTCAACACTCTCTCTCAAGCCTTGTGCCAAGCTAATAACGGTTCTTCAGCCAGGCAGGCGTAAATATCATTTTGTATACATGCTGGTATGTATTTATATACGTGCATGTATTCATACATGCATGCATGTTTATATCTATGTTGGTTTATAAGTATGTATAAATGTATAAACAAAATAATTATCTTTGTATCGATAAACATGTGAAATTGATGATCTATAATACAAATGGATTTTTCCATATTCAAAATCAATGTGAAAACTCCGATTGATAAATATTCGTCTCTATCGATTGTATAATGTACAAATCCATACTATTGAATGTTTTCTGTTGAATCCATCTATTACTTTCTGACCTTGTTATTTTATTAAAACCCTAAATCTCAGTAGATCTTGTTTATGAATTAGTGAAGACTGTTGTGTTTTAAAATTTTACACCGAGAGAATATAAAATAGGGGACTTAGAGCGATAATTCTCTTCATATCAGATCTAGCGACAGCACCTGCATGTGCTTTTATGTAACTCAAACATAATATCAAGAATCTTTCAAATCACTTTAACTGAATAATCTAAAGATGATTCTCAATAACGGAACCTTTTGAAAAGATATTGAATGGATTCATCGAAAATAAAAGAAATCAATAGATAACATAAAAATGGAGAAATTGATTCTAGGGTTCATTGTCTTCGATGAATAACATCAACAAATGACTTGAATGAAACTGACAGTAAATTAGTCAAGATAATGGACTTCATTCAAGAAAATTACCCACAGCAAACACTCTATGTTCTGCTTAGTCTGACACGTGGTTGAAAGTGTGGAGCACCCGCTGCAATGGTAAATAAACCGAGTCAAAGAATCATTCTCATCTTTAAAGCCATCAAGTTTAAGTGGGTCATTTCTTGGTCATTTTAAAAACTATTGACTACAGCCATGTGTCTGAAAAGTATGACTAAAGCATACAGCAAGTCGAAATAGTCAACCACAAGCTAAGAACATTTATCATTTAGTGTACAAAATACTAATATGATAATGTTTCCTTTTGAATTCTTTAAATTATTTATTCATTTTAAGGAATATTATTCAGTGATGTCTTCTTTAGAAGAAGAAAAAAGATGAATTATTGATGAATTATCATTATTTTATCATGACTTTTATTGAGGAAGGATAACGCTGGAAGTTTAGTATATCACCTCAAATGGATATCTAATAGAATGATATGAAAAGGAAAAACCATGAGAAATACGATTGGAATTTTTTTTTTCTCAATGAAACTTCATACAGAAAATATTAGGTGTTCCCTGACTGAGCATAGTAAAAATATTACTCGGAACAACATTACATCTCATGTGAAACTTTTGGGTTGCTTATAATGAGAGCCCCCCAAATGAATCATCAGAATTAATGTGAGAATACAAATTCTAGTAAATATAGAGTCCACTGCTTGAAAGCAAAACCGAGGTTAGTACACAGTGATTTTGATTGTTAACAAACGCGAAAAAAGGACAAACGATGTGGTTAAGAACAACAACGATGATAATGATTAGAAGAAGAAGAAGAAGAAGAAGAAGAAGAAGAAGAAGAAGAAGAAGAAGTTCCAATTCTTAAATGATTTAAAAGAAGGAGGGGCTAAATTTTCTGCCGGAACATTGTTCTTTGGAAAGATTTACTGCAAAGAAGATCAGGAGATAAGGAAGATAAAGGGAAACGAACGTCAGTTATAAAATGTAAGATAGAGTCTTAGAATGCCTTTCTTATTTAGCGTTCTTTGAAGCGTTTGTTCTTTGAAACAAAGAAGGATGGATTACTTTCAATATGCAAAGTTTTGTGTAAGGATTAGGTGTGTGTAAAAACTATAAAAAAAAGCAATCCTAAGGAGACAGTGAAAAAGCAAACTTATTTCGAAGCCGTCAGAAATAGAGAGGGAATGAAAGTTTTACTGCCAAGGCTTAGATATCGTGAAGATAACGATCAGTTATCTTACTGGTAGTTCTGTAAAACCTCAAATAGGAAGCAACAAAGAATTCAGTATTTCTAAAGAGATTCTTTACTGCGTTAGGAATCGCAGGTAGATTCCTGCTTGAGTCAGATAACTCCATATATGTGCATTTTTTGTACTAAAATGTTGGGTACTACAGAACTAAACCCTCGAAATTAGAATGTATTGTATTTCTTTCATCACATCAAAATGGATCCCTGGTAATCTACATAATTGAAAGTGTACTAATATGGATTTACGAACATTCATACATACATACAAATTTATACACTGCGCATGTATTATACATACGTATGTGTTATGTTTATATTAGACATGTTTTCATCTGTGAATCATTTGACCGAAACTGATTCCTGCTGAAAAGATGCTTCCGAATTTTGATGTAATGTACTTTTTAGCTGTAATTGTTGTGTTTTGTCCCAATGTCAGCTGTTGGTGATGAAGCCCAGTTAAAAAGAGCAGGGGTGCAATAGATGATTCCCAAGTCCAGTGGTCCTTTCCTCTCAAGTGAAAATCTTCCACCACATCTAATCCGCTACCAGTTTTTCAGCCTCGCTCAGCTAAACTAAATTATCCAAATAGATCAATTCACTTAGCATAAAGTAATCTGATACAAAGCTGAAGTGTGAGATACTCAATAAAGTCAAAATTCATAATACGAGGGGTGTAGCGAACGTTTCCAAAATCCAACCAGTTGGGAACAAAATATCTAGTTCCAACTGTCCCTTCTAAAGTAACCCCTATGGGCCAGTAGACTGACTAGCATTTGGTAGTGCGCACAGAGAGTTGCAGCGAATGCTGCACACTTGAGAGTCTGTTCTAGAATGAACACCAAGCATAGTATATTGAGGATTCAATAATCCGACCAACTTTGGAAATATCAACATGTAAACTCAGAATTGCTTTAAATTTATATATTCATGTGTATGTATGAGTGATTACACACTCTTATACAAACACAGAAGCACACATATACACAAACACACACACACTCATATATATATATATATATATATATATATATATATATATATATATATATATATATATATATATATGCCAATTTGTAGTCCATTTTACTAGCTTAGCTTTATCATTATCACGATTCAAAACATCATCTTTATTTTTCTTACAAAGTTGTATTGTTAGGTGCTTTGGTGAGCATTGAAAAATATAAAAACACGTCCAAGCCGAATGTAGTACAAAATTTTGCCGCTGTCCCTAAAGAAAAGAATCAATAGTTTCAAAAGAGTCCTTTGAGGTGCTACAATTAGTAGATATATTCTTGTCCAATTTTCTGAACTATTTGGTAGCATATAAGTATGAGTGTTTATGTCTTACTTTCTGAACTAGCAATCACACGCACACATGCACATGTATATATATTTACAAACACACACACACGCATATATATATATATGTGTGTGTGTGTGTGTGTGTGTGTTCTTGTCTGCCTGAATATGCGTATAGATTTGAGTATCTTCTCAATGGACAAATGTACAGAAAATGGACTGACATCAAATAGTTTGCAATCGATGTCTTCCAATCTTCATATCAAGTCATCTCATAGTTTGACTTCACAAAGATTTAAGAGAGTCTTCCTCGTCGATTTCATGGGAAAGACTGGCAACATTATCACTACTTCACTGAAGACTATGTGCCATAGATGACACACAGACCTGTGCAAAATTAATTTGTTTAGATTAGGGTACGGACTTAACTGGCATTAAGGTGATATATAATTCCCCTAATGTTTGAAATATGAAAGTTACTGTTTATCTACAAAACAATGTAGATAAGTTTCTGCATTGAATTTTAAAACACTCAAAAGTATTAACCTAACCATTTTCCACTGCGACCAATGTCTGAATTAACTTTGCCCATTTCACTCCACTGATAGGGGAACAGCTCGATTATGCACTGCTACTCAACTCTTCAACCGTGTCTTCAACACGTATTCCAAATACGCGTACACCTTTAAATCTCATGGATAAAATTGCCATGATTTTTACTACCCAGTACTCAAAATGATCTGTTATAGAATTCCCCTTCTTCCGGAAGCACCATAGATTAAACATGATTTTTCCCCGTCTTCCTAGGGTCTGTCTGCCGTGTGTTTTCAAGTGTCATAGAATTGCCATGAGTTACAAATGCAACTTGACAATTTGGCATATACACTGAAGTCGGTCTCCATAACCATTATTTGGTATGCACCGAGCCTTATGGATCCAAAAGCAGTTCAGACACCTCAACTCCGACTCTAACGACTGTACTATCATTGAAACAAAATCTCCCGCCTTCCACCTTTTGCAATCTCTTCTCTTATCATTTCACGATCGATTTTATTATTTTCATTTCATGTATTTCATTTTCATTTGTTATTTGTCAATAAAGTTCCTTTATCAAATGTACATTTTATTTGTCCATCTAAATACTTGTAAGTGTCCTTTTTACTTGGTTTCATCTCCACGTGTACGTTCATACTTGGCGAACATTTTCTTCCTACATACCCCTCCCTTCTCAGCTGTCTTTGGTGCCAAAACCAAACCACGAGGAAGCAAAATTACGCTACCCATTCCCACTGATAGATAAATAAGGACTGCATAAATCTTATTACAGCAAAGGAAGGAGTGATTGAAAGTAAGGAGAATGACAAAAGACAGTGAGAAATAAAGAAGAGTTAAAAGAAACTAAAATGAGAGAGGTGTTTATATAAACAGAAAAAAAAGGGGGAAATCAAATTAAGAGGAATACGAATGGGAAATGAATAAAGAATGGAAAGATTGAGAGAAGAAGAAAAATGTCAAAAGAAAATAAAAATAAGTAAAAGAAGCCCAGGAGGAAAATGAGTAAAAATGGAATCAGGAAAGAGAATGAAAAGAAGACAAAGAAGAAAGCAAAGGATAAAAAAAGGAAAGAAATGCCAGAGCTAACAAAGGGAGTGAAAGAGTTGGTGCATAATGAATAAAATAATAGAAAATGACGAAAGAAATCCCCGTACGTCTCCAACGTTGTAAAGTCGAAATTCCTGTTACTAAATAGTCTTTCGTCTTTTCCAACCGTCCCTACTTCAATTATTCGTCTCAGTAAGGATGGCCCTAGGTAAAATCACTAAAAAAATCTACCAATATAACCACTGTTTTAGCACCAAGGTACATGCAACCCCTTTCATAAACTGTACTCTGGCTGGAGAACACTCTTCCTTCTCACCGATAAGATTTATCCACAAACGGAAATTGCTTTTTGGAGCTGCCCTCTTTCGTGTGTGGGGGATGGTTCAGTATGTCTATATCAATGTGCACCTCTATTAATCTCAATGTTACACTTTTTCTACAGTTGATAAGTCTGTGGGTTCAAATCTTACCAATAGACTAACCTCAGATGATTAATGATTGTCACCATCTCTCACAATCAAGGGAGATTTTGTCTCCAGTTGTCGGCAACAGCGGTGGGAGCCAGCCAATCCGAGCTGCATGTCACGAAGTGGTTCTCGTCTCGTTTGTAAATACACTCACTGATGCACACACACACACACACACACACACACACACACACACACACAGATATATATGTACACACAACCACACACACACACACACACACACACACAACCATGCACACGTAAATGAGCACACAGCAATATATGCACCTAAAAATTCACATATATAAAAACGTAAACGCTATCCATCGAAACTCTTCAGCTTTTAAAAAAGTCCCTCCCCTCCTACTTTCCACCCTCTCTCTAACTGCTTGTTCTTCTTTCTCGCCAATGTGTGTTTCCCTCTTCATCCCTTTCTCCGCTCTTTTCTGAGAGTCTACCAAGTAAACCATATTGAGACACCTAATTGCAAAAAATGCACACAAATTCACACATAATCTTCTTAATCGTCGACTTATAAAATAAAAAAAAAGTCGTAAAACACTAGCCTCCTCTTCTTCTTCTTCTTCTTCTTCTTCTTCTTCTTCTTCTTCTTCTTCTTCTTCTTCTTCTTCTCTCTAAGTTTCATCCTAAAGATGCTGGCTAGTCGTCAAGAGGGATCAAATCCTGGCAACATGTATATAATGATAATTATATGTATGCACAGACACAAATATAAACATGCACATATATGTTTGAGTGTATGTGCATGTGAGCATAAGCAAGATCTGCCCAAATGTCCAAGGTCATGAGTTGCACGGTTCCGACCAATCACATACAAAATTCAGCCTTTTGATTGATTACACCGAATATTTGGAATTTATGACTGTTTTATTCTTTTACTTCCAGGAAATTGGAGTCTGAGAGTCACCGATTGCTGAGAAAATTAACAATATCGCCCTTAGTGCCGTCACCATGGTAATGGAACAAATTATAACTGAAGGGAAATAATCAGTGGTATTCTACAAGGATCTACTCCAAACCTTTTCTCAGTCACCCACATTTACTCAATGTATTCTTGCACACTGTCACATTAGGGGTGCAATTAATCTATGATGACCTTCATCATAGACTAATGGTGATGAATCAATGATAGATCTGTATGTTCTGAAAATGAAATGGAAAAGCTGAATTTGATGAATAAATAAAATAAAAGTAATTAAAAAAGTTGATAGAAGTCAGTTTGTGGTGGAACGAATCTTTCCTATATGATTCACTACAATGCAAATCTTGATTATTCACGAATATAAAATGCAATGTGTTTAGAGGGCTATTCTTCAATCTCTCTGTAATTTAAATGTCTAATAATTATGTTTATGAAATACAATATGCATAAAATGTATTTCCCAAATCTCACTGCAATATAAATCTCCATTATCCACCCTTATAAAATGCAATGTGTGTAGAACTCGATATCCTGAATTGACTTTGATGCAAATCTCAAATATCCTCGGATATAAAATGTAATGTGTGAAGAAGGTTATCCTCTACTTTCACTGTAACGCATACGTCTATAATCCATGTGTATAAAATGCAATGTGTATGAAAAGTTTTTTCTCAAAGCTCATTACAATGTAAATCTCTATTATTACCGTCTGTGGAACACAATCTGAATAAAATGCTATTCCTCAGGTTCTCTGCAAGGCAAGTCTATCATCCATGATTATAAAATGTGTATAGAACTCTTTTTTTAAAAATGACTTTGATACAAATTTCTATCATCCATGAATATTAAATCCAATGTGTGTGGTATCCTCCAATATCACTGTAATGAAGATTTATTATCCAGATTTATAAAATGCAATGTGCATGCAATGTGTATAAAACGATATTATTCAAGCTCACTGCAATGCAAATCATTATGATATTGAATGCAATGTGTATAAAAGGCTATTCTCTAAGCTCGCTGCAATGCAAGTCTCTATAATACATGTATAAAAATACAATGTGTACAGATGGCTATTCTCCAAGTCCATTGCAATGATCGCATCTATCATACACGTACATAAATTGCAATGTGTACTGAGTTATTCTCTAATCTCAGTGCAATGCTAATCCCTTTTATACACCTCCATGAAATGCAATGAGTATAAACGGTTATCCTCCAGGCTCACTGCATCTAGAAAATGCAATGTGTTAAGAACCTTTTTCCCAAATTGACAGCAATGTGTATTGGAGGCTATTGTCCAAACTCACTGCAATACAATCTATATCATCCATGTCTATTATGTGCAATGTGTATAGGAGGCTCCAATCCAATGTCATTGCAATGGAGATCTTTATAATCTACGTCTATGTAATGCAATGTGTATAGAAGACTCTTCTCCAATCTCACTGCAATGCTAACGTATATAAGACAATGTATGTACGAAGCTATTCTCCAATCTCACTGCAATGGAAATCTCTTTTACTAACGTATATGGAATGCAACGCGTACAGATTTCTTTTTTTTCGAAGAGACTGTAATGCAAATCTCTATTATCCACGTCTATATAATGCAATGCAAATAAAAGCCAATTATCCAAGCTGACTGAAGTGCAAATCTCTGCTACCCACTTATATGAAATGCAGATTTTATATTATGTTATTTCTTGGGCTCACTGCAATGAAAATCTCTTCAATCCATGTCTATAGAAGGGAATGTATAATGAAGGTTATTCCCCAAACTAACGCATAATCCACATCTATAAAATTCAATGGGTATCCATGTTATATATATATATATATATATATATATATATATATATATATATATATATATATATATATATATATATATATATATATAATCTGATGCAGAAATGACTTACCAAATATCATCAATTCAAAATGCAGGATTTTTTTCCAATGACTCGTATATAACTGTGTAAAAAAAATGAGGGTGCTGCTTTGAATCTTGGAGAACAACAAAATAAAACGTGATTTTACAATGCAACGTTGAAAACGACAGAACATAAAGAAGACCTTCACATCACTGAATCATCTGATCTCGAGATAAGTAACCGTGTCTTGGAAACTGGAAGCTAGGTCTGATAGAAATAGAAACATTTGAAATACGGCAACAGTTATCTTTTTCACATCACATTCAGAAATGAACTGCGTACACTTTTCTCAGTGGTGAAATTATTGTTGTAATCACCACTTCCATGTATTTAGTAATTTGATTATATAATCCTCACCTGAGGCCAAAACTCTAGCATAGAAACCATGAAATCTAACAATAAGCACTAACACTAACCAATAAATGATTGCAAAACAGATACTCTGAAGTCTAACTCTATTTATATCATCCGTATATTGAAATATAGTTTGCGATAGCTTTTTCTACTTTCTTTGAAAATGAGCAATCTGAAAAAATGATAAATCCGCGGATAAAGTTCTAAGGGATTTGAAAGAGAACCCGGGGTCAGATGAAATTTCGAGTTCTGAGTAGAAAAATACGGTTAGGAAGAAATAAGTTAGAAAAAAAAAGAAGAAAATGCAGTAACATCTAACGCTGAAATATTTCTAATTTAATGCAGAGAGGTAACAATCGCTTGCAATCCAACACACAAACATATATTCCGTATTCCATTGGAAAATATCAAAGAAATAAGAAGTATTCAAAGAGTATCAAAGAAAGAAAGATATCCATAAAAGAAGAAGGAATGATTTGGAAAAACCGAAAGAAAAGACTGGAAGGAAGAAAAAGGAAACGAAGAAAAAGTTAAAGCATCAAAGAAATCGCGAAAAATTTGCAAGAGACAGAATATCCAAACAAGGGAATCGGTTCCGACATTCTGGTATGGAAACTGCTTCTTGAGAATAAACATCAAGATATGCTTCAACCTTCGGTGGTTCTTAATAAGGACTGCCATCAAATGTGCTTTGACCGAATTTTTCTAAAATATGTCCTTTGTTCCCATCCATGATATAAAGTTATCAGTCAATATCTCAACCGCGTAAAATTCGATTTTTGCTTCAAAGATGGGGAGGCAAAATACTCAATTGCTCTTTTCTTCTTAAACGTCAAGCAAGGAGGACTTTTTCCAAAAAATCATTTTCTTTTCATAGGTAAAACGCTTTAATCTATTACTCAGGGAAATAAAGTCTGTCACTAAGTGTCATTTCTGAATCAATCTGGATTATTAATGTTCATGATACAAAAAACATATCTCTTAAGTTTTGGATTTTTCATTCCGAAAGAGATACACCCCCAACCCCAAGAAACATGATTGCCCAGATAATTCATAGATAACTGACATTCTATCACACCACTTCCAGTGGCTTGTTATTTTTCCCTGTTGCATTCTTGTGTGTTAGATTTTCCGGGATAATGATGCTTAACACCATACCGTCCACTTTATTCAAAGGAAGCAACGCTCATCAGCCCAGGCAACTTTTTTGTTTGATACAAGGTCTAGTTTTGACGTTCGCATAACCACTTGAGACGCCTCCAGCGATGGATATTGGTTATCTGGGTAGCACTGACTGACCTGTGGCTCCAGCACCCCCCTGTGGAACATGGATCAATGTACTGATTCACATTTGATGGTTTGTACTTGATGGGAAAGCCTGAGTTCATATGTTGGCTGCCCGATACCTTGTTGGTGATTAGGCATTTTCCATCCTCAGACCACAGCCGTTAGATACTCACTACAACTAAACCCGAACACTTTACAAGCCCTATCATATCGGGAATACTATTAACTAACAATTACACCCTCATCAGAGTTATTTATATTCTCCTCCTTGACCAGCACCCAAGACATTGCAGATGTTATGGTACATTAGGTATCAGTATTTTCAGATTCCACCAAGATCTTATTCATCATGGAATTTATAAAGAGAAAAAGGCACATATAGAAGAAAGAAAGGTATCAGGAGATTGAACCGGGAATAAAATGTTTGTATCACGTGGTGGATGAACCCATCAAATTGATCGAGAGAGAGGGAGAGAGGGGGGGGGGAGAGAGAAAGAGAGAGATTAGTTTAACGTTTTTCATGCTAGAGCTGAAATTTTTAACTGTCATACAGCAAAAATGATGGATCAAATTTGGATGCAACTGTAGAAGATAATCGACAAGACATCTATTACTCTCCTCTCATTACACATTTGAAAAAGAACTGGGATTATTTCACAGTTAATCAGGGATCAGATATATTCTCTGAAGTTCTAAGTACTATTTATTATTCAAAAGACTTTAGACGATTGTCTTCCTTTTTATTGTTTTCAATTATATGATGTATTCATCAGCCATCTTGCATTTCCAGAATTCAAAGACAAAAGTTATTCTCATGATTTTTTAAGCTCTTGTCTACTTCCTTTTTCATCTAGCACATTGCAGATGCCATACTGTTCAGCCATCATATAGAGTCCAACCTAATCAGCTCAGCCTACTTTTTCTCGTGTCACGTGATACCTGACTGCATCTGGCATTAATCTTGCATCCATATTATTGTTTGGTGCGATCATGAGTTCTTACAGGGCTTGACTGCTGAGCAATCTATCAAATGGGCCTTTCAAAACACTGAAGTTGTACAACCATCCACTTTTGTATGGCAAAAGTGCAAAATAATCATACAACCTGTCCCAAATCTCAGCAGCTTAAATGTAGTGATTAGAACTACGAAAATGCCAGTGTAGTCCCCGATGGTCTATGTAGAGAAAAAATTAGACGATTGATCCGGGGAATAGATTCGTAAAAAATCAGAAAGAGAGAGGGAGAGAGATGAGAGAGGGAGAGAGAGAGAAAAGTGATCAGTGAATAAGAGATAATCACTGATAGCTGATTGAGGGATTCAAATCGATTTATCAGTAACAAAATGATCAATAATGTGATTAGATTGATGATTGTATGAATTTTTTTCGTGGCATTTCAACACCATTTTGTATTGCCAATTAGAAGCTCCGAGGTGTGTTTGCCAAATGAATCATCAATAATTACCATTTTGACTGATTCCATTCCTGATAATGACTTCCAGGAGAGATCAATTTTAAGGGGTGGGGTAAGGAGCAAGAACAACGATGAGGATTTTGGAATGAGAGATTTGCATGTGTTTTGATGTCTAGAGGCACTTAAAATGTCAAGTGCATTCAATAAAATCACATCATTGAATATAACGAAAAATATTGTATATCAAAGATAAAAATTAAGGCCAAAGTGAAAATTTCGCGTAGATTAAAGATAAAACTTAACACATTCAATAAATTTGTTTACAAAAAAAAAAAAAACTATCAAAAGTAGTGGAAATAAACTCATGTGACTCTTATACCTGATAGGAAGGATTTTCAGGGTATCATAATGACCGTTGAAGGCTACATTGTGGGATTCATATATTTGTTGCCACAAAAAATCAGTCAGATCATTGCATTAAGAATATGTGTGTGTACGTGTGTGTGTTTATATATTATATATATATATATATATATATATATATATAATGATTAACGCTCCCGTATTCAGGGTCAAGCACTCTTTAAGTAAGGTAACTCGTGCATTATAAGCTATAAGCAGTGCTCTTCCAACCGTGGAATCGACCGGCCATACTGATCATCCAGTTCTCTGTAAGGCAGAGGTAAAATGTTAGCTTTCGGGTCCGAGGCAAAAGTTTTGAATCTACCTTGTGATAGTGGATGGGATAATGGATAGTCTATAACAACACTAAAGTGTTGTAACACAATGAAACAGCTATCTGTGGATGATCCAATAACTCAATGTGTGTGAATTTGTGGTCAAGGTTAACACGGATATTCACACAATTGTGGAATCAATGGAATATCTTTGAATTTATTAAGGTCTTTTTATATGTACATTAGACGAAACTCCAAATAAAAAAGAAAGCAGAATCGTTCATTTCAGAATTTCAAGCAACTGTTGGAAGGTTGGAAAACGGATAAGCTGAAACATACAGTCAATGATGATAAATGCTAGTCAAAATGATAATTGTGTGTTGGTTTGCATGTTTCACACACACACAGACACACACACACACACACACACACACACACATATATATATATATATATATATATATATATATATGTCATTTCTTTGATCAGAATCTAATGCTACATTATTATAATCAACAATATGAATGAAACCCAGTGTTTGCACGCGTGTCCACTCCAAAACAACCTGAACACATTTTTCTATACCCAGGACAGTTTCATTACCTGTAACAGGTAGCATACATAGAAAAAATATCTTGACAGGAGTCATTTCATTCAAAAGTCTTGGAATCTTTCGTTGTTATTCTGATAGGCACCATGAAATCCACACTTCTCCGACGAAGAAGCATTCAAAGATATTTTACGAGAGACATTTCACGAACCTTTCTTTCGTCTCCACTGTTTCTCTTCGATTTCTTTCTGATTTCCCAAAATCTATCATTCAAAAGAGTGTAATGTTGCCAACCGCCGTCTACTTGAGAAAAAGATTCATTAGCTCTGATGTATATAATTCTAAACTCTAAAAAATCAGATAATTATGTTGATTGATGCCGGTTTTAGAAGAGGAGACATTAGCATTTTGTTGTCCTTCAAAAAAACAATAAGATGTTTTTGTTTTTTGTTTTGCCATTTGGTAATGATCCCATTGCTGATATCTCTAAACTATTTACTAACTTGGAATAAAAGACAGACCTGACAGCTTTTCGATCTTTGTGATTTGCTGTCTGTATTAGAACGAAAAACTTGAGCTATTGCTTTGTTGGAGATAGGGAAAATGAAGATTGACAGAAAAACAAAATAATGCAGTAAAGCAAAAGATGATGAGGACAAAAAAGGTGTGTCTTTTAAATGTGTGGTTCCATATGGGAATGAATGTGGTATTATATTCTGGCAGAACATGCTACCATCTTCGTGATTCCGCATGAACCAAAAGTCTGCAGGAATTCAGTTAAAACCCTTCAATAAAGGTGGCATGACGGTTTCGACGAAGGTAAAATCGATCCAGTTGAATAAATTCTTAGGGAATGAGTTTTCTTTTCGGTCATGTGAACAAGATAGGATTCTGGGTTGAAAAGAAAAAGAAGAAAAAAAAAGAAGAAGAAGAAGAACAACAACAACAACAACAAGAAAAAGAAAAAGAAGGAGAAAGAAAAAGAGAAAAAGAAGAAGAAGAAGAAGAAGAAGAAGAACAAGAACAAGAACAAGAACAGCAACAACAAAAACAAGAACAAGAACAAGGTATGCACTTAGTTGTTGAAGAAGAAATATCTGAAAACATTTAACATATTGAATAAAGAAAATAAAACACGAGCCTTGAAAGAGGACGATGAGAAGGAAGATGGAGAGGAAATAATAATAATAATAATAATAATAATAATAATAATAATAATAATAATAATAATAATAATAATGATAATAACAATAATAATAATAATGATAATAATAATAATAATGTATCTTCAAAGGAAAAGAATAGATGAACAGAGGAATAGTTGAAGAAGAAAAGGAACGTAATGAAAGAAAAACGTCACAGAGGATAAATGAAAGATGAATAAACATGCATACCTCTTAGTAAATAAGACAGAAGACCAATGTTAATCATAAGAAGATGAAAAACAGTATGCGAAGCATGGAATACTTTGAAAGAAAAAGATAAAAGAACTAATATGGCGTCAAAGATTTCAAAAAATAAAAAAATAAAAAACACCAAAACTTACTTTAAGTTCTCTCCCGATCTGACAGAAAATACATTAAGTCTTCAGATGTGGCCCGACTTTTCTAATCAAACTTGAAATAAATCAGTCAATGAAAGTACGTTCAAGGAAAAAAAGTATGAATCAAACTATTTTGAATAGTGAAGTAAACCATCAAAAAAACCAGTCTCTTTGGTATGCTTTGAACAGCTGAAATATATCTTGGCACTCCTGGAAATCAATACCCATGGTGAGAAATCACTAGAAAAAGGAGAGAGAGAGAGAGAAAGAGAGAGAGAGAGAGACACACACAGAGACAGAGACAGAGACAGAGACAAACAGACAGACGGACGTACCGAGGGATACAGAGTAAAATATGTGAAAAAAATTATTAGAGCAACTCTGTTTCTATTGAATTGTATTTACGTAGGTCTTTGTCTTGTAATATCAAATAGTTTTTAAAGATGCTTATTGGAGAAGGAACAAAAGATTTAATGCGATTACAGAATCACACACAGTAACACGGATACACATGCACACATGAAATATCTCATACACCTGCGCAATAAGGCATTCGCACAATGAAATATTCACCTGAATCATGCAATCCTGTATAGAGATGTCTGATATGAGCATGTAAACAAGTTAATGATTTTAAACTTATCATTCTCCGTGAATAACGTTTGCTCAATCCTCAATGAGTGCTCAGCCTTCGTTTGTCTGTCTCTCTCACACTTAAACACGCATACGTATACACATGCCCATTTACAAACATGTACCCTCACATTCTCTCTCACACACACAAACACACACACACACGCTGAGACCATCGCACCCACAGAACTCCCGATGCATGCAAGTATCTATATATCTATCCAAGTCTGTCAGGATTTATCGATTTAGCTATATCAACCCGTGTATGTGTATGTGTGTGTATGTGTGTGTGTGCATTTGCGCACGTGCACTTGTATTTATCTATATATATATATATATATATATATATATATATATATATATATATATATATATATATATATGTGTGTGTGTGTGTGTGTTTATATGCGTATATATATATATATATATGTGTGTGTGTGTATATTTAGGAAGAGGGAGGAGAGAGAGTTTGTATATGTGAAAGAGAGTAGGTATTTGGAAGAGTTGTAATGGTATCTACTGATGATTTTAACGAATGGGATATTTATTCATCTAAAAAGTATACAAGAAGTATAAAAAAGGATTCAAATTAGTACCCCTTCTAAAAGTCACTTGAATGCGAGCTGAGAAGCTGCAAGGATATTCATTCGGGCAGATTTTAAGATATCATCTTCTCAACCTCATTGTCTCCTCACATTAGAGTCATGCAATGTGTCTATTGTCTGTTTACATCTTTTTCATTAATTCCAATAGCGACACTCATTAGTTTGTGCTGAATCCTTGTCTCTCAAAATATCCATCAGATTTACTTCCAGCAATAATTAGTTCTTTTGCGCAAGCTCTGACTGGTTTGACAAACAGGGTCAAATATGGCACAGACGTAAATTGTTTTGCTCAATTCTGACTCTAGTCAGCAAGACGAGGTTCAACTTTATATCATATTCATAGGTTAATTTTGACTCCTGGATTGATGACAAACATTGGTGGAACCTATCACACTGAGCTGATATGGCTCTCCAAGCTCGGATGTTGGGTCATACTTTCACACTAAACACAATGTGTTTACACGGAGATCTTATGGAAGTTTGGAGATAATCTATTATATCTATTGTTTGCAACAATAGTATTATATATATATATATATATATATATATATATATATATAGATAGATAGATAGATAGATAGATAGATAGATAGATAGATAGATATAGATAGATAGATAGATAGCTCTAGAGTGATATATAATCTGCTATAACGTTGATGCAGTGTAACAGAAATTTTGGTATCTTTCAGAATGAATCGAACAGTCTTGACTTGAACCCTATTCACTTGATCTACAGTTTCGTTCATAAGAAAATGAAAACATTCAACAAGACATAGATCTCGTCCCAGAATTAGAAGAGACTCTTCAGTATAACAGCAAGTATTGCTATTATAATATATGACACTATAAACTCACCCAAGTAAAGAAATTTGGAGGATTGATATTATTTCTCAAAATAGATAATTACTTTTGGAGTACTCTGAATAGATTTAAAGGGATACATGCAACCAAATCTCATTTCATCAATTTCCCTTGAGGTTCAGTGTCCAGCATTAGATTTGATTTATTCGTTCTTTGGCTTTCTTCCTTGTCCTTTACGATTCAAAAGAGGAAAAAATTAAAATTCTCTCCACCTTGTACACACTAAAATCTCTCTCTATCATGATTCATCCAATTTTCACTGGGCTCCCATCCTGGCCTTCGTTACAATACGATGGTGAATATTCCAATTGAATGTATGATTTGATTTTTTATAGTATTTTCTGTTGGAGATACTTTTGTGAGGGTATATTTGTAATATACATACCTACTTGATCGAAGATAGGATAAGTTACAAAATGACCATTTACAGACCCCAGGATGACGATAGGAACATCTCGAGTAGATTCATTGATAGAATAAAGCGCTGTTGCTTGGAACCCCTACAGATAGATAGCTCGTCACAACGACTGAAGGCATCAGGAGAAAAAGTAAAAGGACGTCGATGAAATAGAGAGACATAGCGCAGGGGTAGAGTATCTGCTTCTTGGTCCAGAGCTAAGGTTTCGACCCTTCCTGGTGGTTCTGGAAGGGATATCGAGTCTGTTACTACACTGCAGAGTTGTGATACAATGAAAAAGCTGCCTGTGAATGACGCAATTATTAATTATATATATATATATATATATATATATATATATATATATATATATATATATATATATATATATATATATATATATATATATACTAGGGTTTGTTTGTTCTTTGTTTCTGTGGGAGGTTTTCAGCATTTCTAATTTTTCTCATACTATTTAACCCAGTATTTGTCATTGTTTGACATAAAAGGGAATCTCTTCCCCATTAACAACTTTAAAACTTACATGATTACTGCATCAAAAGCAGATTTATGATTGTTGGATGTGAATAAAATTGCTATTAGTGCAGGGTTTGTTCGAATGTTTTCGGCGTTTATATTTTTTCTGACTATATTTCTCCCAATCTCACATGTAAAACAGGATCATGTGATGCAACGGAGATGGAAGCCTAAATGTCGACTCGATACAAAAAGCAACCACTTGTGGCAAAACATTGAAAAAGTTGGCAGACATTTCTGCATATAAGTGCACAATCAATTCGATACAGAATGGAAAAGTTTCTAAGTGCATTTGCAGATGATGTATCTATCCATCCCTGTGTATTCAAATCTATCTATCAAAAGGTATTTGTAGTGATTCCGCTTGCTTACTGGAAAACAAAACAGTACGTCTATTGATTCTACTCAAAACCTTTTTTCATAGGACAATATATATATATATATATATATATATATATATATATATATATATATATATATATATATATATATATATATATATATAGAGAGAGAGAGAGAGAGAGAGAGAGAGAGAGAGAAAGACGGACGGACAGAGATAGAGACAGAGACAGAGAGAGACGAAGACATAGAAAGAAAGAATTAATTGAGAGAAAACATACAGGGTGATAAAAACGCATATAGTAAGTGAATATCTTATCATTCTATAGTTTTTGTAATATATATGTACATGATAATAGAAAAAATTGTTGAACACAGAATTGGGCCATTTGTTTATCAATTCACTGAAGCATCATACATGGACACATATGCAGATACATAACTACATACATACATACATACATGCATACATACATATATATATGTGTGTGTGTGCGTGTGTGTACGTTTGTTTGTTTGTGTGTGCGTGCGTGCCTGTGTAAAAAGAGAAAAATAGTCGGGAATCAAACACAGACAAACAGACCTGTATATGTAAATACTAATTTTATCGATTAAGTTACCATCCCTAATTATAGATTGTTCTGATTCATAAAACCATTTGACGTGTTCTTTCAAATTCATTTTTATGACTCTTCTGTAGAATGATACGATGAATGAATTTAAAAATAAAGCAAGCAATAAAGAAAAAGGGAATAACCAAGAGGAAGATAAAAATGGTGGGGGACTGAATGCAAAATCGAAGAGAACGAAAGCCTAAAATACAAATGGGTTCCAATTTTTAAAAAAACCTTCAAGTCAGACACATCCAACGTCACTACCAACTTAAAACCAGTCACAGTCTGCCACCCCAGATCCATGATTGAGAAACGTCTAAAAAAAAGGGGGTGAGAAAACGCCTCGGCTGGCATCTCAAGTTAGGTCTACCGAGAAAAAGATTTCTGGGCTTGGAAACACATCCATCAGCTATTTTGATTAGATTTTCTACCTCCAGGAAGGATGGCACCAAGATGTGAGTGCGCGCGCAGTGCGTGCACAGTGCGCGCGTGTATGTGTGTGTAAGCGTGAGAAGGAAAGGGCATAGTTATTGTTGAAATGTGCCTTTGATATATACTTTGTCACATGTATGTATTTTATTAGTGAATGACGATTGCAGACTTAGATTGATGAAACTCACAACCATACTTATCTACATAAACGTATTCTACACGTGAGTGACGATTGCAGTCTTACTATGATTAAATGAATAAAAATACTTGTATACAACTTACTTACAAGCCTGGCATTCTTTTCCTTCATGACAATCTATTAGTTGAATAAAACAGAAATTGTTCCACCACAAAGCCGTAAATGAACCGAGCAAAGACAAAAAATCCAAATAGGTCTTAAGTGTTTTTTGGTTTTTTAGTCAAGTGACACTCTCACGACATGTGTATGCACGTGGGTGTTTTTTTTTATGATAAGTAAAGACTAAAATTGTAGCTTTAAAGTTTCGAGTAACCCTCGACATGAGTAGCATTTCTCTTGGAATTAACGCATGATTAGAAGGAACAACCCTTCGCTTCAAACAAGATTAGAATTCACAAGTGACAAAGATATATTAGATTACTCAATGATATCCTGTTGGGATCAACTCGAATACTTTTACAGTATCGAATACTTTAAATGAACCTTATGGCTTTTCAGGGTGGATTCCCGTGAAAACAGATGGTTTATGATAAACAAACATTTGATTAGGAGTCATATTGTGTGAAATTTTGGTGAAAATATTTGAGATGATATTTTGGTATTTTCAATTACCAACTTAAACTGTTTTTAGCGAGAATAAAATACAGAAAGAATTATGAAGACATATTAAAAATTGAAAGTAATACGTTCCAACTATGATATCTATCAAATATAACGTTTACTGAACAAAGAATTGCGGTGTGAAATTACTTAGTTAGTTTTGTAATCGTGTTCCAGAAGTTATTGCAGCAGACAAATATGAAAATGCATGCTCTGTGTAATATGAATACCTTTATATCGTACCTTCTTGAAACAACAAAGAACTTGAAACATTATGTCTCGTAAAGCAAACAGCAAAAAGGCTGATTTTGATTCTTTTTTTGTTTTATGTCGTCTCGAGTAAATAAAACAATAGAACCGGTATGAAACTCACCTCCTAAGTGTGATGAGCATCCAGCACCCAGTAAATGACAGGTCAAACACCATCATATCACGGCATCCCTTTCGAAAGACTTTAATCCAAAAGTCCAACAGATTGCTCACTAAATCTCAGCCCCCCACTTTTTCTCTCAGCTGTCTTACGGTATATCTTGCAGAATATATATTGGAACATAATCATAGGCGATGGATGAATATTATTCATTTAAATCTCTGTAAGAACAAATATTTTAATTGATTTTTGTTCTGGAAATTTCCTATTTTTTGATATAGTAAGACCGATAAATAATCATCGCTTCTTCAGAGAATCGTTTTCTTGAGGATAAACAAGTTAAGGCCATCTGCAACATCCAATTGAATCTGAAATCTCCCTGAGTAATTGGGGGATTACTTTGTCAGGCTCATCGGTAATAGAGACTTTGTGTGAAGAAAAGAACAAAAACACGATCTTAAAATCGATTCATTTCAATGTTCTGTTCATCTGACAGATATAAAACCCCTTCCCCGAGATGCTTGGGTAAAAGACCCTCCCAAAATAAGTTTATTCCGTTGCACCAGTGTTTTCATCAATAATTAGAGTCACTCTCTCCCTCCACCCAACTATGTGTAAGAAGTGCAGCATGAACTGATTGATCTGCTCATCTTATTTACATATTTAAAGCAGATCGAGGCAGTAGTTATCTGCACAAGACCGAAGCTGCTGTCAGGCTAAAAACTCTTCATTTACTTACTTATTGAGCTACATATATGAAATGATGAGTATGAACATTCTTTGCCTGTTTTCAGTCTTCTATCGCAATTTAACCCAGGGAACAGGAATCGCAAACTCGATGTAACTCGATAACCAGTTAAAAGGCACTTTACCAGGCAGATATATGGGGATATGTACGCAGGAGTAATTCAAAAGTAATAACGCACGATTTCCCTATTTTCTGTTAAAATCGAATGATTGGATACTGCAGTGTTTTCTTGATCTCTCTCAGCAAAATAAAAGAAGAAAAACATCCAGGTTTTCATTCATTGGTTTCGTGTTCATTGAAAAAAAAATTAATTGACAAATGGAGATTTTTCTTCGTTCTTTTGTTAATTTGCTTCTATTGATTTATTTCTTCTTTGTTGATAAATTGACCGGAAAGGAAAAGCTGAGGCTAAATTAGAATCAGCAGACGTTCATTCAACAGTACACTACAGAACATTCACACTTAATCCAGAGGAAAAAAATCGTCTTGGCTGACGAACTGATACAAAATTGCAAGAAACTAATTCTCAATCCGATTACAGCAAAACGACGAATTAAATCCACAATGTTATATCAGAAAAACGTTGCTCTGGAAGGGCATCATCAGTAGCATTTGAGATATTTACTTATACTTCATTAGAGTCATGATCTTAGTTCAAATTAAGATGAGTGCAAAGATCGAGATGCTGATTTTCACGACAATAAACATTTTTTTTGAATGTTAGTGTAATTTTATTTGCATTTATCTTTATGGTGTGATATCTAAGTAACAGACATTATTCTTTCTTACAATTTGCAGAAGATCAACTGATTAATGATCTCTGTTCACTTTCAACCTTAATATATTTGAGAGGTTGGTGCAACTTAGTCTCCTAGCTACAGTCCAAATCTTAGTTGTGAATATCAATTGATCGGTAAAATTATTGAGAGAAAAAGGATAGATTGATATTAAGAGAGAGAGAGAGAGAGGGAGAGAGACAGAGAGGAAAATAGAGAGGTGGGGAGTGAGACTGGTCAATTTTGTACGAAAAGGGAAACTGTTTTTTTTTTTTTTATCTAAAAGATTTATTGCTTCACATTAACCTGTAGAAACCTGCAGACATTTGTATGGAACTTTATCATACGTCACACACGAACACACACACACACGTGCACACACACATACACGTACACACACAGACATACACACACAAGCACGAGCAACAAAACGTGAATTTTGTGGCTTTTTACTAATAGTATTAATAAATATTTCCACCCACCTTTTCAAACAACCTTCACAAAAGAGAAAAAAAAAAAAAAACACTAACATTTTTATAAATAACATTTAGTCAGAAATAAAAAAAAATTGTTTGGTGACTGGCTTAGAAAGTTACAGACATCTTTGTATGTATCTTTGAAAGGAACAAATACACACATTACACAAAAAAGTGTAGAGTTACATAACATTTTTCACATAAAAAGAATTGCAACCGACCTTCACGTGAACACACACACACACGCACACACACACACACACACACACACACACACACACACGCAAAAACAAACACACACGCAAAAACATACACTTACACACAATGAATTGTACGGATATCACTCAGTCACTGAAGAATGCTTAGTCACTTGCTGATAATCTTTTTTTACCTGTTTGTCTGTATCTTGGAGAAAAATGTATACACACATGAAAAAAATATTGCTTTACTTCATATTTTTTACAATGCTAGATATGCAATAAACTTACCAACTTCTTCACATCCAAAGTCTCTCTTTCAATCAAATATACGAATATCGCCAAGTCAGTGGGATAAAAACGCTGTCTCTGTTTTTCTGGTAACGACAAAAAAGTAAATAAATGAATTCATAGGATAAAATAGATGTAGAAATAATTGTAAGCGAACTTGAAAAGAAAAAATCATAAACTGCAGACAGAACTTTGATCCTTTACTTTTCCGCCCTTTCTTCTGTATTCCCCCACCCCGACGTCTCTAGATACCAGTCATTCTGCCCAATCCATTAATAGCGTCTTCCTTACTTCCAGCTTTCCTTCTTTACGTCAAGAAATCAACCATATTTCAAAGAACTTTTCGCTTATTCACTAGGTTTTTATATCGTTGCTTGTCCGCAGTCTCCCTCACTGCAGTGCACCAATTTATTTTTGCAAGGCTGATACCCTCATTAGATTTCAAATAAAAATATAAATGGACCCTCCCCCAGCTGACAATTACCCGAGAAATATTTCCTATCAGCAATATGTTTTGTCGTTTCAAAAAAAAAAACAAAAAAAAACACCGCACCTCACTCCGTGTTTATCAAGAAAAATCGTTTATCATTCGCTGTCGTTCAAGCAGCCTGAAACGGAAAGAATTATGATCGAAGGAAATCAACAGAAAATATCCTCGTTCCGGTCGGTGTACTGATAGGTCCCTTAATATAGTTCGATAAAAGGTTGCTGCACGAACACGTATATGTTTCTGGTCCGTGTAGGCTTCTCCAAATTTGCCTGAATAAGCCCTGAAAGTTCATGTAGTGAACTCATTTTCTATTATATTCCCAACTCTACCTATGGTCAACTAAACATTCAAATTTTAATGCATCAAGCACTCTATGGAATCAACCAATCAAACATCAGATTTTGCATTATATCATATCATGTATTATATCATACCATGTTGTATTGCATCCCAGATTTGGACTCTCTCTCTCTATATATATATGTGTTCATGTGTGTGCGTTCGTGTGTGTAGATGTTCTTGGAAAATTTTGAGAGTAATCACCCAATACTTGATTTTGGTTCAACCATTTATCAAGAATGGTTTTATTTAGTTTTAAGGTAAGAATTTCGATTCAGAGGACTTTGAAGGAAAGCTAGAGAATTTCGGGTCTTTTTTTTTTTTATCTCTTTCACTCCTAGGTTCTTCCAAGAGCCATTCATTCTTACTATATCTTTTCACCATAACAGTTCATCTTTCTCTAGCAATCCTTATATTTACCTCATTTGCTCCATGGGGATTGACCTGCTTGATCCACTGAGGACTGGGTTTTGATTTTTACGATTTCTTGATGATGAGGAGGGGAATATCTGATGTTATAATCATCAACCTAAAAGTAAGGGTTGTATATGTCACTCTCTACCCGTACTTTTGGGAAGATCATCTGCTGCATTCTTCGTCCAGAAACAAGAGAGTCGATCATTAAAGCGAAAATAACGACAAGAGGTGGAGAAAAAATACAGATGGGTTCCAGGGGAAAAAATCCTTCTCAAGGTGTGAAAAAATTCCGGAGAGGTAACTCAAACTGGTGCTGGCTGCTGCTTCCTCTAGCTAAGAGTACTCACCCCGACGGGGATCGGGTTCCTGGGAAAGATTCCAGGCAGTATCTGCCATATATCAGTGGAAAAACGAAATCCCATCCACTGAACCAAGCATGTAATCTTCTGTTGAAATCTGTAATGCAATACCTACGTATCACATTTACTTTTCACCTTGAGCTGATATGTGAAGAAGTCAATCAAAATCTGTTAAAGGAAAGTTTCATTCTCACAGATCCTCCTTTGTCGCGTCGTTCTTATCATTATTAGGATCTTAATAAACACGATTGACATGTGTATGGGGGCGATATGTGGTCACTCAATCTATATGTTACAATTAGGCAATTCAGCACAGCCCAGTTGCTTAAAGGTGTCAATTTCGAACCAATTGCCAGGTGAGAAAAAAAAACCTCAGAATTATTGCTTGTAAACTGCACCTGGCCTCCAATTCCATAGAATGCAGAGCCGTTCCCCTAGTGGATCTGAAGCAGCTTCTCCACTAATACAATATTTTTGTACGTCGTAGAAGACTCCTGGACTGATAAAGTTTGCTCAATGCTTTATGGCACTCGTTCAGGGAGTGCGTTTCTCCCCTGGGTATACGATGGCCCTCGACCCAGGAATCGAGCTGGAGATTCAGGAGGGCCTACTTATCTTCCACATCCACGCAAGCCCCTCCTTGATATGCTGTTTAGTAATGCCAACCTTTTTGGCATATCGTTGTCTTGCCAGTGATGACATCCGAAAGCCCTCATTTATCAAGAGTGCTGAATTATTCTTTGTTTTAATTTGATCACTCTCAAAGTGACTGTCAGAATGTGTTATCTAAGATCAACCGAATATATTTGTTACTCAGATTTGACTCATGAAAACAATCACGAAACATTATCGCCTCGGAAGTGACTAAACCATTCCTAAATTATTTTACGTTTTAAACTTAATTTTGAAATATGCTATTTTACTATATCATGTAGTATTTCACAATTTGTTTAGGTTATATTATATCATTTATAGGAAGATAACATTGATATTATGATGTATTAAATATCAATTATGCTAACTTTATATCACTATCAAGCAAAATTCTTCAATTAAGAATATAAATGTCTATAACCAATATGTTTACAATCTTCGTGTTATACTAATATGAGTAACACTATGGTAGTAAAATGAATGAATACAAAACCCGATGAGATAGTGAATATCGGTTTGTAATGCCTATATTCAATATTTTCGGATTTAATTCGAACTGTTCAATACATTGGCATTTGGATAACATTTCACTCCATTGATCCATATGGAAAGTGACCCAAAGCAGTAATTTGAACATTCTTATTCCAACAATTTACGAATGCTTTGTGAAAATGACATTAATTTCCATCGGTAACCCAAAGTGAAAGAATGGAACAACACTATTTTTAAAAAATAATTAATAGAAATATCAAAACAATCCTCATAGAGAAAATTGATGTCATTATTTTTCCTCTTTTTACGAAAGATATCCATAAACACGCGTTAGCATATGAAGATCATAAGAAATTTGGCAAGAAGACCAATATTTTACTTCATTTTCCAGTTTTTCAAATTCATAAATGTTGCTTTTGTGCAGATCCCCTGAAGCTGCATTTTCAAAAGGTGAAAGCATTTATTTTGCCATTGATCTAAGTTCATAAATGTTTTCGAATCATTTTTCAACAACGATAACAAGTATACAGAAAAATCAAATTAATCACATTGAAGATGTGTTATCCTGAAATCTCAAACAGAAATTTTCTTTAAAAATGTCTTTTATAGCTTGAATACCGGAAGGCTTAATATAATCCAATGAATACGTGATTTTTTATGAAATTACGTGTTTTGCTCTGGAAACGTTCGGAAATTCTCAAGTGCAAATTGTTTTTTGTTCACACAATAGCAACTTTCTGCACTATGTGTCTTCAAAATATTCCGGTATCTGTAAGCTATATTCGAATAATTTTTATGTTTAGATTTTTAACAATTCTTTTTTCCGACTATAACTACAATTTTCCAACGATAAAAATCAAATTCGATATGATTTTGACGGGTTTCATTCCATAAGAAGTAATTTACTGGTAACTTTGCCAGCGAAGTCCGTGGGTCATCTTCATTATGAGATTACAATGTTTTGGTTTAGAAAACTACTGTATAAAAATAGGAATAAAGTTATCGTACCAACGAAGTGTAAAAGAGTTGCAAACATTGTCAGATATGTTGAATTAATGTTAGAACGGTATATTTAATACATAAATGTCGGAATATTGTATTGAATCAGCTTTTGAAGTTGAAGGACAAAAAGTCCTACATTTAATTAAGCTTGACCACCTGCTGGTGATGCTGTTTAGAAATAAGTATCTTATAATCTATCCCAATATATAAATATACTTAGAGTATGCTCAGGACAGTCTACCACATCATCAGCAGCAGCTTTTAATCTTCCTCCTATGGATAAACCACCCTTCTCTATCATGGGCGTTGCCGAAAACGTACTTTTTGAATACATGTAGCTTGTCACACGATCTTACTTTGCGTTAGCCCGGGTTCTGCATGTGATCCCTTCGGGTCCCTGTTGTTGGTTGTGATACCCAGCAGCTGTTTGCCATTCTTTGCAGCAAATCCAGCTCATTGCCATTTGAGTTTTCAAATGAATTCAATGATATGTCGAGTTCTGTCTTTATTGTGCTGTCTTATATTCCTTCCAGGTGAAGTTGAACATGGCTTTTTCATGTCCACGTTGCGTAGTTCTCAGTTTGAGGACCAATCTTCCTGTTACAATCCATGTTTGAGCTTGCCCTGCCGAGAGCTTGAGCTTGTCAACCTAAAGTGATTCCTCACTGGGTTAATTCGTCCTGGACTTCATAGAGATTTGTTAAAGTACATATGTGTAGTTGTCTACTTTCTCCAGTTCTGCATATTTGATATTGATTGCTGTGTCTTTCTCTCCAAAATATTCTCATTTTCCGCTGAAGTTCAAGTAGAAACCAACTTTCTTGCTTCCTTCTTTCAGCTTGTCCTGCATAGTTTGGAGGTCGCCAAGGTTCTCTACGAAGGGGACGCTATCTGAGGTTGCTTTGGTATTTGTCATCTGTTGTGATCCCAGTATTTACCTAGTTCAAGCCCCGGAAGATTGACTCAAAATTAACTGTGAGCATTTTGAATGAGCTGATATCTCCTGGTCTTACTCTCTTTTCGAGCTGGAAAGGATATACGTCTTTATGTAGTTCGATAAAGGAACTGCCGTGCCAGTACATGTGTTGTAATAGCCTGACATTCACTGGTTTTTCCGCTTTGTTTAATGATATCATCAGTGACCTTGGGAATTTCCACTCGATCATAAGCCTTTTTGAAGTCAACGGATGCTATAGTGAGTGGCTTTTTATATACTTCTGTTTCCTCTTTCAGTTGGTGTACTGAATGGAGTTGGTGAATTATTGGGTAATTTCTTCTGAAAACAGCTTGTTTCTGTTGTTGGCTTTTCTTAGTGCTATTGCGAATTGGTTAGTGATTTCTTTGGTAAAAAGTTAGTACATGCAGTTTAATTGGTTTATTGATTGCAGATGAAAGGATCTCTCGGGTTTTTTTTCATATAAAGCATTGAGATTGCAGTTTTCCAAATATTCTTGGACTTAACTGAGTTCAAGAAATGACTTGAATCGGGTTTATAGGTTCGAAGTAATGATTTTTATCAGCTTTTCGAGTATGTTGTTGATGGTGTGATATCGTTAAAAAGATCTGCAACATCAGATGACTTGGGGGCCAACACTTAGTGCAGAACGATTGAATCTTCCCAAAGTAATTGATTTGAGACATCTTTAACTCAGAGGTAGTTTCCATCATATTTCATTGAAAGATTGGCCTAGAAGTGATCTTTCTCTCCATCAATTCATCGAAATACAAATATGAAAATAAAGTGATAGATGGGGAATTCATCATTGCACATTCCCACTCGATGAAAATCGTTGCACAAGGTCAGTCAGCAAAAATGATCTGCAAGCACCTCGACCTATCTACAGTTATATCTGTTTTCTATCCAAGAAACAAATGATTCAAGGATTTACACAAAGTCCACTGACTATGATCAAATTTTTGTGTGACTCTGTGGAGGTGAGAATAGAATTTACAGCATTAATGATTTAGTCTTTATGGTGGGCTTATCAAACATCAACTAATGATAATCTGGATTCATAAGATTTAGTATTAGTATTATTAGTAATTGGATTCTTAGTGCAGATTAAAGCAATTGCATCAACAAGGGTTTGCAAGATGAACTTCCTAATCATCACTTCATCGTAGGAGCCCATACGTATTTGCTGTTGCCTTGTAGCTTTGATCTTTTGAGGCAATCTTTTGTAGGTCCTGAAGTATTTATATCAAATAGAAATCCACGAATGTCACAAGAATAGATTGAAAGCGAGGAAAAACAAACAGAAAAAAAAGCAGGCTCAAGAGAGTCATGAAGTAAGCGACGTCAGGATAACATTTTATGTCTCATAGATGGCAAGAGATGGAGTTATACTTTTTAGAGGGAGGATTACATCGTACATGCACGAGTTTGTGGGTGACACAGAGGGAAATAGAGAAAGAGCAAGAGAGGGAAAAGAGATGATTTGGATGTGTCTATGTGCTCCCAGTCCGTGTGTTTGAGTGTGTGTGTGTGTGTGTGTGTGTGTGTGTGTGCCTGCAGGTGCATCTGCAGTGTATGTGAGAGAAAATATATGTGTTATATATATATATATATATATATATATATATATATATAGATAGATAGATAGATAGAGGGATGGAGAGAGAAGGGGCATGTGTTGGTCAAATATATTGAAATATCGATCGGGTGAGAACGAAGACATATAACTCAAAAATGTCGGACATTCTTGTCAATATCAATGATGGTGGCTCTGAAAGTCAACTCGATGGATTGTTTTGTAAAACATTTTTTTCCTACAAGAACGAGTCAATTTCGATATTGGTGTTGCGTTATGGACAGAACCTTCGAAAAATGACGATAACTTACGGCTAATTTTAATCTATTTCTGTACAATAAAAATTTGATGTCGTCTTGTGCATAAATCACATGATATTTCCAAGCGACACAAATCTGTCAATGCAGAGTAACAGCCAGAATACTCCAATATCAGAGGTTCATTTCATGGTCAAATCATAATAACCTATAGTATTATTCTAATTGTTCTTCTCATACGTACATCATGTTTCCATTGCAACTTTGGATGTCAAATCAATGGGATGGTTGACGGGATTCTAAAATATTTGAAGCTTTTTAGTGTTTGAATCATGAAAATCCGTAATAATCCTCCTTTGTGTTTGTGAAATCAAATGTGTCTATATTCCTGGGTGTTTATTTTCGAATCGAATCAATCATTAAAGCATTTCTGAATGATTGAAGAGATGTTATGTTAAGAGGAGAGAATACACAGCCTACAATAATGTGCTAAATAAGCCTGAGAATGAATGGATGATATCCCTGATTCATGCAGATATATAACATTTCCTGGAATCACTCCAAATCTTATAAAGAATAGATGGTTTACATTTCCACTTTTTAATATTTATACATGTATTGTATTTCAAATCAAAATCCATAGTTGTACCAATGACTACAATAACTCTACGTACATGAATATATTTCACAAATGGCAAACGGAAAGCAATGTGACCAAATTAGTGCAACAAATAAATGACAAAAAATCCTAAATCACTGGGACATTGTGCAAGAACAACTTTCGATTCACCTAATAACTTCGTATCAGTCCACGGTCGTATTGATCCAAATTTGTATATATACGACTATAATTTCGTACAAATAAACATTGAAATAGATCATGAAGTTTTAATGCTCATCCTATTGCAACGATGTGTGTCTACGTGTGTGAGAGCAATGTGTGTGTATGTGTGTGTATTTCAGTCTTGACAGCTCCAAAGGAAAAAAAAAGAAGTGTGGTTGATTTGAAGAGTTTTGTTCTCACTTGTTCTCTTACAAACCTTACTTTTGGGCATGTGTGAACGTCAAGATTAGATACATATATAAACACAAAAACATCGAATAAAGATGGCAGTTTCTCTGGTAACGGAAAGAGAATCATTCGAAGCAGAGAATAAAAGCATCAAGACAAAGAATATAGAAGGGAGAATCGACAAAACAAGAAGAATGCAAGCATTTTCTTTGAGAAGTTAGTGCTCAAAAATACACAAACACATCAGAGGCACGCAGGCACGCAGGCACACATGCATACAAATACATACGCAAACGAAAAAGGAACATAGAACATATATAATTGGGTAAAGAACTTAATCCCTTGGGTATTCTGCAAGTGACTAAAGTTTCTGTCCCACAAACAAATCATTTGAACACAAACTATAAACTCTTCTACCAATAAGCCATAACATATTAGGACTTCAACCTCAAACAGATAAGACAATGGCAATCAAGAACCCGGACTTGATTATTCTGCACTAAAAAATAAAATAATCAAGACCAATAATAAGAAAAGTGATAGTACAAATGACAATAGTATGGAAAAAGTCCTCTAATCCTATTACGAGCAAAACGTGGGGAATACAAGATAGAAAAATAGCAGATGTGATTTTGTTTGAGCCATGATCCTCTGGGAATTAAGCACGCAATCAAGGTCCGGATGTATAATGATTTGAACAAATTGAACTTGGAATAAAGAAAGGCGACACACATGGGGCATTCAACATTCACACAGATCAGAAAAGTCAAGACAAAATCATAGGCAACGAAAAAAAAACACCAAATAACGGAAAATTGAAACAACGAACGAAATTTAACTTGTTGGGGTATTCAACTTGTGTGGGTATTTTGTGATCACCTTACACATGAATCCACTATCAAGTTCCAGATACAACAGCAGATAAAGATTAGAACTGAGTCTTAAAACCTAGGAATGTTCCAATAGGATTATAAATAAGAGTACTGATCTATATCTATTCCTAAAATCCCACGAAAATATCTTTGGCAAGGCATTCATACCACCTGAATAAATACAGGGGCAAAACTTGACTTCTATCTTGTCTGAAATTAATAAATTGAGGTTTTTAAGCCATTGTATATGGGTTGACTTGAAATTTGTTGTTCCACGATCATGTTCCTTCAGGTCTCCCCGAGGTGTCTGTTATGTTCAGGACTGTAGTTGATTTTTACTCAGAGGAAGTGGAAGCAAAATGATAACGAAAGGGCAAATATACAGGGATAGAATCCATTTTTTTCTAAAAGATTCCAAATCATCTGTTTGTTACAACATTGCTATTTCCTTGAAAGGCTCGATTCTACGAATACAAATGTTTTGGTTTCGAAATAAGCTGAAACGTGGAATCTGGCCGAAAAATTGACTTTCAGACTCAGAACCATGCTACAAACAAAAACCAAAATGGTGATTGGCTGGTCATGTTGCAATAATGGTAGACAACCGGTGGACATCACAATTCGCAGCATAAATTCCAAGAGGTCACGTGCAAGATATAAGATTTGTCAGAGTGTTCATTTGAGTGGAGTTTTTGGGTGTGTATTTCTTTCTTCGGTTAAAGTACATGAGTACAAATGTCGGATTTGGTGTTGGTGTTAGCATCGATTGCTTTAACAAAACGAGGAAGACATTTATTACTGACCTCCTGTTACTATTCCATCGAATACAACAACTGTAGCTGCAGATCAGTAGGGGTTTTTTCTTGGGTAACTTATTCTATCTATCTATAATGCTCTTCCAACATGGAATACAACTCTCTGGTGAATGAGGAATATATACATCAAATAAATATAACGCTTAAATTCAACCGTCCAGTTCCTTGTTGTAGAAGGAGGATACCAGCCTCTGGGTTTTGAGCTAAGATTTCGATCCTGCCTCGTGGTACTAGATTGGATAGCTTATATGCACTGTGATGAGTTTTAATACTACAAAACAGCTTTCTGTGGATGACTCAGTAATATATATAAATATTATTGTTGTTTCACACACACACATATATATATATATATATATATATATATATATATATATATATATATATATATATATATATATATATATTGTGTTATCCACAGACAGCTGTTTCGATGTATTACACCTCTTCAGTGTTGCTATAGACATTATCCCATCATTTACTGCGAGGCAGGATTGAAACCCTCACATGGGACCTCTGAACTACAGAACTGAGTGGTCAGTAAGGCTGAATTTAAGCGATATATTCATTTTTATGCAGAAACTCCTCATCCACCAGAGTGCTCTATTTCTATAGAAGAGCATTGCATAAGCTTGCAAAGGATGATAACCTCACTTAAAGAGTGCTCAACCCTTAATAGAGGTGCATCAATTATTGTGTCATCAATAGACAGCTGTTTCGATGTATTACATCTGTTCAGTGTGGCTATAGACATTATCCCATCCAGTACCGCAAGGCAGAATTGAATATATATTCCCTTCTTTCTTCCTATTTGCCTTCTATGTTTTCCTCATCCTTTCCCCCTTTCTCTTTCTCTCCCCCTCTCTTCCCCTATCTTGTTGTCCTCATATTAAACATATATTCATATAAATGATTAAAAAATCAAATGAATGACTGTTAGATCAGGTTGCTGTGTGTCTCCAAAGGTAAACTGTTATACATCATTTTATCATTAAAATTTGCAAAAATTCATCATTTTCTACTTCTATCAAAAGCAGAGTTTCATGACAGACTTTGTAAGAGAAAAATATTGTTAAAAAATATAGAGAAAATACTTTTATATTCCTCGGTGCCATATTTCAATGCTTATGGTTTCTCCTCTTGGGGATACAGTATTTCTCCTCTTGACTTGAAATAAGTAAAAAGTTTTTTTCATCCGGAATGAAATTAGTTTTAGAGAATGGGGGTGTGTTGCAGTTATGTATTTCTTATTTTGATTGAGCTTTGTATTTATGTGGTGATTGTAAACATCAGCCTACCACGAATACAAAACTCATCAGACGAAGTATATCTTAAGTATATCTTTTTAAAAAAAACAACAACTGAGACGCATGCATCGTGTGTAGGAGAGAATCATCCCCCACCGCACATGGAGAGATCAGAAGAGAGCACAATATATCAAGAAGAAAACAGACATCGTATATATTAGAATCTATTCAAAAATGGTAATGGGCTGGTTATGTTGCAACAGAGACCACACGCGAGGGCAAGGCCAACAAAATGCAAGATGAAGAGATGAATCAAACAAATTCAGAAAATACTGGCTCTGCAACGCCTATGATAGAGAATTGTAGCGAATCCTGGGGAAGTTCTATGGCCAACAATGGACGTCAGAAGACCGATGATGAATAATAACTTGATTTTATGTTTCAATTTAAACATTTGAACACCTATAAGAATCTTTCTAGTTCAAGTTCTTCAAAGAAGATATACTATTAATACCAAATCGTCTCTGTTAATGCTTGAGTTTCAAAGCAACGTCTGTATCTACTTTATTGGAGTTTCTCTGGGTTGAGAGTGAAATTGTATCAGATTGGTTGTTGGAAGTCTCGGTGATCGTAATATCGATTTGCGATTACATTAATGGAAATATTGAGTGGTGATCAAGAATAGGTTAGCAGTTATAGTGATCAGTTTAAATTGCATGGTTTAATATACTATCTAGTTGATGTTTGAGGATAATTTCTCATTGGCTATTGTGAGTCTGTATAAGTGTACTATGTTATTAGTTATAATTTGTATTAGTAGTTAGTATTTTTCATTGAGTGAAATAAAGCTTTGGTGAAAATCGAAATTGGTCGTAAAAGGTGTTATTGTTCATTATTTTATTCTTCTTTAGTCTTGGTGACGTGTTAATGTCTAGTTGGCCGTGTTGGGTTTGAATTTTTCTTTGTCTGCATTTCAATATCAATTCTGTTTTTTCTCCAAAAGCCTGTTTTTAAGTTTACTTTTTTTAAAATTCTTAGTTTCTCTTCCATGTACATGCAACATGAGTAATTGGAGCTACTTGGGATGTAGTCTCTCTAATGACAACCAATAAGAAAAAAGATGTGAGTTTCATTCTTCAAGTTGACAAAAGTATTTGGAAAGTTGAGTGTGTTTTGTTCTTTAATTGAAATAAATCAATTGTTGTTAAAGTAATTTTATCCTGCTGATTGACAAACCTCTCGTCAAAGAGATATCATAAGAGTAATACATTGGAAAGCAGCTACTGTGCTATCAAGAATACAAAGATAATTATGAATTCACCTAATGGAAAAAGTAATTGAGTCTGACAATGAAAATGGGAACAATAATACCAACAATAACAAAAAGAAATTGACCCACAGTAAACTGCAGCACCAGAAATAGAAACTAAAAACAAAAAACAAACAAAAAAACAAACAAAAACACAGGTCCTGTAAACAACAATTGTACAATTAAAAACTGCATATACATTGCGAAAATTTTAACAACCGAATGGACATACAACAAAAAGATTTACATTGGACTCTCAAAAATTCAAAGGGGAATACAGGTAATTTTACTGGATGTAGATTTGAATTTTTATACTGTTGCCCTAAGCTTGGAATCTTTACGTAGATTTGTTTCTTCAATCAACCAAGTTTTTGCAATGAAAATCTGCTATTATTGCTTTTTTCAAGTGACATCACCCAGCAAATTCCACGGATAGCCAAATAAAATATCAGCTTTGATTTAAATGTTGACATTGTTCTTTTTGTTCAGAAATCAAAGAGTATCTCTTTGAGGAATACAGATTATGTGTTACGATGAGGTTTGAAATCAATAATAATCATGATTATTACTCATACACACAGACACACAGAGACACACAGACACACACATATATATATATATATATATATATATATATATATATATATATATATATATATATATATATATATCCACTGTTATGGTAGCCACTGGCTATATGTATCAAGCTT
>OY735219.1:18573532-18586032 GCA_963457665.1 Thysanoteuthis rhombus | reverse complement strand
TAGGCCAGATCACGTGGAATGATATTATATATTTGAGATGCCGCTAGGAACTAAAGTTATTTTCATAGATAATGACTTGATTTCGCAAAGATGAATAGTGGTTGGAAGATTGTGTTTCCCCGTCGTACCAAGCAGGGAAAGCTAGTTCGCCTACTTTGAATCTGAGTATTGGAATCCTTGATATGTTTGTGCTCGAACAGTGACCCTCGGCACTGCTAGAAAATATATAATAACTGAGCTCAGCATAGTCTACCATGAGGACAATTACCGGTGGGGACTCTGAGGTTGGGAAATCGTTTTCATCTATCTTCCATATGAAATCCGATAAACAATTGACTGATTCGTCGACATTTCTTCCAGGAATATTATCTGACGACCGAATAATTTGAAACAATTTGTTGCTCAACGTCTGGGCTGTTCGATTCTCTTGGTAACTAAAACATATAAATCTATTAGTATCAGTGTCTGTATTTGCAGCACCATTTATGAGCAACAAGTCCGTTCAGTAGGATTCTTATTGGTATAATTATTATACATAATTGGACTAATGCACTCACTGATGCAACACATACAATCCAGACAATAGAAAATATTGTCTATCTTAAGTGAATTTGCAAACGGCGAGACGGTTTAGTGGTCATTCTCAGCCACTGACCTTGTATAGGGACAAGGCTGGCTGATAGTTCAAGTGAAAGGAATGGTCAAGGAAACTAGGCAATAATGGTGGTAGAACAATCAACATTGGCTGCAGAGAACTTACGTCATCCAATCTTCCATGATGAGCTCATCTGGGGGCCAAGACAACAGTTATTAGAACAATATGATTTAGTCTTGTTTCATATGTAGCCCAGACAATGAAGAATAGGCAGAAGGGGCACATGACTAATCTAATCATTCTCAAATAAAGTATGTTCATAAGAGAGACACGAATAGTCTGTTAATGTATGTAGATACTGAATGCATGTTCATTCTGTTGATTCATTCAATTATAATTCAGTTTACTCAAACTAATTTCCCGGTCAGTTTTGCTTTGTAATCACTGTTCATCAGCTGCTATATTCCCCGGACATTCGCAGGTGTCTGCTATATGCTGGAGCGTCAGACTTTATTCTGGGAAGGCAGTTGCCCCGACTGTGATTAACATGACATTCAGCACTTATGGCCGTGAGCTCTTATATTTTCCCTTAACTGATACGTTGCTCTTTTGACTTTATAACTTTTTAAAGTTAATATCATCGCAATTCATATTTCTGGGGTCATATTCTTCATCTATTTGTTTTCCTCTTTTTTTTCTATACGCTATCCATATTTATGCTTGAAGTGCTGATCAAACCATTTGGGCATTGTATGCATGCAAATTCCTTCAAATGTCGTATTCTACAATACTGTTTCCTGTTAATTTGATTTTATCTCATGCAGAAAACAACTTTCATGTAAATGCTTATTATAGTAGATAGACACCAGTCACTGCTTTCTCTCTTTTGAAAGATGGTGGATATTTTCCTATTTTTTTTCCACTGAGGAATGCTTGCGAAGAAAAACATGATGAAAGACAGTTACAAATTCCTCCTGAAATATGTGTTTCCTTTGTTTAAATGATCGTAGGTTCAAAATTATTGATCTGATCAGTCTGAGCACACTTTGTGGGACAGATTGTAGGGATATTTTGAATTTTAACACCAGAGCGCAAATCTACATTTTTTCAGAGGCTACTTTGTTATTCCTGATTCATATTACCTACTTTATTCATGCATAATTCTACGCATTCCACGCGACAAAGGCCGGCTTCTGACAAGATGTCAAAAACTTGAACATATTCAATGTATATACTGAATGTTTCCTTTTTCTGATGTGAATCTGTTTGTTCTACGAGTAAAGAAAAACAACAAACAATTAATGATTTGATCAACCATTTTGGAATTGATATTAATCTATTTTCTTATTCATTGAAGTTTCATTTTTTTTCTGCAAGTTATATCTACGTTGTCTCCAATTTTTCCAATGTTTTCTCCAATATTTACGTGTACGAGTTCCAGCAGTTTGATCTATTTCGCTAATTCAAGGATGGCTGGGTAGTTATTCATGCAACGATAGTTCATATTAATTTATTTTCTTTTTTCCTCTTATTTTCACCCAGAGACTTCATTCAACACTTTCTTTGAAGATCGGCCATTATGTCTCTTTGGTTGTGTCGTGTAAACACCCATTTTTTCCTGCTAAATTGCATAACTTAATTTGAGATGGACAGTCAGACAGGTTGTGGGGCGCGAGACAGGATGTTACGAAGTCTTCTGGAAATTGAGGGAATCTGAAAAAAAAATCTGAATTTGAAACTGTTTTGTTTTGTATTCGACGGGCATAAAATGTTGCATATATATATATATATATATATATATATATATATATATATATATATATATGTGTGTGTGTGTGTGTGTGTGTGTGTGTGTGCGTGTTTTGCGTGTGGTGAAAGGATGGATTCGCTACAAAAACATGTTTGTGTTTCTGCTCTTTCGAGCTTCTTCAGACAAATGAGTCAGTTCAGTCGAATCCCTATTTAGAAAAAGCAGCTGAGTATGAACTACCACTCGCCAACTTAAAAAATGCGTTCGACTCAGGAGAAATTCCTAAAGTCATGGAGGCCATCACTCGACAAGGTGTAGATCCAGTATATGTTGAAATGCTGAAACATATATACAATCACAGCAGCTCCTTTATCAGGTTACATAAAGACTCGGGTCACTTTCAGCTCCAGAGAGGAGTAAGACAAGGTGATACCAGCTCAACTAAACTCTTCACAGGCTGCCCCAAAATGATCTTCCGAAGACTAGACTGGGAAAGAATAGGAATTAAAATCGACGGCGAGTATCTGAGCAACCTCAGATTTGCAGAGAGCATTGCCCTGTTCACAGAGAACGTACACGACCTCCAACTAATGATAGATGAACTAAATGAAGAGAGCAAGAAAGTCGGACTACACATGAACTTCAGCAAGAAGAAGATCATGTGCAACGACCATATCGGGGATAGAAACACAAAGATCAAAATCGAGGACACAGAACTAGAGAAAGTAGACCACTACATCTACCAAGGACAACGAATCTCCATGAGACCTTCAAAAGAAGAAGAAAATCAAGCGAAGAATCACACTGGGATGGCAAGACTTTGGCAGAGCTAGCTCAACCTTCAAAAATAATAAGATCCCATCAATCCTAAAGAGAAGGGTGTATAACCAATGCATCCTCCCAGTAGTCACTTATGGAGCTGAAACATGGAACTTAACCAAGAGACAGATCCGTAAATTGAGAACCATGCAACGTGCACATAAATAAAATAATGCTAGGCCTCACATGGAGAGACCACAAGACAGCACAGTACATTTGAGAAAAGACAAGAGTCAAGGACATTGTAGAATCCATTAAAAATCTCAAATGGCGGTGGGCTGGCCATGTTGCAAGAATGGCAGACAATCGATGGACATCACAACTCACGACAAGGATCCACCCGACCACATGCGCAACCGAGGCCGGCAGAATATTAGATGGAGAGATAAGCTAGACATGTTCAGGAAGTACTGGCTCCGCGTCGCCCATGATAGGGAAGTGTGGCAAATCCTGAGGAAGGTCTATGTCCAACAACGGACGTTAAAAGACTGATGATGATGATGATGATGATGATGATGATGATGATGATGATGATGATGATGATGATGATGATGATGATTTTCTGGATGGAACTTTCCACTTTATTTTGTGTCCTGTATCCTTGTTTACTTGTTGATTTATTTGCTAGTCATAATCACAGGTTTTCTTTTCATTAACTCTTTTTATCTTCCATTGTTCATTTTAATTATCACCTGTAAGAGATGTGACCCTGTTGGCATTTATGATAAATTATGATTGTTGTATTTGGAATTATATTCTCAAACAGTACGTTGGTGAGCCATCGGTTCAGTGTGGTTGTATTAGTAACAGGAGATACAACATATGACAACTCATCTGTTTACCTGTTTAAAGGTTATCTCTTATTTCACTTTAGTTGACTATGTTTAATTCCCTTGGAAATATTGATGGATCGGCTTATATGCGCCAAAAGTGATTATCAGAAGATTATTAGATTAGATTGTGTTTATAGTAGCTGGGAATATACTACTACTACTACTACTACTACTACTACTACTACTACTACTACTATTTATAATAATAATAATAATAATAATAATAATAATAATAATAATAATAATAATAATAATAATAATAATAATAATAATAATAAAAAAAAAAAAAAAGGTGATTTTATATGAATCATATTTCAGTCTGATATGCTATATACGTTTTGAGACATTTGATCTGTAGGAGGCAGCCGTTGCAATTTGTACGATTTCAATCCGTGTTTTTAACATTTTTTTTACTTACATTATAATTTATTTCTTATATTCTTTCTTTTAATGTTTTTGTTAGAGCAGTCAAGAGGGCTATAGCTGAGTTCCAGATTTCCCCTTTTTCATAAATATAAATAATATATATGTATATATATGTATATATATATATATATATATATATATATATATATATATATATATATATATATATATATATATATATATATATATATTCTACATGGAAAATAAAAAAATGGGTTCCTATCATCACCGCTGTTTCATTCACTAGTGTGAATTATTCAGTTCCTGAACTGCTTTCTTTTATTCGACATTATCGGATACTAATATCAATTATTTATCATACAAATTATAAATTCATTTTAGTTCTATGTCGGAATACGTAAACAAAAATTGGCCAGAGAACGGAAAAGACAAAGAATGAGTTAGGATGATATTTATACATCTGTGTACTGTCCCGGTGGTTCAGGCAGTAAGTGCAGACCGAGGCTACATGGAAAAAAATGTGTGTGTTTGCATCCCATTCTTGGCTGATATATATATATATATATATATATATATATATATATATATATATATATGTATATATATATTATAATATAAATTCAGTCGGACTTGTATGAACTTAAACACAGGTGAACACAGACAAAAATACACCAACTCATGCATACACACACGAGGAGAATTACGTCGAAATTTCTAAAAAAAATGATTCACTTTGTTGCACCAAACTTTACCAGAGATGAAAAAAAAATTCCAGCGAACAACTTCAACCATAAAAACGTTGTAGATTCTTTAATGTCCAATAAAAAAGTGATTATTTTTCAATGCTGTATTCTTTCTTTCCCTGTTGTCACGTTCCAGAAAAGAAGAGAGGATGTGAAAGTTATTGATAATGTGAGAAATGGTCAAAGTTAACTCAAAGCACTAACTATATCCTAAAAGCACCGGGTCAATTCCTTGTGGGACAGGAACGATTACGACATTTGTTTGAGGCTCCCCTTGGACGACCAAATAAGAAAAAAAATGAAAAAATGACTAAAAATACCGCAAAATAATGCAACGACTAAGACACAATTACCTAAGATAGCTTCAAACTCATTCACCCCATTTTGTTAACTTCTATTGAATATAATTTCCATTATAGAGCTTAATATATATTCATATGGATAATATAAAACAAGAACCGAGGCTCCGAAATCAGTGATACTGTAAAATCTCCTGAAAAAGAGAATGCGGAAAGTATTTTATTTGTCGTATTTCCAAGTTAAATTATGAAAATCAATGCCGCCAAAGTAAGGGCTGTTATAAACGATACATCAGTGAATTTTCCAGTATCTCTTTTTTTCTGCCGCTACTTTACTTACAAATAGCTCTTCTTATATTACTATTACAATTAATTCAATTGAAAAAAGATAATTACTGTCACAATAGATTACACGCAAACTGATTCATCCATAAAACGAAAGTCAAATAGCATGTATTTTTTTCATAGAAAATAACTTCAACGTTTGTTGTATTGTGTATACCATTGTACTTTTATAAATGATTTCGTATGTTTAGTATATACTTATTTAATTCCAAATCCTTGCTCAGCCCACTTTTCATGTCATTACACTTGGAGATATTTACAACTTTTAGGGACAGCAGTATTTTTATTTCTTTGGATACTGTATGAATTTCTTTGTTATAAATCTACTTTTTTCAAAAATGTTGCTGAACAGAGCTTCCCCAAAACCATAAGCAAAATTTGCCTTCCGACTTTTGTTTGTGGACTAACCAAGTAGCCCTAGCAGCTAACAAAATCCCAATTTCCCTGATACACAGTGGTAATTTGCAATGCGTGGTGTTTACAGGAACGAAGTTTTTTTCTGTTGTCTATATGAAATTCAACATATATCCATCAGATTATTGACTAAATATTATAGCACACTTTTATCAACAGCACGTATAAGTTTTTGTTTTTATCTCCAGAACTCTATATCTTTCCATTTCCCGATGGAAGATATACAGAACACGTACCTTCATTTGGCTGCGTTTATCTTGAGGTGATTGTTTCAAAACTTTCCAACTGCAATGCAGTGATATTTGGCTGTCGGGATATTTGTGAGCGGGGACCGTGGAGATTGCAAAACGCTGTGGGCAAGGTGGAGTGGGGGTGATCAAAGGAAAAAAACAGTTCTAAAAGAGAAAAAGGAGAAAAATAGGAATAGCAAAGGAGATGAAAGAGAAAAAGGAGAAGGGAAAAGAATGAAGTAGAATTTAAA
This sequence comes from Thysanoteuthis rhombus, assembly GCA_963457665.1. Classification (NCBI taxonomy): domain Eukaryota; kingdom Metazoa; phylum Mollusca; class Cephalopoda; order Oegopsida; family Thysanoteuthidae; genus Thysanoteuthis; species Thysanoteuthis major. Next base: position 18,579,366 of record OY735219.1, on the reverse strand, counting down.
AGAGAGGGTTCAAGATGATATAATATAAGGAATGAAAAAGACAGATATTGTAAAAGTAAATGAATAAGAGAAACAATGAAGTATAGGAGAAGGCAATGGAATAAAGAAGAAGCAGAATAAAGAAAAAGAGAAAAATTGATGATAAAGGAAGAAAGAAATAAAAATATTGATCAGGAGTTGAGTGAAAAAAATGAGTAAAAACAAGCAAAGACAAGATACATTAGAAGAAGAAACAAGAAATACAGAAGGATATTAAAACAAACGGGAGAATCTTTTTACAAAAAGACAATGAATAAGAATATTTGTTTGGAGTTGAAAAAAAGTACAGCGTTCGAAACGCATTGAAAAGCTGTCGTAGAGTAAGAAAAGCTAAGAAGAAATGATTTGTAAAAATACAAGAGATTACAATAGAAAGGAAGATATAATGTAAGGGAAAATAGTTCAGTCATGAATAATCGTCGCCATAAACACGAATTTGGCTTTTGGCATTTGTTGCAGTCAACAGTCATTACGTTGCTGATGCACTGTTTCCACTGAGCCCTCTCAACTCATTGATCTATTGAAGTCGTCTGTAAAGTGGATTGGTCCTGTTATTTTGAACACACTGGCTTCCGTTTTGTTCCCAACAGAGTAGAGTTAGGACGGCCATAGTGTCATGATCAACAGTTTTGTCAGCTCGGAGAATAAGGTTGGTGCTTTGGCTTCATAATCTATTTTTCACGCAGTCCCCAAGCCGAGGAGACTGATTTGCGTCTTATCCCCAGTAATCAGCAGAATTTGTTTCCATCAAATGAACATCCGTCATAATTTGATTTTAGCTTGTAAACAGTCATAACCAGAGTCAAGAAGAACGATCAAAGACAGAAGATTCTGATATTTGCAAAAGGGGAGAAAAATAAAAATCTGTTCCCAATCAATTCAGTCAACAAATGAACATTCTAAAGTCTTCTTTGTCACGTTCGAAAAGGGTTTCAATTCACACAGATTTAATGATTGGAACAAATAGACGGGAAAACCATACACGGCAAGTCCCACCTTTTTCATCATTTGACGCAGTAAACCAAACATGACCAACACTTTAATTTCCAAAGGAAGCAATCGGTGTAAAGTTGATTTTGGGAAAATACAAAGTTGTTTTCTTTTGTCAAAGTAAAACATCCCCACGGTGATTTCAAGTGATAAGAAAACAAGAACACCGCAAAATCCGTATTGCATTGGGTTACAGCGATTTGTAATTATCAGAGAAGTAGTAGAATCGTTGTGTGAACGGGTTTCAGTACTTTTATTTTGAACATGATGTAGTAGATGTATTTGGAGTCATGACAGAGGATGATATATATATATATATATATATATATATATATATATATATGGAGAAATAGAGAGAGAAATTGTGTGCGAGCGTGTGTGTGAGTGCGTCTTTTCTTCAGTGCTTGATTACAACATATATAACAACAGGAGGGACTTGATTCCCCGGAGAGCAATTTTCAAGGATGGTGTATTTTGGGGGAACGGATAATATAGCTGTCTGAATATTACTATAGGTCAATTCAGATTGCCTGGGTGAAAATTGAGAGTGACCTGTAACTTTGAAACTTGCTCCTTTATGAGCAGTCCACTGGAAAAAATGAAGATAGATTCTATATCCAGTCAACTGTTACCAAATAATGAGTGGCTTTTACAAAATTGTATGAGTACAACGCAGTTTCTACCATTGCTTCGTTATTTATCGGACTTCTCTGATTGATTGAATAATTTGATACCTTCAAATATCTGCGGTTCTTCTAATATTCAATTTTATGTTAATGGCGTTAGAGGGAAGGCTTTATCTTGGCTCCTGATAATATACGATTATTCAACTGTATTTGAACTGTGTATCTGGTAATTTTTCCATCTTCTATGAAAAATAATCACTTCTGGAGCTGAAGCATAGAACCTAACCAAGAGACAGATCCGCAAATTGAGAATTATGCAACCTGCACATGAAAAAATTATGCTGGGCCTCACACGGAGAGACCACAAGACAGTTCAGTACATCCTGGGAAAGACAAGAATCAGGGACATCATAGAAACCGTTAAAAAGCTCAAATGGCAGTGGGCTGGCTATGTTGCAAGATTTGCAGACAACCGATGGAGATTGTGATTTACGACATGGATCCTGCGAGATCACACGCGGAACCAAAGTCGGCAGAATATTAGATTGAGAGACGGTCTAGACAACTTCAGAAATTACTGGCTCCGCGACGCGTACGATGGAGGACTGTGGCGAATCCTGGGGAAAGTGTATGTCCAGCGACGGATGTTGAAAGATTGATGATGATGATGTTGATTAATTTCTCATCGCTTGAACGATCCTTTCATGGCTATCACTTCCACCTCCTCATTTCATTCATCCTGTTTGATAATCGCATTTTATGTTCTCAACAAATCATGGCCTTTGACTGAATTCAAAATACTTATTGAGTAAAAATAAAAAGTTGAAGAGGAAATTGTTCTCTTTGTTTCATGTTACACGGACTCTGTATATTCAATAGTCACTATTATATCTTTGTTTCCATTGGATTTGTGAACATTTGGATAGCTCCATGAACCAAGTCAAAATTCAATAGTAACAAAATTTTGTGAATGTGTAGATGAAGAAAGGATTCTTTAGAAAATTCCATCATGGAGAGAATGTTCCCCGAGTAGGTTATGTGGGGAATCAACTCGCCTGAAGCATTTTCTTCGGAAATATTTTCATATCTCAACACCTAAAACTGAAAGGGCAAACAGAAAAAAAAAAAAAAAAAAAAATCAAACAAAACACAGTTGTCATTCAAAAACAACGATTCATATTTAATTTGATATAATTATTCGTGGTCGTAACTTTTCTTTAAAATTTTCCTTCTGTTACTATGGGGTGAGTGGATTTGCTACTCAAGGTTTTCCTTTCTTACTTTTATTTGTTTTGATTGTTTCCGTCGATACTGTTGCTAATGTTCACTTCATCTTCTTTTCTTCTTTCTTTTCTGACGGAAGTAATTGATCATATCCTTGGCAATGCTGCAATAAAAAGTTGTTCGGCTCATTCCATCAGTTGTTAAACGGGATCTATAATGTATCGCTCCATATCTGAGGCAAACAGATACGAACCAGAGAGAGAGAGAGAGAGCAACGACCAGCATAGCAGTAAAGCACAGGAAGAATCTCAACAAAAATGATTTGAAAACACAAATTGTAAATATCTCCAGAAGGTAACCAGTTATGTTTTTCACTTGAAAACAAGTTGTGCGAACTTGACTTTTGTTGGCAAGCAATCGAAGATGATATCATTCTTTACTTGGGGTTACTCAGTTGGGTGTGAAATACCACTGAGTGAATTTTTGTACTTTGCGAAGATTACATGCATAATGACCAAATGAGTCATTAACTACGTACTGCGCACGGACTTTGTCAATACGTCGTGTGATATACGCGTGTCAGCCTCTCTACCATCCAGATTTGGCTACTTGAGAATTCTAGCTTTTCCATAGGCAAAAACTAATGAACATTTGAATCAAAGTTTGGGCATATGGGATATTTTGTGTGTTCCATTTTGTCGTTTTCTGTTATTTCGAAAGCTATTTGGACGGCAGGTTTATAATGAATGAAATATTTTTGTGAGTTTCAGTCATACAATCCGTTTTACATCCGTCACGATTGAAATTATAACACTAAGGAGACAATACTGCTGGGAAACACCAGTACAGTAAATGTAAGACATTGTTTTAATTCAATTTATTTTTCAATAACGAAAGAAAAGAATATTGAGGGTAGAAATGCAATTTTTTTTTTTGATGAGTGTTTTTTGATTCAGACTTGTCCTTCGATCGTTGACTCCAAAGAGAAAAAGCAGGCCAAATCTACCCGATTATTTTACCCATACATAGGAGATGGATTTATCTCTTTTTCAAAGGTTTCATTGCAAAGTGAATGCAGAAATCCTCAGTTGGAGTTCGAATTTGGCCTGGCTATTCCAATATCTGCGTAGCTTATTGCGTTATGACAAATGAACTCGGGTCATCCTTTTTTTCATGTTTGGTTAGTACTAGAGAAAAAGTAATTGACATTGAAATGCGTGGCTAATGATCATGTAGTTTGGGTGATGAGTTTTATGGTTTCATGGAGAAGAATATAAATTGGGAACATTGTATCAGGGGTGTGTTTTCGAGTGTTAACGCTCTTGAGGGTAGAAATATAAAATGTGTGCACGATCAGTAGACGTGGAACTACGCCCTCTGGATTTGTTTGGTGACTTTAAAATTTGTGCACAGTTCTAAATGAATTCATGTCATACCTTTCTTATCTATATCTATATATATATATATAAATATATATATATATATCTTTGTGTGTGTGTGTGTGTGTGTGTGTGTGTGTGTGTGTGAACATATGAATAAGAGGGAGTGATACAGACTCAGGAGTAAAAGTGTACGGAGACGTTGTTTCTTAATTAATTAATCCATAAATGAAATAACTAGTGTGAAACACATGTTTTCAGAGGTGTTCCCTTCTTAGCAGCGTGGTGGGGTGCATGAGTGCACCTTTCAGTGAACGGAATGTTTCTATGGAAAATAAATTTAACATCAGCTGTTTTGCACTGGAACCTAGGATGGGAATCAAGGGGATTTCCTTTAGGGTCAGCATGGTGTGTGGGACTTGGTTTTATCTGCTGGGAAATCTGTGTTAGTATATGGCAGTATATAACAGTAGCTGCTTTACTAGGTCTTAGAAAGGCCATAAGATTTCAGGGACGTAGGGTAATGGCTTAGTATCAGATTGTGTGGCTTTGTTTGGAATAGTACTGATGATGGGGTAATGTGGTTAAGGAACTTCATATGTGGTATCTTTACTGGCCATATATATGTATGTAAGTGTATGTGTGTGTATGTTTGCGTGTGTATGTATGCTCATATCTGTGTTGGGATTGCATTTGCGATACGTTGAAGAATTAGTGAGAAATGAGAGGAGGAGCAGGAGAAATTAAAACAGGAGTGTTAACTCGGATGTCTAGTATCAATCTAATATGATGCATCTGAGAACATGATATTTAGAACTTTTATATGTGGTAATTTGGGCGAAATATGCAGCATTAATGTCTGCAAGATGACAGCAAGAGGGGAAGGGAGAAAGGGACAACGAGGAAGAAAGTGAGTGTAGTTCACCCGAAGGCAGAGCTAATGTTCCATACCAATCCATCATGATAAGACAGGAAATAATATTCAGCGTTATTAGTTGCATAAGTTGTCAGAGGAGGAAGAAGATGAGAAAGAGGAGGAAAAGAGTGAGTGAGGTCCACTTGACGATCTGGCTCAAGTTCTATATCATTTCAATGTAATATTACCAACAAAGAGAGAAGTTGGGGATATTGGAAAAAAGAAAAGATATTGAGGGTTACCCTGATTGATTGGACTAAGTTTCGAATCAATCCAAAATGACTAAAGTGAGAAAATGTCTGTATTAATCATCATTAATTGAGGATGTTGTAACAGCAAAGGGGGAAGGAAGAAAGGAGGGAGAGAGGGAGAGAAGAAGGAAGAGAGGATTGATCGGTCGAAGATATGGACCGATTTTAATACAATTCCAACATGATACAGCTGATAATATTGATACTTATGGATTAAAAAGCAACCAACCGACCAAAAAGTGTCTTAGAGAGATGCATGGACGCAAATAACAAGAGACGGCGGGAAAAGTGAATGAAAAGTGATTTAACACATCAGAAATGAATAGGCGATAGAAGGAGAAACAAAAGAAGGAAAAATTAAAGAGAAACAGGAAAGGATAAAACGAAAAGGGACAGAAAAAAAGTGGGA
>OY735219.1:18468532-18568532 GCA_963457665.1 Thysanoteuthis rhombus | reverse complement strand
GAATTCTTCCATTATTTGGGAGGACTTGTAATTTGAATTAGACCTGAGAATGAACGCTTTAGTGTGCGGGGAAAATGCATCGTAGAAATAAGATTGTCAGCGAAGGACTGGGATAGATGAGACAACATAATGGGGGATTCGGTGAAATTAGAATCCACAACGTTCATGACTGTTTCTTCATGAATACGATGAAATGATTCTTTAACCATCACTTCATGAGAATAACCATCAGTATTTATTACGTTTAGCTTCTTCTAGTAAAGCAATAGTTATTGGGCACTCAGTGGACTCATTGTACTTGATGAGTTGGATCAGCATCGCTCTAAGGTGGGTGTCAACAAAGTTTTAGTTTTGTTCTGTTTCCACTAGTCTTATACTTTTCTTTTTGGGTCAATTACGAAACCTGTCTTTCAGCTAGATATCGAAAACGTCACTTCCTATAACGACCCTTTTAAAAGCTCTGGACCTATGTGGTTAATTGCATTTTGGCTCCTAGTTGGTTACGCTCTTGGTCCCAGCACTTGTTGTCTGCCACTAATTCTCTATTTCTTTCTCCCTGATATCGTTATCACTAACTCCCAGATGATCCGATCTTAATTATTTTCCATCGTGACCTATCTCTTTACTAACATTGACCATTTCCTTTACAAATATTGAAACATCTCATAGACGCACAGCTACGCTGCTGCGCAGTTACACACCGTGCCCTCACCATGTGCTCCAAATGCGTATACACCTCTCACTCTCATGATTGAAATAGGAAAGCTTTTTACTATCCCATAGTCACAACGATCTATCCCTATTCTCTTCACTTCAGGAAAATGCATGGCTCTTTGTCTTTCAACGTAAGCCAGTCAAATGTCTATCAGCGTCAGAAAATTGCCACAGAGTCCCGGACGCACAATTTTACCGTTAGGTTCACCCACTGAGTCTGTTTTTTGTGATCATCCCCTGGTACGCTCCAAGCATTATGGATGCAAAAGTAGTTCAACAAATGCACTTCGACTCCAAAGCCTATTTGATCAATGACAACAAAGCTTTCACTTTTCACAATCTCTTCTCAGCTAGCCACGTGATCAATTGTTTCAATATTAACATTGCATTCATTCAATTTTCATTACTCATTTTTCATTAATGTCTTAGTATTAAATGTACGTCTTATTTATCCATCCAAATGATTGTATGTGTTCTATTAACTTTGTTTCATCCTCGCGTCTATGTGCATACTTGGCATGCATTCTCTTTATGCATCTCTTTTTCCCCTCCCACATCTCCAGAGGCATCCCTGCTAACACCGAATCACATGAGAACAATCTCCTTTATTTTAGCCCTCGACGAGGGCTACTAGAAACATCACACCACCAAAGATATCCTACAAGGTAAACCCTCTTAAATATTGAATAACTCATATTGAATACGAATTCACCAGAAATTAATTGAACAATGGGCGAGACACACTGAGGAGCAATTGTTTCGATAGAATGTGAAAATAAGGTATATCAGGATACATTATTTTATTTCACCTACTAAAAAAAAAAACAACAGAAAAACAAACAAACAGAATGGTGCCCGAGCAAACATGCCAGTGGGTCTCATACCACTGTGGGATCCCAATATGGCATACATCACAAAGATATCAAAATATTGATAAGAAAAAAAAATGGCCTCATGAATATTTCCTTCCTCTTTCTGTCTCATATATATATATATATATATATATATATATATATTGAGAGAGGGAAGAAAAAGAGAGAGACTCTTCTTTTTTAATTATACTTTCTTCTGCCCCACCTGACCTCTCGTTTTTGTTTCGAATCTTTCCATAGGTACCGTAGGGAAGTACATTCCATACCATACCATCTGCTAAGCCACTTTCAATCTTAATCTATTCAAGATTTCACATGAAAGTCTGATATCAGTTTATCCGGGATTTGCAAACACCAAGCCTTCTTTCATGGATCTTGAAGAACTTTCTCCTTTCTTTTTTCCGACTATATGTCAATGTCCACACAATTTGATTGACACAACTGATCACGGAAGATCTTTTACTGTGTTGAGATCTCTGTATGGCCGACTTTTATGAGTGGATCTCAGTTCGGTAAAAGGTCAATTTGGATTTCTTCAATTGAAGGTTGAGCAAGATTAGTTACGTATAAAATGAATTTGTTTCAGAATTTACCAAGTTTTTTTCACTGGCTTATTTAGTCAAACGACCTTGACTTAATTTGCAAGGAAAAGGATAGTGACTAGTTTAATAAAAATCAAATTGAATATTTTCGAGCTTCAAAACCTGTGATAATTTTTGGAAAAAGTCATCCAGTATTCTACACGGCAATAACCAACTGATGACTTCGGACAAAAAATACAAAATTTATTGTTACACAATCATTATTGTGAGCAATATCAAACGAGATGCCAAGCCATTAATTTAGGTAAAATGGTTTTGTTTTCAAATAATAGACGGACATGTTTTTCACTAAAAACTTAAAAGACAGGTTCTCTCCAGTCATCTTGAAGTATAATGTTCCTTTTAATTTAGAAAAACCTGTAAAGATGGTAATCTGAAGGAGTAATACCTGGCAGACGCGGACAATGACTCAAAACTATAAATATTATCATTGATTTTGCTCCTTGATCCGTATGTTCTCAAATATATACATGAGGCATTCATTGATTGCATCAGCAAATGTTTAATCTCATTAGTGGTACACATATTCTACATTAGTCAGAAAATCATTGTATCTTCAAATGGTAATAAGCCTCCATTGTTTATTGACAAGTAAAACTTCATATATAATTGAGATTTAAATGTTCAAAAACAATCGTAGGTAACTTTTACTAACCACGGAGCATTCAATTTTATGTAAGTACTATATTTCTCATACTCTGTTGTATACTTGTATGAGATTTTATAGTAGATAATCAAATCAGTGAAATAAGAGTACGATTTTGGCAAGCAAGAATGTATACAGGAAAATGACTTCCCTTTCAATGGTGGTTTGTTGGTGTGAGTAATCTAATATGTACTCATGATCTATCTACTTGGGCCACTTGAAATATATTTGATTTCCAGTTCCAGACATCTAACATTATGGGTGTTCACTTAGTTGTCCAACCTTAACAACAATAGAATTAATTTCAGACTTCAAGTTCAGACTAAAAATATGCCGTTATCACGTTTCATATGATGCAAAGAGAAAAGTCAATGGAGAGATAGAGGAAAGAGTGTAAGTGTGTGTGTGTGTGTGTGTGTGTGTGTGTGTGTGTGTGTGTGTGAGAGAGAGGGAGAGAGAGAGAGAGAGAGAGATTATATCCCTACATCATCAATCAATGAAAAAAGGAAGAAAAGGATAACAGAAAGAAAGAAGGAGAGGAAGAGAGGAAAAAGAAAGGAAGAGAAGAGTGAGAAAGAAGAAGAGAAACTGAGTGAGAAAGAGAAAATGAATACATTGAATCATTTAGTGTCGCTAACAAGATTTGTCTTATATAGAATTTATCACTTCTTCGTTTTTCGATCCTTACCATCATTTTTTTTTCTCCCAATTCCTTCTCTACGTATTTCAGTCCTAACCTAGAAAAAATAAAAACTTGAGATTTCACACAGACACTACACACACACTCACCAGAAAATATGGTGTAGTACCTAAAATACTTATCTTTTTTACTTATGTATGTTTCAGAGTATTGCCCTGACCGTTCACAGTAGAAACTACGTAACGGTTTTTTTTAATCGTTTTGAATACTGGCTGATATAGTTGCGTTTATTCTATCCCAGCATATGAAACATGTACAGGCTGTCCTGAGGGGGTCCAAGTAAAGTTTGGTACTCAAACAGACGGTTTTGTTTATCTTTTTGCTTAATACACAATGTAGTTCCAAAATTGGATTCTTATTCTTCTAGTGTAAATATGTCATACATCCCTTTTTACTTGCGTCAATAAAATTACTGTAACATCTACATATGTGAATATAAAACTTACATTCAGCAATATTAATGATATCATTTTGATATTTGTGAGTGATAAGTATGGTTTTTCGTTTTTTTGTCGTTTTCATTGCTTAACGTTGAATTACATTCGTTTTTCTTCGCTCGCTTTTGCTATCTTTAGTTTTTTCTCTTTTGTTTTCTTCTCATCTGTCTACCTTTTAATTATCATTTTTCTTTCATGCGTCTTTTTTTTTCTCTATTCTTCTTTCTTTCTCGTTACTTTTTCTTTCTTCCTGTTTCCTTTCTTACCATCGCTGCATTCTTCTTCGATTGTATTTTTTCCTAATACCCTAATCCTTTTTTTTTCTTTGCGTTTTGTCACTTTCTTTTTTCTTTCTTCTTTAGATTCATTTTTCTCTGTATGTTATTTTTGGATCTTCCTCCTTCTCCTCGATTCCATTTGTCTTGCACAATATCACAAGCTAATTCATACCCTGCCTTCGTTCAAGCCAACTCTTCTCCCTTTCAAACCTCTCGGTTCATCGTTTCTTGTATTTTTTTTTTACCCTAGGGTCACTGAATATTACCCGATTATCAACTTGAGTCATTCATCTCAAATCTTATCAATTTTCAAAGCTTTGTAAAACTTGTTCACTTTTATCTAATATTGATAAATCATTGACAATCATTGATCAATATCCTTCAATCAATTCATCTTTCGCAGAAATAGGTTCAAAAAGCCATCAAATTAAAGTTTGTTTATTTTAGCCCCATGACTGAAACAAAACAAACAGAATTTTAGAAACACCGTTAAATCCAGCTGAAACCGTGTCCACATTTCAAATAATTGGCAATTGCCGGGGGAAAAAATATGCCAGTCTGAAAGTGTCAAGTGGAACACTTAAAATCACCTTTAGTACTAATTTCCATGATTCGTCTTCCATTTTATCCGTATTCTTTTTAAACTGAAATTATTTCTATAGGACATTATTCTTACATATATCTCCATAGTTCTTGCATGGTCACTAACTATCAACCACTACGCTCTTCGGTCTCTTCCGTATTTTTTTATGTTCAGCATTTTTCCATCTGCGATTTAAACGATTATCCTCATTTGTGTTGTTTCGGTTCATTCCGCCATTACTAATGTGCTTCCAGTTTATTCAATATTGTTTGGAGTGTTTTAGGCTGGTGCATTCTATAGCCTTCCTCAATGGTTGATCTACAAAAACCGAGACAACACGGATATGATTCAACAGGTGAGCACAACCCGTGCCAAATTACGTACGCATGAAGCATTGTCAGAATTGAATTATTTTAGAAAATACTTACAGAAATTGCTCTTGTTGGAACGTTTGGAGGGTTTTTTGTTGATATTTACTAAACTCAAATTTTCAGGTGCCAAATTGGGATCTCACTTTACGAAGCCTCTCTGGAAAAAGATCTATTTCAAGTTCAGTATATTCATTCACTTTCTCCCATGCAGAGAAAGATGGAGAGGAAAAATAATTACATATATATATATATATATATATATATATATATATATATATATATATATATATATATATATATACACATAGATAGGAGAGGGAGAGGGAGAAGAAAAAAAATATATATATATATATATATATATATATATATTTTTTTTTTTTTTTTGATTTTTGTTCTAATTTCAAAGCATCCAATACAGAATTATACAATGATTAAATTTTCACTGCATTGAAAATCATTGTTCACCACAGTGCTGGTTGCTCTCTTTCACTCGACACAGTATTTTTTTTCAAACTGACTTGAGTGAAAATGAGCAACTTACTCTGTTGTGACCAAATGTTTCCTTGGTTGTACGTATGGACAATATATATATATATATATATATATATATATATATATATCATAGCACTAACTGCCGCAGCAAAAACGCCATATACCTCCTCGATTGAAATACATGCAATTTACAAGACATAGGTAAGTCTGAGCAGCAATTTAACATTAGACTCAACAATTACAGGTTCAGGATTAAATCAAAAAACAGTCCCAGTCCACTTCCTGTAGAACTATACTTTTGCATACCCAGCCACAACTTTGCCAGAGACACTTGCTTTACTATCAATGAAAAAAATAGAAAAAATTCTTCCATGGACATGACTAAAATTGTAGGAATACATGAGGATATGTGGATCAACAAACTCAAAACTCTCACCCCTAATGGATTTAATACCAAACTCAACAACCCTAGTACATAGATTTCTAAATCATAATCTTCTCATCGGCATTTGCCTTGCCTAACTTCATTATGATCAGAAAATAAAAAATACAAAATATTGATAAACCTCAGATATTTGTATAGCCTGGATAACACCACTTTGCCCGTTTGAGATATTGCCGGGTAATAATACAGTTACAGCCTTACGCCTCACAGTTCTATGATTTTGGCGCTAATTATTCAAATTCCAAAATTTCCTTTCTGGAGATCAATACTTCTTTGCCAGCGACACATTCGTAATCTCAATCCTCGTAGCAACTTTTGTAATTTACGGCACTTGAAAATAATGTTACCGATAAGTCTGAAAGGTTTGAGTGTAGTGAGCTGAATTCGATTACCGAAATATCAATGTAGGTGATTGAATGTCTTGGGTCAAAAGTCAACTATAAATCAGAAGAGAACGTAAGCCAGTTTTGTGAATATTAGGCTTCTACGTTGCAGGATGCAATGATTCCAGTGAGTACGATCATCTCTTTCCTTCCAATAATTCTACCTCTTTCTCCCCGTCATTGCCACCTTCTTTTCCTCTTTATGGTTGATAGGATTTGTGCTTGTTCTTTCCTCATTTCCTTTGGATTATAGTAAGAATAAGGCGTTTTCAGAGCTTTTCTGTCTTCCTTTTGAATCATCCACCCTTCATATCTTTATTTTCTTTCTTTCGACATCTAATCCCCAATTACCTCACTTCCTTCAAAAATCTGCAGCCTTTCTTTTTAATTGGTTTCAAGGAGTGTTTGCCGTTAACTCAATGTGAAATATGTTGCAAGTCGGGATTAACAAACGGTTGATTTCCAGTTCTTTTACATGGCATATGAATGTTTCCCCAAGCTGTCTCCAAGCTGTACTAAAAAAAAGAAGGGTTAGGATCACTCTCCGATGCCTGTTATATGGCAAAAGTCGAGGCCAGAAGAGACTAAACAGTTTTGTCACGTGCGCGTGTTAGGCCACTCATCTAACTCGACTTTGTGTCGAATTCACCTTCGCGAGGGAGCGAAAAAAAATAACGGATCCAATTTTAAATTACACATATATAATCCGTAAACTTTGAAAATCTGAGTCCTCGCCTGGAAAATGGCCTCAAGAATACTTTCCTGTAAAGCTCCAACTGAAACACTCTCTGTCAACGGCAATCGAACATCATTTCCCACAGAATTCACCTCTCATTAAGGTGCACTTGAGTCACCTTAGTGCAGTTATGACTTCTTGACGTTGGTCGTGTTATGTGGGTTCCTTTCATCTACAGAAAATCTACAGCAAGCATCGTATCGCTCATTGTTTCATGAAATTGCATTACACTCGATGAGGAGTACGATGGAGAATGATGTTCCATAACCACGAGTTTCCATCGCAGGCAATCAAATTCAAAGGGAGGTCACTGCATCGTTGCACACGTGGAGATCCGTGCATATTGCTACAGTGATTTCACCAGATCCCTTGTAATCACAAGAATTGCCCCTGACAAAAGAAAAAAAAGCCAAACCCCACATGCAAAAACGATGCAAACATTTGACGAGATAATTAACGAGGGGTTGAAACTGGGCAAATATAAGTATTTTCCTTTAGCAGATTCCTATGTATGCGTTGTTGGACCAATTGTAGATAAAGGCTGGACAAACTGAAACCCTAGCTTTTTTTACTGCCTCAGCGGCACATTTGACATCTTTTTGATCTTTAAACCTCTTCACCTTAATTGGCAGAAAGTTCAGGGGGGGATATGCCTGCTCCTGTTTGTTTGTTCCGACCTACTGCCTCACGGCAATTGATAGATTTGCCCGCTTTGGTCTCCCTCACCCCAAACTGACCACTCCTATTCAAATTCATTGATTTAGCTCAAGTTTAATGTATGGGGAGGTAACCAATAAGAAAAGACAGCTATTTCTAAACTGTACGTTAATTGGCCAAATCTCACTATAAAGAAGTTCCCAGAACTCATTATCACTAAAATTGCTTTTGCTCACAAACGATATTGATACATTTTTAAAGGCCGATCGGGCATAAAGTCTTAAGATGAAATACCTCGTCTGAAAAATCATCATTGACAATGTGTACTATGAAATAAAGTGATTGGGAGGAACTTATTTTATTGGATATGTAACCTTTTTTATTAAAAAAAAAATCAATTAAATTTAACAAATCCGGCATTCGGGAAGAAAAATTGCCACAGCATTCTTGGTTCAGCTATATCGAGACGATGGGCATTCTGCGTATTTTGCAGTATTATCAATTATAATTTTTTTGTTAGAGTTTGCTGAGAGTATTACAATGTTTTATAAAAAAAATCTTTATCATTTTTTAAAGAAATTTGAAAGAGAAGACACGCATTGATCTTCTTGGCAAGGTGAATAATTTCTTCTAGTATACCTTCAAGCACTTTTTTTCATGTTTTTGTTTAGCTGTGAAAGTGTTGGCAACTCATTTTGGTGGGTTCGAATCTCCTGGGTGCATATTTGGTGGTATGGGTTCGTCTAGGTGTTTGATTGTTGAAACTCTGTGCTGGTTGGTATAATAAATATCTTTTTATTCCAGCCATTTTCCTTCTTTTCTCAAGGATTGTAAATTCAGCTTGACCATTTATGCATCTTCCGTTGCGCATATGTATATGCAACCGAATAAAATAAGCCATTATTCCACATCCCATCCCTGGAGGAAGATAAGTTGGAATTTTACAAGGTCTGTCCCGAAGGTATCCAGCCATATTTACTAACCTGAAAACCGATTGTCCAGCTCTTATATAATTTGCCAACCAATCAGAAGAGCCCTCAGTGTGCAGGGGGAGGCATATACCATTTGGTTGGGCTACTCCGTTAACAGTGAGATGTCATTAGATAGCTTTATATTTCTAACCAGTGCCAGAGATATTTGGAGACAAAGTCTAATCGGGCCATGGTAAAAAGGTAAAAAGGAAAAAAATTGAGTGAAAGAAAAAAAAAATGAATTTCCGAAGAAAGAATGAAAGGGATGGAGAGAAAAAGAATGAAAGAATTAGAGTCTGACGAAACAAATAATGATTAAAGCAAAAAAAAGTCCGTCAAAAAAAAGCAATTGAAGATAGAAAAATGAAAGGAAGGAAGGTTGATGAAATGAAGAATGAAAAATAACTTTTAATATAGAAAATTTTTCTTCCAAAAACTACAAAAGAAAAAAGAAAAGAAGAGACGATGACAAAGAGAGAGAAATGAAATAAAATTTGAAAGAAAAAATAAAGAATAATTAAAAAAAGGAAAAAGGTTAAAGAAAAAAAGGGAAGAAAAAATGAAAGATGAATGATTTGGAAAAAAGGAGAAGAAAGTAAGTTTTATGAAACACAACTGAGAAAAAAAAGGAGAATAAAATTTAAATGCAATTCAAGAAAGGAATCAAAATAGATACCAATAAAATAAAACGTAATGGGTGAAAAATTAGAATAAAACAAAATGGAGAAAATCTTTTTCATGAAAGAATGAAGGAAATGAAAAAAAAAAAAAGAGAGAGATTGACTACCAGAAGAGATTCGGGAGCCGATCGAAATTCCTCAAAGGAGGAACTTAGGAAAACAGCCACCAACCGTAACGTGAATTCTTAATAGAAAAAAGGGAACGGATGGTCCTTAAGATGCAATTAAAATTATGTTTTTTTCCCAGACATTTGTTGAGCCAAAAGCCAAAAAGATTGAGTCTGAAGCTGCAATTGATGTTAGATCTTTAGCTTTGAAGGAACATTATTGCTTTAGGAACATCAAAAATGGAGATTTTTCAGAATTCATTCATTTATTTGGATAATTTCTATGTTGAACTAAACTCAAACGGTGACTTTAGGGTGATGGTTTACAAGTTAGTCTCCGGGGTCATTGTTTGAGACCAAGTAGAACTACGGCTCGAATATAGGTTAATATCATTGGAAAATTGAATCCAACTCCAGATGAGATACTTTTCATTCACTTTGCAGTAATACTCTTGAATAAGTTATGAATTCATTTTTTGTTTTTATTGATAAATAGCAGGATAGACTAGGCTCTGATTCGGCATATGATCGAGAAGACAAACAACCAGAAGTTCCTTACAGACAAGTGAGCCAACAAACCAAGTGGGAAACGTCTTCCTAAAATGTACCTTTGCGAAATATAACTTAAATTAAATAAAAGATTCCACACCTAACCCTCAAATTTTTTCAATGTGATCAAAGGGATAAAAGATCACTTTTCTTGAAAATGAAAATGAAATAACAACAATGTTTTTTTTTTATTTTTAAGTTGAGTGCATTAGCTAAAATATCAAAATACTGACGTCATTTTTCATGACATCAGCTTTTTTGAAAAGATCAGTTTGTATTTCCGTAATCTAAACAGAATCCCAGTTGAAAGTTTATGTAAACATTTTTGTAGAGCCTCATGTTCTGATTTAGCAGAGAAACGAAGCCAGACCTCAACGTAAGTTATTGAAGATAAATTGAATTCTCAAGATAACTAGAGACAGATAACAGAAGATATTTTCAATATCTGTATGCTAATAGCATTAGAGTCAGAATCGAATTGAAGCATGTTATTTCCTTAGCAAATGATAACACCGTTGATATAATAATACAAATGATACCTGAAAGGTGTTGGAACTAAATACAAAATGAAACATTTGGTCGTATTTCTTTTGTCTATAATGGAATGTATTTGACGGGTATGAATATCAATTAGATAACATGGTTGTATTCTGAATATAATCTCAAATCCTTATGGCATCATCCGCAAAGACATGAAAGGATAATCTCTCACAATGATCTGACGTAATCGTCGGATTGTACTTCGTTTTCATGAAAATACTCAAAAATTGAATTCACTAACGAAATATTTAAACAACGTGTATCAGGGGATGTATTTATAGATTAATCTGAGTGAATATTTGGTTGATGTTGGAAGACTGCACACGTGTGCATGTGTGTTTGCTGATATATATATATATATATTTATATATATATATATATATATATATATATATATATATATATATATATATATATGTGTGTGTGTGTGTGTGTGTGTGCGTGTGTGTGTGCTTGTGTGCGTTTGGTTGTACGTATGGACAATATATATATATATATATATATATATATATATATATATATATATATATATATATATATATATATGAATGAGTTACATTGAGTAAAACCGATGGTGCAATCTGAATATCGGGTAGATGTCATGTTTTTAGTTGTTAGCGCTTCGAAGATGACGTGACCTTGTTAAAAATCATTGTTGGGTTTCTGGGGATTGGAGATTTGAGGATTTGTTGCCAAGGGTAAGGAATTAAACAAAGGGAAGATCAAATTAGCACGTTAGAATTGAGCAAAAAGAAAGACAAAAATGGATTTGGGGTACTGGGATACAGGAACTTAAATATAACTGGGAAGGAAACATGCAAATACTAAGAAGCTGAAGAGGCAAGAAAGAGAGAAAGAATTACTGTAACTTATGTTAAAAGGGACGTTGAATGGAAGATGTTATCCGTAGAGGGGAGTGTCGTAAGGCTTGTGTCGTTTCTGAGGGCGCTCATGATGTGTATGGTTTTATCAAGCGTGGCTGATAGGGTGGAAAATAATGGTTAATTTCAAGCAAGTAGCCTCTTTCTCACACATTCTTTATCTAAGAATTTGCCTCTTTTCTCTAATTTCAATTTCATTGTATACGATGATTGACTTCATTTATTTTACCCCTGAAGATATGAACATCTGCATGGAGATGCAGCATAATAAATGAGGATATTTCTTCCAGTTTTACTAGAGTAAAATGGCGGTAAAAAAATCAACGAACTTTTGAGTATATATCAGGTCCTCCTTGCACTCATTGAATATTCAAATATCTGAGTTTCCGACTTATCGAACCCGTCCAAATTCTTCTTTTTAGAGATAATAACTCCTCTACATGCTACATTAGCAAATTTTCATTATCTTTCAGCATGGAAAATCTCGATTAGTTCAATCTTGAGATTGGAGTTTGAAATATGACAATTTGACTAATATAAAAGGTTCCTTTTACTTCTGCAATTTTCAGTACGTTTATATTATCTGCTGAAACTGATATCAAAGTTTTAAAAAGTTAAATGAAAAATATTTTCTGTTATCATCTGACGACAAAGTGATCTGATTTACTTTTTTCGCTTCCTTTTTTTTGTGAAAGTTGCTATTGTTTTTTTTTTGTTTATCTTTTCTTCTTCTTTTTCATTTTCTTCTTTTAACCCACCGTTCTGCATCTGATTTACTTTCTTTTTTCAAATCTCTTCACTGTCTCCCTCTTCTTCAAAATCGTAATTACAACCTGATCTAGCAATGGAATAATAGTTCTGCGCTTATCGACATGGGACAAAACCTTTGAATTTAATTGAAAGGAATAAATTTAACAATGCAGTAAAACATGTTACAAATAAGAATTTCAAAAAAAAGATTACGTGCGCACGCACATCAACGCAAGCAATATTTTCGTTTTGTATGACTTCAGTTTTGAAGGTTTTATAAGTCTGATTTGGTTATCGTGCTTAAAGTGGATTACATGTATGCATATATGGGGGCGGATGTCCAGAATGAACAGGCAATTTCGAATAAATCAAAGCTGGTTGCTCGGTACGATGTGAGTTGGGAACAACGAGGGTGCGGAGAAGAATTTTTGCTTTTCTTACGTCAGGTGTCAGCACGTGTGTGTCTCCAGCGGAAGCATGCATGAACAGTTGGCCGGAAGGAGACACATGAGCATAGCCAAGTATATCAGATGTCCTTGAAGGCAAAAACACGTAAATTTTCTTCACAGAGTGATCCTGGGGAAGGTCTATGTCCAACGACGGACGTTGAAAGATTCTTTTGACGTGACAGTGTATTATTCCTCAATAGTGTACCTTATTTGGCGATTTAGTTCTTGTGACATTTTGCCACATTGAAGGTTCAAGCCTTCTTTCAGTGCAATTGCATTTACTCTACTCCCACAGCTTCTTGCATTTTTTGGGAGCTCCTGTACGCAAGATGTGTGACTCTGTTTTTTTTAGTGCATTTGTTTGTTGTAAAACCATTGATTACTGTGCATGTCAGAGCTTTTCTTGACGTTGCACACAGCTGTTTTTGACAAAAAATTACCTCCACTCTGTCAGCTTCTATAGTCCACAATTGGATCTCTTCCATCCCGGCTTCTCCAAAAGAGAGTTAAAACGTTTTAGATTGAGAAAAATGCGACAAGGACGTGTTCCCAGAAGAGGACTTTGCAACTTGTTTTTAAAAAAATAGAAAAAACGTTAACCTAGTGTCCTCAGAGGGAACACTGAAGGAGACTAAATTGCAATTCCTCTGACAGGTTTTCTCTCCGTTTACATTAAATGATTATCTACCTTTAGGATGGCTATGATAAGAGATAGTTATTAAACCTGCCAAAGTATGGTACAAGGCTACAATACTGCGACAAATATGAACTCGTTAAACATGGTTTATGGTTTCCCAAACTAGCTTGCCAGCCATTTCTCCCTGCCAAGGGCCTTGATATTTATAACAACAGTGCAGCGTGGTAGTGGCAACTAAAATAGGCTAAATTGCTAAACATTGCTTCTGATCAGGTTCTGATTCATGCTATGTTACTGTGATTAGCTATTGCTTTCTCATAGACTTATATCAGTGGGCAAAGTATTCTGGTTAATAACCCCACCCCGATAGGGAAAACCCGAATGAAATAAGTAGAAAACGGATAGCAAGATTTTCGAATAATGATGAATCGATACATGCTATATTGTGAGTGTGTGTTTCTTTCCATTAATATCCTACCACTCCCCGATACGAATGGAGAGCAAATTTAATCGTATAAACGACACCTGGTAGTTACCGTTCAATGGGGGAAAATTAATTACCTGCTGAGTTGGACACCTGTTCTTTGCATATGTTACCTTTGACGAAGTTATACTTCATTCACTATTAACTCCGTCTTGGGACTGCATACATATGAATTTCCAGCGTGTGTATGCGTATGTGTATTTGTGCGTGTGCATGCATATGTGTGCAAGTTGGACAAAAGGGGTGCACTTCTACACTGTACTGAATGTCTGCGATATATAGATTTACCAACGGCAGTAATAATAAAAACAAAGATTTCTATGTAAAGTAGACAAACTCGTCACACTTTAAATAATAGCGCAACACGATCTGCTTTCACGCCTTTAGCCCTGTACTCGGATAGAAAAATATGCTCTTATGATTCCCAAAGGTACACTCTGAAATATTCATGTATTGAGAGCTTGAAATCGTTGTGCAATAAAATGCCGTAACTGTTCGAAATGTTGGCGATCGGCACTTAAAACTTTTCCGTCAAAAACGCCGTTCCTATAATCGTTACCAGAGTGGTCGGAGAGTAGCAGAATGAATGAAACGCAATACGCATATTCTCGTCGTCATCTCATCAAGTAACGTTGATTCTTCACAATTTCGTTTCGTGACATTTAATGATGTGGAAAGACTTGTGCTCCCCCCTTCTTAGTTTGTTTTTATGTTATTTTGCCTCATCATTAGTCGGTCTGAAAGCAGCAATATGAAAGATTTACCAGGTATCTCACTCATTGTTCTGGATTTCGATATTAAGGATGATTCAATAATTTGTCTTTTTCTCCTATTGGACCCTCTCCTCATTACTCTTTTATATTTTTTTTTCAAATATCGTAATTGTGATTCTCTTTTTTACTATTGACCACAAATCAGTTTAATGTATCATTTATTCTCAAAACCATTCTATGCTCGTAAACACAGTGATGGAAACATCGCTGCCTGACCATATGACAACATGAAACCGCTAAGAATTAGAAATACCAAACCGACTAAGGAAAAATGATATCATTGAATTCGTTCTGTAATTAATACGTTGAAAGAAGTCATAATTTTCCAAAATGATATGTAATGCTGAAATCTTGGAAGAATCATTCTATTCATTTAAATTGTTTAAGTGTGTTTCACGCGATGAAGCTATGGTGTTTTTCTCAATGTAACTATTCTGAGATATACATTGCGCATTGCACAACCTCAACACCCATTTCCACGATGCACGCAGCATGCAATTTCACTTTTTTGTTTAGCAATAGTATTAAATGTCTTGAATGTAAGTGAGTACTTGACAATATGCTGCAATGGGCGCTAATTGCTTGTGGCAAGTTTCACACGCGTTTTCTAACCAGACATGATGATCAATATTCTGTTATCAAGTGGTTTGTAAATGATCCCCCAAAGTGACCACTCCAACGTAGGATAGACTATAAATTTAATGTGTGTGATCCAAAACACTCTACTCGGCGTATGATGATGCAATCACGGACGATGATGTAGCTATGGTCACATGATCATACTAAGCAAATGAAAATCTCAGCAAATTTCTACTGAGGAAAACTGTTTCTCTCTCCAGATAACTCGGTTTAATAAATAATTGCAGAAAAAACAGGTAGAGAACTTAATCTCTCCTTCACCTGTCAGTTGTCAACCAAAACAAGTACTCTTGGAATCGTCGAATATCAAATGATGCACTCCACGAAGCAACTGTCTGACCCCGATGTATATGCTTCAGATATCTCAAGGAGGAATGCCATCAAGCCAACTCACTACTTCAGTTATAAAGTTTTTGCAGCATTTTCCCTGCTTCCGACCAGCTCTCCTTGTTATTCGTCCCAAGCAAGAGTCATTTTGATGTTTTTGATAGCATCAACTTAACGCATACAGCAATACATTTATATAATTTTTGAACAGGAATATCAACGAAAAATCCAAAATCGAACGAAAGTCTGTAGTTATTATCAAGACCTGTCACATCATAATGGATATTTAAGGAAATTAACAAAAGTGATCAATCACACGAAATGTGAGTTATAACAAAATACTAAAATTGACGCTTTACTCTCTTCCAATCCATATGTTAATTAGGTTGAGCAAGACAACGTCCCGGGTGTTATCTATTTGAGTCAGTGAAATAAAGAGGCATCCTCCCGAGTATTCGGCACCGTAAATTCCAGCCCAAAATATTCAACTCAGCCAAAAAAATGCAAGATAAATAAAAAAAATGAAAGGGAAATAAATCAAATGAAAAAAAGGGATCTTGTGTGACATGTTTTACTGAATATGAATAAGACAGAAAAAAAGAGACGGATGGAGCAAAGACGCTGATGTGTCCTGCCAAAAACATATTTTGAAAGAATACAAAAGTTTGCAAGGAAAAGTACCAAAAACAAACACAAAAAACGTACAAAAAGGTTAATTCTAATACAAAAACCTATAAGACATCTTAAACAGATGATAGTCCATTTTATTCATCCTCCATTCCATTATTAAGGTCAGTCAAGTGGTAAATGTCGTCGAAAAACATTACAGGATTGTACCATATTTACGCACAGTCTTCATTCTATTCTTCAGAATACATTTGCATAATATACTTGTAGATATTGAAGAATGTGTCTAAGAAGTAAGATATGTCAATGTTTTTAAAAACGAGTAGGGGAAATGAAAGTATTACCTCGACACTTTTGAGGTTTTTTTGCCAGATAAGGAACTACTAGGAAAGGGCACTCTCAGAAAACATGTAGAATCGATACGAACTAATTCAGAGGTCACAAGTTCTTATGTTCCCTGAATTCTTTTTCCAAAAAAGTTTCTTTTCCTCAGAGCTCATTGGGGAAATGTTTTCATATGTTTTTATACAAGTGGATGAGTGTGGACTAGCTCTAAAGTAGGGGACAGTGAGCACTCATGGCAAAATTCGACCTCTGATTTTCGTAGCTTTGTATTTCTCCTTCGGAGAAAAGATTTCGACTGGAAATGTCCCTCTATGCACATTGAAAAATCAAATGTCCTTACTCTAGCTGCTGGCCATCGGTTGCCCTGTCAACGATTCACATCCCTTTGTGTTGGTTTTTGTCGATGGTTTAGCAATATAGGAAATTAACTTGAAGGTGAAAGGCGCTCGAAATTGCGTCATTGACTTAACCATACGGCTCTTACCCCTTGCCGGGGAAAAAATCCGAATCATGCCTTGGGATCATTACTGTCAGTCCTAATCTATGTTTGAACTCAGCTCTCTTTTGTCTATTTTTAAATGCAATTTATAATGTCATGCACACACACACACAGAGGCATCGAGACAACTCAAAAATACATATCAAGATAGTTCCACGTCTCGATGTTATGTTCTCAGTTGGGCAGAGATGTGGTGATTTGTAAATTTGCCAATCCATAGAGTCTCAGTTAATCTTTATGGGACCATGGCCTTTCTACCTGATTGCAGGCGTCGGAGGGTCCTCGGTTAGGAATTACAAGTTATATTTGAAGGCAATAATTCATCTCTCTAGCTTTTTCTTTTTTGAAAAAATGCTTATTGAGATCAAATATCTGATTTTTGGCCAATACTAGCGGATTCAAATTTGATTTAACATTTCTATGGCATTTTTGTTACATGAAAAATGCAATTATTCTCGCATGGAAATTTATGCACAAAGAGAGAAGAGATTAAGCGTGAAAACTCACTACATATATACGTATGTATTAAATATACTTTAGAAATGATTGGCTGAGTATTCGGGGAACCTGTACAAGATGTTACATAGAAAACTTCTTTGGGAGAAAAAAATCGAGTGTGCGATTCATTGGAGTCTGAAGTTGATATGCTAACATTGCAATATTTTGTGGTCATCTTTTCTTGTCCGTTGCTCATAATAGATATAAATGGTGTGAAATGAAACAGACATATAATTCTCTGCAGATAACACTAGAGACTAAATTCTTTCCCGATCAGCATGTCCGAAATATAAGAATTTTATTAATATTTTCGTATATATTCAATAGATAATAGATTCTGTGCAGCCCAGAGATAGTGTGATTGCTGAAAAACTTGCATCGTACACCAGTTTGTACCCGGTTGAAATGAAACGGTACAGTCCATAACATCGTTAATATCTTTGTACTGATATTAAAGGACTTGTTGTCACTTGATCCCAAGTAGAAGCTAACAGGAACTTCTGAAGCAATAGTCTAAATAGTCACATTACCAATGAAAGACTTTAGCCGAATCCCCATCCTAAAAAATGATTATCATTGTACCAGCATACCATTATTCATGCTTTCCGGCTCTCTTGATGAACGTTCACTGGCGAGAATCAATTTTCCAAACACCATCGGACTTTCAACTGTTTTCCAATTTTCTTGGCCAGTGTTTCCTTACATTTTATAGAGTTTTATTTCGTAATGGCCATCGCATTATTTTATTATGTCCAGCATAACATCACCTCGTAATGTCAAATATATCACCATTTCTTATTCAGTATATGACCATTCTCTCTCACCGAAATAACTATTGAATACATTGTCCCTTGCCTAGTCAACGGAGCACCAATGTTTGAAGTGATTGGACATTAATCATTACACATTGCCGCCTTTTGTTTCTGTCTTCAGAATCCCATTAACGGGTATTTCCGCCAGGAAATGTCCGATTTGGGGCACATTCTGCTCGACATTATCACTAATGTAATTGACTGTAAAGGCAAGGTGGAAATCAATTTCAACGGCTTGGAAAGTCACTCTAGGATGGAATATGTTGATATTAAGAATGATCGAATAAGATCAATACTTTTACATAATCCAAGATCAGTGATCATAACATCTAAACTTTCAAAATGTTTGGACAAAAATATTCTTTAAGGCAGGTTTACCTGACCATTATTCTATTTTTGTGCAACTGTTAAGCATTCTGAATGAGAGGAAATGAGAAATAGGATATAGATCAGAGGAACGACGATGTAAAACTTGACAATAGACAGATATGTCGATGGATTTGACAAAACTAGTCGTTATAAAAATAATTCGATTGATATATAGATGGATGGATTTTTAGTGAGTATGCTAGCAACGTACTGACATAAAAATATCCCCACCTCTACATACAAGTATTCTAATACATCAATTCTATTGTCAACCCACATTCCCAGTCAATTTATCCTTGGCCTTGGGCTCATCTCATAAGTCATTCTGAAATCTTATAAAATCACTTTTGCATTCCTCAGACACCATGATTCCTGACATTCACGTTGGCAGCCATGATATGTATTGCATTCTGATTGGTAGAATCTCTATTCCCAAAGTAGTACCCTCAACAGAAGACGAGTGCCAGGATGCCACGTAAATTACACTGCTTCATACTTTAGAATCCATTGCCACAAAGAATACCATTTGTAATATGGCTTTTGGGAAATTCCACTCACAGGGATTTAACCCTTCAGCAAACCGATCGCAATCTGAGCCGTGACCAGTGTATTAATTGACCCGATTGGGACACTTTAAAGCCAAGTGTGTATGAATATCTGTTTGCAATCGTCCAAGTGGTGTTAATGTTCCCAGATTGACTATTGCTTCTTCGATAACTGACCTTGATAATGATATAAGCAGGACAGAAAACGACTGTAAAGATTTCTTTTTAGGTCTGTTTCATATAGATTGTTCCTGAATTAGGAGAGATGAAACTGTTGATAAATTTGATACAAACATATATATATATATATATATATATATATATATATATATATATATATATATATATATATATATATATATATATATATATATTCAGTAACTTTTCAGGTTGATACCTATGTAGCTCCTTGACCTCACCACCCCTCCTTCTACACTACCCCAAACATACCAAAAATCCAACTCCACATCACTACCTCCTACCTTGATACACTCTGCCCTCCCCAAGACCAACTGCAGCTGCTTTACCAAAGTCCTGATACCTGCTGGTCATTCTTCCATTTAGCAGGAGGCCTCTAGTAGCCCTGACAACAAAACTTACCCACAATGCATAGCCCCTGGCAGTGGACTCTGGTTCCACATGGTACATTTTAATACACACTCTCACGGCACACACCACTGATGATGGGAAGAATCCCGGAACATGTATGGACTATTGACATATAAGGATTAATAAACCTTACCACCAAAAACTTCACTCCCGAGTCTGTCTCACTCTCTAAAGTACACATTATATATATATATATATATATATATATATATATATATATATATATATATATATATATATATATATTTATATATATATATATATATATATATATATATATATATATATATATATATATACATATATATATATATATATATATATATATTTTTATATATATATATATATATATATATATATATATATATATTAAAAATAATGCTACTGATTTTGAAATTGACTTCGATGAAATTCAATTGTTTTCATTAAGATAAAAGTGTACATATATGTTATTACCGGTATGCTGAACAACATTTACCTATGATTAGTTGAAGGAACGTAACAATTACTTTATCAAATAACAAATGATATAGTTGTGTGATAATTTCTATCCTTTAGCATAGAATTTTATCCGATATCAATGTATAGTGAAGATCCATCAATCTATCTATCTATCTATCTATCTATCAATCTATCTATCTATCTCTCTCTCTTTATATATATATATATATATATATATATATATATATATATATATATATATATATATATATATATATATATATATATATATACGGACATCATGTCAGTCATAATGGCGCTGGAAGGTAAGATTTTGAATTCTTAAATCCATTCTAATAAAGGAAAATCTATTTTAACCTTTTTTTATTCATGCTATTCAAATGTAATCGTGCTTTTTCAATGAGTCAATAGGGAATTTGTGCACAATTTCTTCGTAGGCTTTTAGTAAATGCATCTGATTATTTTTTTAGAAAACGTACAAAGGCAAGATAAAATGATTCTATTCCACACGTACACATACACACACAGATTTGAAAGGTGCACGATTCAAATCGTGATTTTCCAATTATTCTATTCAAATAAAATGAAGCAGAAAATATTTCCACTCAAAGTACCTAGATATACTAGGTAGCTTGATCAATGTAATCCCGTGAATGACGTCATCACAATGTACGAGTATTCAGATGTCAGTAGTAAAAAATAGAATAAACAGATGAACTAATAACTATAAATTTGTCCATGATCACTTGAAGGACTATTTCAGACTCAAATAATGAATAAGAAAAGGTACAGTGTCGTAACTATCTGACTGATATAAAAAGTAGAATGAAGTCTTGTAAGAATTAACATCAATATACATTGCATGATGGTAATAATATTTTATGAAATAGCAAACTACTTGAATGACATTAGCTATATATCAAAATCATAACTGGAAAGGTAATGTTCTTCGGTGAACACTGCAGGGGTTTCATGTTATTATAACTGCTTTGTTTTTTGAATCCCCGAATGATTACATGGTAAACAACAGAAGTTTCCAACAACAGGTCATTTTCATGTTAGTGACGATAATAGAATATGCATAAAATATTGAAACACAAAAATCACATAATGGGAGAAAAAGTGATTGATGTCATAAGAGATTTAAGTACGCATTCTTTTTTGTATCTGTGTCTTTAAGAATCATGCTTTTCTGAAATAAGAAGAAGAATGAGAAAAGGGGTCGGGAGGGAAATGATCAGTATTCTGGAAATGTTAATTTGGTGGCAGATTTTCTTTTAGAATGGAAAAGATGAGTTGTACCAAGGGGAATACATCGAAATATATCCACGAAGACTTTCTAATTGTCATTTGAATCCGTGCACACGCACACACGCGCACACACACACACACATGCACACACACACACACACACACACATATATATATATATATATATATATATATATATATATATATATATATATATATATATATATATATATATATGAGCTGTAGCTATTGAATGATGATATTGGGCTTATAAGCATCTAATCATAGTGAGCTCCCGTTAAGCCTATCTTATCTGCTGCCTGCTAGACAACCATGACTCAAGAAGGTCGCAATTTGCTCTCGACCACTATTTCATTGATCTGTTTAGTTGTAGAAGACATGGTATCCAGGCGTGAAATGGTTTTTATGTCGTACTAATGATCAGATCAAAATTTAGCAATGTCCAGATTTGTATTTCTTAAATATTCTTTAAAGCCAAAATCTCAAGTATTTTTTGCATCTAGCAATTAGTCATAGGTAACCATCTGCACTCCTTTGAAAATTCTGCTATTCTCCGGGATGTAAAAAAAAAAGATAATCAGAGATAGAAGTACTGCAAAAAACAACACTTTTAAATTGGAAGAGAATATCATATTTTTCTTTATTAATAAACAAGTTCCTCTCAAATTTCTTAGATATTTTAGCAAAAGTCACCATAACTTAAAAAAAACAGTGCTGACTACTGATAGTCCAGTTAACTTTCTCATTCAATTTCATTGTCTTATCCTAGCCAAATGCATGATGAAGGTATTGAAAGAAGTAAAAGCCGAGAAAAACATTTTCCTTTTGTTGTTAGGAAGTGAGTCGTCATACTGTATCAAGAAATCAACAAGAATAAAAAGCGTCAAGTCAAATCCATCACCTCCGCAATCTGGGGTTTCCTCAATTACGTTCTCAAATTGAATCATAATCTAGCAATATTTTCACTGCCATAATTTCCATTGTACGTTACTCCCTTGATTTAAATCCATTTCTGAAAACCTTCTTTTGGTTGCCATGTGCCTCCCGTTTGAGGATCAGTGTTCAACCGTAGGCACTCAGCATTGCCGAGATTATTTAAAAGATTTGAACATATCTAGATCAACACAGACCACTGGCTAATGGTTACTTCTTGGAACAGTGGAGTGAGAAGACTTGACCGGTGCACTTCATTGTACAGATTGGTGCAAAAAACTCAATTTTTTGATCTTATCATCAGTATAGGGTGAGTAGGTAGCTTTTTGCCTCTTAATTGTTTTTTTTTCTTTTTCTTTTTTAAATATCAATTAACGACTCGGATCAACTCCTCGAAATAGATTGACTACTTCAAATTAGTATTCGCCAAATTAATATATTGATCAACAGTTAATTAGAGGGTTTTAAATCATTGATATGAATGCAAACAGCTTTAATAGATATAGAAGAAGAAAGTCCGCTGTAACTCAGACCAGTCAGGTCTCCAGTTACTTATTCTTGCTATGTAGTATAGTCTTACAACGTTGGGACACTTGGTTGTTATCTGAATAATGGAAGAAGTAATGACCTAAGAGACGATGTTGTGTCCCCACGTAAGGATATAGATAGATGAGTGCATACTTGTCTTTTTTCGCGTTTTGAATTTGGTAATATTATCCGTACGCACTCACGCAGACTCTCTCTCTCTCTCTCTCTCACACACACACACACACACATATATATATATGCACACATATACAGACACGTTTCTCTTGGTCTCTCTCTCTCTCTCTCTCTCTCTCTCTCCGTCTCTCTTTCCCTCGTCACGATATATGTTTTATTTATATGTTCCCCATGCCTTGCCATGCATTATACACACCAGCAGTGAGCAAATAAAGAAACACATTTCGTATCAATTTCATGTCTGTTTGAGTTAAATATTAGTGCAACAAATATGTTGGTAGCATCAAACAGAAAACACAAACACATGCACACACACACACACATATACATACACAAAGTAATCATTCGAACAGTCAGTATTGAGTCCACGCACACACGTGCATATGTGAGTAAACAAGATATATATATATATATATATATATATATATACATATATATATATATATATATATATATATATATATATATATATATATATATAATATATATATATATACAAACACAAACAACCACCACACGTGCGTGTGTGTGTGTGTGTGTGGATATATATATATATATATATATATATATATATATATATATATATATATATATCCACACACACACACACAAACACACATGCACGTGTGGTGGTTGTTTGTGTTTGTGCAGGGTTTTGGAATTGAACAGAAAATATTTCCTATTCTGAAATTAAAATTATCCCATGATTCATGTTATCTACAATCGGATTAAATGCATATTTTACACTGTTGACGGATTGGCAAACCCTTCATGTATTGGGTGAATGGACATAAATGCCACCCGTCGTAGAATATTAGGGTCATTCTGGAAGGGCCCATGAAGAGAATTCTCGGTGGGAATTCCCTTTCTGCCATGTTTTTCGATATTCAATGAGAATCATTCTTTGCACTTCATTGACTCCGTATGATCCAGTGATGCATCGTGGAACATGAGCAATTAGATCTTCCAAAAGATTCATGGAATTGGAGAATGAAAGAAAGGGACGACTACGCTGATAGATTATACGAACTTTGTATAACAGCTCGAAACTTCGGCACCAACGTAATACAAGTTAGAAAATTAAAAAAAAGCTCAGAATACTCTTTTTTCACCTCTTCTACTAAATTCATTTTTGTATTTATAATATATGGAATGTGTACATGGTGTAATTCTTGTCTATTTTCGTCAGAAATATAGACGTATGTATCCCCACAACCAAAAAAAATCTTAATTACTATCCTGAGAAGAATAACTACATTTACCACGAGAAAATATAATTCCAAGATAGTAGAGGATTACATCTAGGGGCGGATGAGGCACATTATGGAAAATTCTAGGAGGAATCATGATACTTTGATTAAACCTGACACCTTAGCTGATATTTAGATATTGGTGTAGTGTTAGTAGGTAAATTGAAGTGAAAATTTCCAGATGGCATGACGCGGGCCAAGAAAACTCAATATTATGTGCAAAACCAATATAAGATGGAGTATCGATTTGCAGAGGGAAGTCTGACAAAAAAAATCATGAATATAAAGAAATGAACAGAAACTTGGTGGATTGATATTGAAATTCACTAAGTTTCATTTATGTCTGGCATGAGGTAAGTCGTGTGGAGCTCTCGTTGTACATTGAATTCAGCACTGTAATAATAGTCAGTTAGATTAACCAGTTCAATCAAGATTTACTGATTATTCCTGGGTCTGACACAAGCCATCAATCATACAATACTCAATCGAATCAACGACAGATGCCAAGGTCTATCTGAGCATAATTGTAGTTTTCTATATAAATAGACTGAACGATATGAACTGGTTGAGTGATATGGATAGTCACATAACAGCAAGCTAAAATAGACGAATGTTGAAAGCCGGATATGGCAAGATAGATTACCAAGTTTTATTATTTGAGGTGTGCCGAGAAAATACCGACCCTAAAGCATCTCATCACCTGAATATTACTTTTCTTTAAACTCCACCCGAACGCATTTATCGGTAGACTCTGGTTCTCATTTTAAGAGGTTCGCTATTTCTACGCTGATATTATCTCTTTCGAATTCCAAAGGACATCATTATCCCTGGATCATTCGAGGCAGCTCAGTCTTTAATAGCAGGGATCGTATATCGTACGGACGCTGCACCTTTCAAATTTTTTTCATAAAGAATACCAGATTGCAGTCGGAATAAACTTCCCTCCTTTTTCTTCGAATTCACTTCCACAGCAGATAATCTTCCTGGTGTTTCCTTTGCTAGACTTACAAAAATGCCATATTTAGAAGAACTAACTCCGACAGCAAACCATTTACACTTTATGCCATAAAAAGTGAATATTTATCCCAATGAAAACGTTCAGGAATATTTTTTTCAATAAGGCAAATACTGTTTTAGGTTGCTATTCAATTAAATCTGTTCATACATTAACTAGACTGATTCATTTTATTATAAACAAAATACAGAGAATAAACAAAGGCAGATGGATAGTGAATGTGAATGAATCACATGTTTGTCGGATTAAAAGATGTCTTGGACTCCAGGTTCACTCTGATATAATTGACTGTCTTGTTATCTCTCCATTTGAGGTTGAGTATGATTCTCTGTCTGCAGGTCATTTCTTTGGGTAAGTTCCATGTTTCAGCTCCATTATTGACTATCAAGAGGATGCATAGGATGTATATATTTTTCTAGGATTAATGGAATCGTCTTGTTTTTGAAGGTTGAGCCATTCTAGAGTTATCCTTTGCTTGATATTTACTCCTTTTGAGGATTTAATCGAGATTTGTTGCTCATTGTAGTTGTAGTGGTCTACTTTCTTCAGTTTTGCGTTTTTGATTTTGATAGTTTTGTTCTTATTCTCAATGTGATTGTTGCACTTGACCTTTATCTCAGTGGAGTTCATGTGTCGGTCGACTTAAAAAGATCACTTTCCATCAAAAGTATTTCTTTTCACAAACAGGCATGATTTTTTTTCGGTTGAGGTCAATGAGATACGATTGATAATTTTCTAATTGTTTTTAAGAAACACAGAAATTTCAAAAAATAATCGGGAACATCATTCCTCAGTGGCTTCACTAACCCCCAAAAATAAACCTGTATATCTACACAAGACCACCTATCTCAATGATGTCTAAAAAAAAAAATGGTAAATCAATCGGAGAATCACTCAACGTGAGACAGCTTTCAGTAGAGCTAGCTCAACCTTCCAGATATGATTATCCTTATCTTCCATTTATGGCAACTGTGTCGGTAGGAGTGTGAGTCTCGGTTGATCTGCGAAAGCAGAGATTTGTTATCTCAATCAATTATTGGAGATGTCGACTGCATGAGCTACCATCAATACATTAACTGGCCTCAATCAATAAAGAACTTTACAGACATCCATACATCGTGTTGGAATAGCACTGATTCATCAGAATGTGTTGTAATTCGGTATCTGCAATGATTTTATAACAAACTCAAATATATCTAAGGAAAGTTCCATAAACTATTATACTGTAACCTTCCCACGACCTGGAATTGAACTCCTTACAACGAATAAAACAAAACAAAGTCGACTCAATTAATGTCGTTTCAAGAATGTATCGGTGTATAGAAAATGACCAGCACATTTGAGTTTTTTTTCTTTATATGGATATTATGGTTCCTCCATGTGATGTTGAGCTTGGTTTTCTTCGGTACATGTCACATGGTTCTCAGTCAGTCTTTTAATCAGATTCCATGCTTTGTCTCTAAAGATGACTATGGGGAAGGGGATGAATTAGCTGTATATCTTCCTTTCAAAAACTAATGGGATTGTAGGAGTCATGATGGTTGAGCTCTTCATATTTGGAGGTCATGAAGGTCCCCAGTAAATCCGAGGTTACATGGGTATTCTCAGTCATTAGCCGTCTTCATATCTAACCACATGCTAACTGAATCATCTGCGTGTATTCTATCCATCTATCTATCTATCCATCAATCTCTCTATCTATCTATCTATCTATCTATCTATCTATCTATCTATCTATCTATTTCAGCCTGTTCATACTATCTATCTATCTATTTATATCAGTCTGTTCACATCTATCTATCTATCTATCTATCTATCTATCTATCTATCTATCTATCTATCTATCTATCTATCTATCCATCTATCCATCTATCTATCTATCCATCTATCAATCCATCTATCTATCTATCTATCTATCTATCTATCTCAGTCTGTTCACATCTATCTATCTATCTATCTATCTATCTATCTATCTATCTATCTATGAATTCATTGTCAAATAGTACCTACTGACTGGTCCAAAGACATACTTGAAATTTCCAGTCAATTGTTATCCATTTCCATTCCTGTTCTCCTCATGCTGAGTATTAGGCGATTAATGTTCGTCATTTATTGTTAGTTAAGATATCCACCCACTTAGCTCAGCACAGCACTTAAAATAAAAAAATGTACGTCGGACATGCATGCCATCTGAAGTGAAATGGCTGGATCTGTGTAATAACTACGCCCTTTCTCCAAGGAAAGATTTCGCAATTGCGATATCGCTACTATACAGAGTCACAATAAAAACCAGTTCCAACTTATGTGATGATAAGTGACTTGAAATCAATAGGCTTTGGGGGTATTTTGTGTGTGTGTGTGTGTGTGTGTGTGTGTGTGTGTGTGTGTGTGTGTGTGTGTGTGTGTGTGTGTGTGTGTACGCGCGCGTGCATGCATGTATGTATGTGTGTGTGTGTGTGCGTGATGAACTCAGACTTTCGGGTTATGAGTGTCATTCAAGGTAGCTAAGTTGACAAAATCGTCTTTCGTTAACTTTGAGTTCAGCATACTTCCTTATATGTGAACTGATTCATCAATCTATCTATCGATATATCTATATATCTATCTATGAATGTACTTGTAAGTAAGTATACCTACTGAAAAAGAGAGAATGAAATCAAATCTCCACCTGGAATGTTTGTGAAACTCGTTGTTTAACGGAAGAAGAGAATTGAAAATTGAATTGCAATTACATCCTGTTTTGTTAAGGTATGAGAAGATTCACAGATGAATAGAAAAACAAACAAACAAACAAACACAAAAATAAAACCAAATTCTATTTTTGTTTATTTTGGATTCTGTGTATTGAATGGAGGAAAGAAAAAAGAAAAATCACCGGTGAGTATTGAACGCTGAATGCGTTTCGTTGCTTGTTCAAAATTGAAAATAAAACGGTGAAGTGAGGTGATAAAAACAAAATTCTGCTTGTCACTTGAGAGTCACCGAAAAACTGGAAGTAATATAAATTTATTTCCACACGTAGGAATAGGTTTCCCCACAAAAAAGATACTTAAAGTTAAACTCATATACTGGGCGCCTTTA
Source organism: Thysanoteuthis rhombus (assembly GCA_963457665.1). NCBI lineage: Eukaryota > Metazoa > Mollusca > Cephalopoda > Oegopsida > Thysanoteuthidae > Thysanoteuthis > Thysanoteuthis major. The sequence goes on along the minus strand of OY735219.1, from coordinate 18,539,789 downwards.
TGGACTGCAGCACTTCTATGTAATTTGAAACAACACACACACACACACACACACACACACACACACAAACACACACACACACACATATATATATATATATATATATATATATATATACATACATTCAGATTCATACATACATATTTCCATAGACTTATACATACACGAATATACATACATACAAATAACACATCTAAGTACATGCATAAATTCCCGTACACACATATATACATACATACACCCGTTCAAGGGAATGCATCTATATGAAAACATGCACAAACGAATATAAACCCATATATATCATATATACACACTTATGCTTGCACGAGTGCATGCATCATGTACACATAGACAGGAATAGACATATACACATATAGACACATACACGTATACATGCACAATAGCATATGTATACAAACATGCATAAACATATAGATATACTCACATTAATACACACTCATTTATGCACATACGCACGCACACACACTTATACACACGTTTACAAAATCCATAAAATCGTATATGCACGAAATGAATGTCTTTCTTTTCTACCATTGAAGAAATGATTAACAAAGAAATGGAAATTTAAAGTGGATCTCTCTGTGTTCATTTTATATATTCTTTATATTTCTCAATGGAACCAACATGACGTAATAACTTCAAACTGATCCACAATATTTGAGGGATCGATATATATTTTGATTTAAATTAGGCATTCCAAGTAATTAACATTCCTCAAGTCCATGTGGAAATCATGTCGATGAAACTTTTTCATTTCTTGTTTTACTTTGATTTAAAAATCAAAACCTTTGAATCATCTGTCAATTTCAAGATCCACAATTTTAAGATCGATTCTTGCTGAATTTATTTTCCCAAAATATACAATATATATCCATTGGATCTGTTTGTATCAGTCAAAGATAGCATTGTGTTGATTCACATCAGTATTTTAAGTATAAAAAAAAAGTTCAAGCACTATGAAAACTTCAATCGCAACAATCCTGTACAGACAATATATTTATATATATATACATACATTTATATTATATATATATATATATATATATATGTATATATACATATATATATATATATATATGTATATGTATATATAAATATATATATATATATATATATATATGTATATATATATATATATATGTATATATATACATACATACATATATGTATACATATATGGATATATATATATATATATATATATGAATGTATTTATATATACAGACATATATATATACATATATATATACATAATTATATATATATATGTATACATATATATATTATTATTATATATATACATATGTATATATATACATATATATACACATATATATATATACATATATATATATATCGATAATATATATTTATATGTGTGAGTGCGTGTATGTGTGCGTGTGCGTGTGTGTGTATTTGTTTGTGTCAACGTGGTAGTGCGTATGTGCATAGTTTTAGTTGCGTACTGTAGGGAGGTGATAAACAAATAGGTGGTTTCGATTCAAATAACAGTGTTGTGTTTAAAAGAACATGTACCCTGTGAGTGTAAATGTGTGTTGCCATTCGAACTCATCAAAAGCTGATCATCTGTTGATCCTTCAAATCAACAGGGAACAACAGACAGTCGATTGCTGACGAGTGCAAGAAACGCAAAATATTTACATTCATCGAGTATATGTCTTTGTAAATATTTTCACACGACAATTGAACATCTACAACGGATAAAATCTTTTTTCATTTGTTTTCTGTTTGTTTGTTACAAATTGAGGATGTACACACACACACACACACACACACACACACACACACACATACATATATATATATATATATATATATATATATATATATATATATATATATATATATATATATATATTGTGATTCAATTTTTTTTTGGTACGAGACTCACTCATGTGGCAATACATTAATTACCCAAGTCTTTGTCTGATGGACTGCTTCGCCAAATACTGTCTAATGCTTTTTTTGCGTCAATTTTTGATCGACGCAGAGTAAATGCAGATTTCCAACTGAGATGGCCTTTCTAATAATAGAAAGTTATAAACGTCATCTGCAGATAAATACATAATAGAAACCTCATTGCTCGTCAATCAAACGAGCAGAAGTATTGTTGTATTGGTTTTTTATTTTGTTTTTTTTCACCTTGGCACAAAGTTTTTATGTGGAATTCTTTTTTTTTTCATTGACAGTAACTAACTACACTTTTGTAGGTGAGTGAAAAAAGAATTTAAGAATCTGATCGACGGTAAATTATTATTATTTTGATTGAAATAAATTGTTGCACATTTTGTCTAGAGAAATGTGAATGAATCACTATGATCATGTCAAGTTGTTATTGAAGGAGAAAATTTTTCTATAGGAACTGATCTGGTATTTGAAAGCACTCATCCTCAATAAAAGCCTAATGTCCTCATTTTTGATGAAAGTTTAAAACATGAAGCATTACATCCTACATGATCTTCTAAATGCATTCATTTCAAATAGAAATGTTTTGAAAAATGTATCATTTAATCTCATATTATTTTTCAATTGTATATAAATGCCTCAAATTGACATGAAATAAGTTTTGAAGAATGGACTATTCAATCGCACATAATCTTCAATTCATGTCTAAATGCTCCCATTTTATATAATTGCTTCCTAAAATATAAACATAAACTTTCATAAATATTTCCAATGCCTTTATCAAAGGAAATCCATATCACAGTATTCTAAATCACATCTACAGGGTGTTTTAAAAAGCCGTCAGGTTTTAATCAAACTATTCTTCATGAAAAACAAAGACAAACTATTAATCATAGACAAACTAGTAAGAGATAGAAACCACTTTTGCATTCACATTCTAAGACAGACTCTTTAATCTACTTCAAGTTGAATCCTAGTTCGTACCCGGTATATTACATAAACGTTTATTAAAATTTCGAAAGACAGAGCACACAACACAAATGAATGGATCATCGAATGTTACCAAATGACTGATAATTTCACATGGTGAACGCATGCGTACAATTTACCCCTATTCACAGGACTTCACACTGTATAAAACATTGTATAGAGCAATGTGAGTTCATTGCAAAACAGTTTTATTCATTCACATAAAGTCTTTGGTTCCCGATGTTAGTTCCGTCTGTCATTAATTAAATTGAGAGACTGATTTTATTTCCTGGGATTTTCTTTTGCCATTTCCATGTTGACAATTGATATTGCCTTTTGTTCCTACAAATAATGAAATGGGCGCTATCGCTAAATGTGACAATAGAATATTCGATTAAGCGTCAAGTCAGAGAGCTCAGTTTACTTCATACATCTGCAATTAATTGGAATATTTGCACAAGACATGAAATAGACTTATCTTTTCAAATGTGAGGAAGAACTTGCTTTTTACACGTAAAACAATTTGGTTATTATTCTCTTTGGGTCCCTCACACTGTTCCCCTCCCCTGTTCTCTCCCGGTGTAACTTTCCTGTCAATGTTTCAAGATATGTCCGTGTTTGTCGGTCTTTCTAAGACGTTGTTTATCATTGCAATGTTTTATTTCGCCTAAACAAGCAAATTTCATTAGTTGTTATTAGGTTTCAGACTGGGGATAATTAATAGAAAAAAAAACGAAAAGCGTCTTTACAAGAGTCTATATTTTTATTAAACCTAATGATAAGGTTTTTATTTGTTATAAATCACTATACGTCATGAGCGGAATGTAATTTTCCAGCGACTGTCAAGTCCAATTACCACCGCTGCTTCTTTCAGATTATCTTTTATTTCCGGGCAAAACTGTAACTCCATCAATATATATATATATATATATATATATATATATATATATATATATATATAATGGCAGAGTAATCAATGAGATGTATGTCGAGTCCTGCAACAATTACTTTCTAAACATCATTTTTTCATTTTGATATATTTATATACATATATACAGAGAGATAGATGGATAGATGCGTGTAAAAATGAATATCTACGTATATGTAATCAAGCTATATGATCCGACCAAATAATTATAAATTACATTATAACATCTTAAAAGTTTTATTTGAAATAGTCCCCCGTTATTACACCATGGATGTATTATTTGGTGTAGACTGCATAGATAGGATGAACATTTAAAGAAAATTATGGTTTGAGCAGGAATCGAACCTATGACCGATAGAATGACCGCTCCAACGTAGTGTCGCTTTTACTATCGAGCTAAACAGTGACAGTGAGGCAAAGACCATACATCCATCTCTTGATATATATTCATAGCGTTTAGTGAAACAAAAAAAAAACATATTGGTTGACAGGGAATGTCTGCAATAATTATTTGTTATGGATAATTCCCATCCGTCTTTAATTACTCCGTTATTAGTCATCTAACAAAACATTCTAAAAAACTCATCATTATAACACTCAGGTCGTATTCTTTTGAACGACGTGTCATGTTAATTTTTATACCGAAGTTTTCCTTTAACAGATAGGAGTTTCAATATGAGCAATCTGCACTCGATGGGATTACAAATAAATGCATTTCATGAAGACACGTATACATGAATCTATATGCTGTGGTAGGGTAATCAGGGGAGATGACTGTCAAATCCAAGTAACATTAACCTGAATTCAATGGGATTTGAAGCAAAGACTTTTCATAAAATCTATTGAATTCTTGCAGAGGAGGGGGATTTCGGTGTATAATAACGATCCAAAATTGCTTTGTAGGTTTCTACTATTGAATTGTCAAACGTACAAAAGTGAAATAAAAATCAAGATTTCAATGGAGAATATTAGAGAATCACAGGACATTATAACTCACAAAGCAGATCTCCAGATGTCATAATTGTGGAAGACAAAATAAAGAAGTGGTCGTGGTCCAACAACAAGTGTCGCTGCTGCTGTTAATAATGAAATAGACTCATATTTTCCAAACATATTTCGTCTGTATACATTCCTGTCTGTTCAGATATGACCATGTGTCTTTCTTTTGCTCATATATATATATATATATATATATATATATATATATATATAGATATATATATATATATATATATATATGTATATATATATATTTATAACGCTCCTCTATTTAGGGTTAAGCACTCTTTAAGTGAGGTAACTTGTTCATTGTAAGCTTATGCAATGGTTTTCCATAGGAATAGAGCCATCAGGTGGACGGGGAATTTCATAAATATATCGCTTAGATCAAGCCCTACTGTCTGTAGCTCAGAGGTAGGATATCGGTCTCCGGGTCTGATGTGAAGGTTTCAATTCTGCCTCGCAGTACTGGATGGGATAAGGGAAAGTCTTTAGCCTCACCGAAGAGATGTAATACATCGAAACAGCTGTCTGTGGATGACACATTAATATATATATATATATATATATATATATATATATGTGTGTGTGTGTGTGTGTGTAAATATAATGCGTTGTACCATATACAATCTCAAATTTGAAATGATCACCTATTTAAAGCCATCACTTGGCCCACAAAACGAAAATAGAATTAACAATTAAATAAAATGAGGCTGCTTGCTGCAGAAATGGAACCATTGAGCTAAAAGTTGAAATCAGCGACTGAATAATCAAATCAATTCTGCTACCGGAAGTATTTATATCAGTATATATATTTATGTGTTTGTTTTTGCTGCAGTACAGCGTTTGTGTATGTGCGTGTGTGTGTCTCTCTTTCCGTGTTTCCGCATGTGTGCAGTCTGGTTTTTCTTAGACAAGAGATTTTTTTGATCACAATGCACTAACATGAAGGAAGGGTTATTCAATGACAACGAGGATGTAATATTTTATCGAAATATTTAGGATCTTCGATAGAGCGTCATTTATAAAATGAATGATGGTAAAACACAAACTCCTATTTAGTCTTTCGTGTATATTCTATACTATTCAGGCATATTGTTATTGACTCGAGCCAAAAGTCCATCGTCACTGCATTGTAAATAAGGTGGCAAACCTGACGAGACTGATCTCCACTTTTGGACGTTGTATCAAGCTTTTCATCGGCAACACGTTTGGGTTTTGTGTTCAGTTTCGATTCAGGTTTCTAGATGTGCAAATCCGGTAGCGATCGCCTTTACTGGCTGACCGACTGGCATACCGCTATGCATATCACGTCCCTCACATAAGTTTGCCATTTTTTATTTTTATTTTTTTAATCTAGTAGATTTCACTCTTGCTTGATATATAATGTTAGAAAAGTAATATGTCTTATGGGATTTAAAATTATGGTATCCATGTATACCATAATGTATTCGGTTCAAGCAAAATGAAATTCCTAAAACTGTCTTTTCTTAGTCACATCGTTGGATAATAATATCCATTACTTATCATACTGTCAGCACAGAATAATGATATTTATGTACAAAGATATAGCAGTTTTGTACGCATATATGATCAGAAAAGGCAACTCGAAAGTGTTAGTCGACGTGATCAAATTTGATCATGCAACCTATCTGGCGGTGGTCGAACACTCTACCAATTGTCCCAGGAAACATTATTGATAAGCTCAATCAGATTTCTCTACAAACTCTTAATGGCATTTCATCAGCATTCCTTCCCTGTTCTCAGTATCATGCAAACATATCTTTTCAAATAGAATCGAAAGTAATCATGCAAAATCTAAACAACCATTGCATCACCCTGATAGTAACACATGGAACTCAACCAAAAGATTGACCAACAAACCGAGAATCATACAATGCACACATGAAGAAATCATGGTCAACCTCTGCTGTACGTATATTAGCAAAAAGATAGGAGTCCTAGAAATACTAAGAACAATAAGAAAACCCAGGTGGTAATGATTATGTCGCTAGAAAGTCCGACGAACGTTTGCCATCAGGACTCACAACGTGAACCCCAAGATATGATGTACGAAATCTTGGCCGACAGAAAGCAAAATGATGTGTTTGCTCATTTTCCCACCGGTAAAATGTTGATCAGCGTTCACAACACGTTGCAATCAATACAGGTCCTGTCCTAACCAAGGTGCGAACGCCAACATGAGAAAGAGAGGCAAACACTCAAGTAACTAATCAGATTGACAGTATTTTTATTGTCATATATTTCCTCACAGGATTTAATCAACCTTATTATTATACAAATTCGAAAAAATATATAGAAGCCAATTTCCAAACTTGAATCTGACGTCGGTTGTTGACTGAGAAACGTTTGCTAAAAATTAAAGTATGGATGTTGCTTATTGATGACTTCTCTATTAGGAATGAGAAAAAACCAGCAAACATAGGAAAAACTTCACATTGAAAGGTATGTCGCAACAAAAACCTACTGAATGAAACCAAAATATTGATTTTTGAAGTATTTTTGACACGAAAGGAAATTTTGGAATGCTCGAAGCTTGAAATCTGTAAATCTTGTTCAGAAATGTTTGCATACGATAAAAATTGCAATTTGTATTTGTGACTGAGATTTGTTCGTAAGATCAACTCAAAAGGTTTGTTCGTTTGTGTGTATTTGTTGAACATTTTTTCCCAAAACAAGTAGGGTATTTGTTTCTGAATATAGCAGATGTAAGCCGATGGAAATAAAAAATCATCAATTTAGTCTGAAAAAATATGCTTGGTCAGGAGATAATCATATTTCCCTGTTATCTGACATAAGTCTGGGTTCTTCCTATTCGATGTTTCAAAGACTATATAAACTCATGTCTGTTCACTAATATTCCCCAGTCGTCCAGCGGCTACGTTCAAACATAAAAACAGATTTTCGAGTTATAATTTGTCAGTAAGTGATATTTTAAAAATAACTGATTAAGTTTTCATTTCAGTATTTCTATGCTATTGCTTCTCATCAGGATAAACAGAATTAACTAACTTGTTCAGGCTTGAACACAGAAACTAAAACAATACTTGGGGTTGTATAAAGCGTAGGATTTCGTATACTGAATGTGATCTGTATCACTGTGGTGGTTGTAAAAATGGAGTTTCATGTAAATGACAAAGTATTTAATAGAAGACTTATTACTGTGGGTCGGAAATGCAGACGCAAAAAGGGATTTTATCTTAAATCCAACCACGCATTTACACATAATTACTAAAAGAAAAAAAAAGTACTAACACTCACTGTAACTCATTCAGAGCAATATCAGAATCTAATTCATTCGATACAGATAGCCTAAGTACAAATAGATTATTGGTAAATACATTATACACATGTAGATATATACAATAGACGGCATAAAACTAAATTTGATCGACGGGGTGAAATTAAACAACTTCAAAAGATTGTTAACTCTACTGATATTGCAAAGTGTTCGTCTCGGGTAAGGATGATCTCTCAAATCGATATGAAAACAAAGAAATTTCACCTTATTTTTCCTGATAAGATCGCATTAGCATTGAAGCACCGTATTGAGAACATTTTCGTACTTAATGAAAAAATCATATAAATATACATATAGATATATACACACACACACACACATATATATATATATATATACATATATATATATATATATATATATATATATATATATATATATATATATATATATATATATATATATATACATATATATATATACCTGATTTATATCATGCTTTATACATTTATTTGTTGGTGAGTTATCTCAACAGATAAGCCACACCAGTTTCTGAATCAAAACAAATACAACTCTTAATTAACATCTGTCTCCAATGATCATTTAAACCCTCCGGATAAGAAGTGTTGGTGCAATAAATCCGTGCAGTTGTCATATCTAGTCAGACATTTACGAGTCGACTCAACGACTTTAACTGAACGAAATATAAGGAAATATAGAGTACACAGGAATCCAAGTGTAAATATACATACACTCGTTTAAGTATGCATATACGCACACTCGCACGTAAGTACTCACACACAACCACCAACACTCACCAGTGTATAGAGATACAAATGCTGACACATACAGTAAGTCATACACATACGCAAAAATGTTTCTATTCGTTTTTGTAATACTGATTTCTTCCATTTTTCATTTCACATTGTTTTTTGAACCATAATTTTTTCTTGTGTAATGAATGGTTTGGTATAGATTGATTATGACTTTTCGAATGCTTTACTGTAAAACTGAAAGTTTCAAAGTGATAACTCGCTGTTGCTATTGAAGAATATATTTCTGTGAGCAAATGGAACAACCTGGTATCTCCTTATATTCATGAAATTTTTTGCTTTTGGATGACAACAGCTTGATGAGGGCAACTAGAATTTCAAACCGGGGAGTGGAGTGTCTTTAAGGTAGTTTGAGGTCCAGTCAAATGTCCTCTTGCTCCTGCTGCCAAGCTGATGACAGACGTATTGCTCTCTAATCTACATCAGCGAGGCTGACTGTGGAATTCCAACAGTTTGGCATCCTGAGATCTCAAAACGATGTGCACTAAATGCGACCCATCCATGTTAAGTAAAGGAATATACAGATATTCATTACCATATGTATAAACACACAAGCATCAGCAAGCTTTGTCACAAAAGAAACGTCCTATAATATAAATCTTTATTCGTATTCCCTTGACTTAAATAATAATCGAATATAAGGAGAGTGTTGCTGTTAATAATGAAAATATAAAATTGTGTTTTACAACTTGGTTGCTGTGGATAAATCTATAGGTTACGACTAGAATATTGTGAAGCAGGTGCTTTTACCACCTACATTTTATCCCAATGGATACTGATGCATCCTCAGATGAAGTGTCTGGAGTGTTTTCATGATATTTCACTGGAATATGGCTCTGAAAGAAACTACATATTCATTGAAAGAAACGATTGGTTTAACGCAAAAAAAAAAAATTCAAATTTTTTCCACAAACCTTTTTTTTTTTTCTTTCCATTATAAAACAATTTTTAAAAGACATGATATGATTTAAAGAGGCAGAAACTCTCTTTTTCTCATTAATAACTGCCATAAACCGAGGATTTATATTTTGTGGATTTTGATCCAATATATTGGAACAGGTAACGACAACAACGAAACAAAATAAATTGAAAAACGATCAATAAATAATTAATGGAAACAATAAGTAATAAATACCTGATGAATAATGAGAAAAATAGATAAATGAAGGAATATAACTTTATTGTAATTTCTTATTATGTTCAATTTGTTTTCCTAATTCCTTACGTGAATATTTGAATGTCTGTTACAGTCATAATCATTATGAAAAACAATTATTAAAGAAAAATAAAGAAAAAATGTTTTCTTGTAACCCTCCTAGTTCGTTTTTTTTTTCATATAGAAATAACGTATATTTGATACTTGATCGATGATGAGCCAAGGGGAAAAGCATGAATTAATTTCATTCCTCCTTGGGCACTCTTCAAGTGAGGTAACTCATCCATTGTAAGCTTATGCAATGCTCTCCCATAGGAATAGAACATTCTGATTGATGGGAAATTCATCCGTAAATAAATATATTGCTTAAATTCAGCTTTCTGGCCGTCCAGTTCTGTAGTTCAGAGGTATGATATCGGCCTCCGGGTTTCAAGCGAAGGTTTCAATCCTGCCTCGTGGTACTGGATGGGTTAATGGAAAGTCTATAGCCACACTGAAGAGAAGTCTTTGGATGACGCAATAATATATTCATATATACATGATAAATTTTTCAACAATTTATTTCATGTTAGTCTTTGAAAAAATTCATCATCTATAGAATCTTTTTGTTGAAATTTCCAATAACTATCCTATTTTACGTGCTATTCTTACCGTTTTTGGTACCCAACCTTACCTTATTGCTTCATCGATTCTATAATATCCTAAATCTAATTTTCCATATTTATTTCGGAAATTGGATGGATGATACATTTTCTAGTTGAATGTTCAAAACGTTCAAATTGAAATTAAAATCAGACAGAAATCCTTGTTCCATGATATGAAGTCCTTACTTTTATTTTAAAAACAGCAGTGAAAACGTTAACTGTATAATTGGATCACTTGATCGCTACCATCGCTAATTATCAAGTCACAATGAAGAACCAGGCAGCAAAGAGGGTGGAAAGAGGGCATATCATACGAGAATCAATCACTAAGTTGTTTCCCTCTCAATAAGCACTACCAACATCAAATGTAAAAGAAAAAAAAGGAAAGGGAAGAAAAACATTTAATTGAAAGAGAAAACGCTTCATTCAAAAGTCTTTCAAAATATTGAAGAAAAATAAGGGAATCAGTGGAAAAAGAGAGGAGAAGTTGAGAAAATAATTGATGCTGAAAACAAATGATAAAACATAAAACCTGGAGGAAAGATGATGCAAATGATGAAGAAAAAATGTAGTCGTGGTAGTATGAAAGAGAAAGAAAAAGTAAAGAAGAAACGATCATATCATGGAAAATAATGCCGGAAAGAAAAAGAAACACAGAAAAGGCAAAGAAAGAGAGAAAATAAATGACTGCCACACGTGTGTGATTATAGAGTAACTGCCCAGCCGGTGGGTGGCACAAAATGATAAAAGTTTTTGTCTATTTCTAACCAGTTCAAATGTTGGCAACGTTATGATGCAATCGTAATTATTGTTCTTTCTATTCCTGCCAGATTTTTTTTCCGCTTGTACTATCAAAAGAGAATGATGGAATACTCTTATTAACCAAAGAGAATGATTGAATGCAACAATGAAGTAAAGAAAATGATAGAATACACTCACACAATAAAGAGAATGATGACAAAAAACGTATTAGAGGAACAAAATATGAAATCATTGATTAATAAATTCAAATTCCGAACTAAACTCTCATGGAAAATCTGAGGAGGCAAAAAACCGATAAAAAGTGTATACAAATAGGAAATTTGAAGAAGAATTGAAATCTTGAAAATATCATAGTTATAGGAATCATAATGCTAATAAAGATGGTGGAACATTCATAGAAGTTGTTGTCACTTGACCCTGATATCATGCTGTCATATATTTTCATATAACATCAAGGATAAAAAAGATTTGGCCCCGAAAAGATCTTCCCTACCGATTCTTAAATCACAGGACTCAGGAATAATTCCTCCTTGATGAAAAAAGTTGAAAATTCTCAAATTTATGACCTTATCTAAGGAAAATAAATTGTTACCAGAAATATGAATGTATCATAGAACAGGGTTTGGGGAATAGATTCTATATTTTCTCTGTCATGAAGATCAAGAAAAGAATCTTCCCACTCTTCAGGTTTTCATCGCCTCAAGTGAATCAAGGCAGGAGAAAATGCAAAATAACTGATAAGAAAGCAGACAGGCAATTTTTCATGAAACCAAACTTTATTATCGCATTTTATGTGGACTGGATTGCTGGAAGATTATTTCTCAAGAAATTCAGGAAGAATTTTGTGATTTATTTTCTCGGTATTCAATACCGCTCCTAAATTCTCTCGTAATCCCTGGATTCCTTTATTCAATCTCCTTAAACCATGGTGGTAAGTGATGGCACATCGAATACATATATATATATATATATATATATATATATATATATATATATATATATATATATATATATATATATATATATGTATATATATATATATATATATATATATATATATATAGAGAGAGAGAGAGAGAGAGAGAGAGAAAGAGGGGGAGAGTGAGAGACAGAGACAAACAGGGAAAGAGAGAGAGAGACAAACGGAGAGGCAGAGATAGATATACATACTTGCTGTTTCGTGATAATCACTTTACAGATTAGTAGCGTCCCTACTTTTTTGACTGGGGAAGATTATCACCCTTTGTATTGAAATATGCGTGCCAATTTATTTTCCTTCTTAGAAGGTAGTAAATAACTCAGCAAATCCGATTTACAGTCACAAACATATGTGGCTTAGGATATTCTCTTCGTTACCATCACTCATTGTATGGAGACGAGAAAAATTGATAATATTGACAAAAATATCTCCAAGATTCTCCGGATTTGGCAGCTCTTCCTGAAAACTATTTCCCACATGTCTATCAATCTCGCCATATGTATTATGGATTACATTTTCAAGCAATGACTCATTTAAATTAAATTATATCTAAAGCCAAGAATCGATTGAAGAAACTACAATATGCTTACCAATATACTATAGTTTGATTTACCTTCAGTCCGAGCTAAAGATTCCAAATCCTTGAAATATTTCTACATCGGTTTAGAATAACTTGTGAAAATCCATTCAACGATTTTTTCCCATTTTCTTTCTCCCAAACCTGTCTTCCTATACGTCTTCTTTGTCTTCCTTATTCTCGCTCTTTCCCTCCCAATCACTTTAATATCTAAATCGAACTCATTTGTGACTGCAGAAAGTGTCTGCCCAACGTTATATCGATAAAAAAGAAGCGTCCGTCTTGATGTATCATTTGAAATTATTAGCCAACAATCATATCGAACAACATTACAATTTGATTTAGTAGGAATTTTTGTTGTATTTCAAATCGAAAAAAAAGTTGACCTTTCTAAACAATAGAGACAAAAACCAAACGAGACGGGAGGCATGCGATCAAGCGTAACAAATTGGATTGTTACAAAGTCCTCGGATGATTTATCTTCTGTAATTAAATTTTAATTATTCAACCCTTGAGGTTGACATTGTCATTAATTATTAAAGTTTTCTTAGAACTTTAATTACTTGTATGTCTTCATTAACACATGGTGACTGTGGATTTGTTTGGGTAGATGTATTTATGGAGATTTTTCCCAAACTGCAATCGCTTCAATAATTACATACTTTATTCTGGATAAAAAATGATACATTGAATTGCGAGATGGTTGGGTTGAGGATCAATATATGAAAGTATATCAATGTCACTCAGTTAGACAAAACGTTGTTGGCAGGGTTGAAATATATATATATATATATATATATATATATATATATATATATATATATATATATATATATATGTGTGTGTGTGTGTGTGTGTGTGTGTGTGCGTGTGTGCGTGTGCATATGTGTTTGAGTGTGTGTGTGTGTGTGTGTGCGTGTGTGCGTGTGCGTGTGTGTTTGAGTGTGTGTGTGTGTGTGTGAATGGATATATGACTAGTTATGAAAGGATGGATCGATAATTAGCTACGAAAGAGTTAAATACAGAGATATTAACTTACTCTGATTGTGAGGTAGATATGAATAGAACCCAAAAGATGTGAATTGATGAATAGGCAGTTATAAAGAAAACGACAGAAAGATTTGAATGATATGGAAGACGACATATCCAACTCAAAATGGGGAATTGAGGAGGGAAAAGTGTTTTCAGTGACCGTTTGATGAAAATAAACAAAGTTATGAAGAAATTGACAGAAAACAGGGAATGATTGATCGAATAGAAAGAAAACTGAATAAAAATAATGTACGTAATAAGAATGACGCAAGAATAGAAAAAAACTAAAGAGTAGAAACAAGGTTGTATGACTCCCTCCAGTTCCATGCATGTTTATTTTGTAGCCTCAAGGAACTAATTCATCCACATTTTAGGGCACAGATTTTTCATGATCGATTTTTTTTTCAGAGCAAGATAAGTCTAAAAGGCACAATTTTGTGAACAATTTGATGTACAGATGATAATAGTGAACCTATGGAGATCGTAGTATAAATGAATTAACGATATACCATCACTTATAAATCAATATTGGTGATTTTAGTCATTATGATTTGAGAATATGGGAATTTTGTGGTGTTTTGCTAATATAATGTGACACTGTGGAAATTCATCATAGCTTTAGATTAAATCATATTCGTCCATTTCATTTTTCTCATGGAAATCATTGTTTTCGAAATCGGTTTAGCTTCATGCAACTGAACTAATACATTCAACAGAATGTTAAATTAATTGAAAAAATGAAGTGACCAAACAATGAATCTATCAAGAAAAAAATATAAAGGGAACAGAAGAAAATACACGATGGTAATCATTGAATCGACCCTTGAAAGAGGTCGGGGCTTCAAAGCTATAAACAAAGGCCTCAACTCAGGACAAAAGCAAATAACCAGCATACTTTAAGAAAATGGAAACCTAACAGCAGACAGAGACAGGATTGTCAAACATGCAAACGAATTTTACCAAAAACTTTATTTGTCCAAACTAAGACTACAGTACAATGAGCAGGGTACGCAAGACATGAGTGATCAACTCAAAGACTTCCCAAAAGGGAGGTGAAACAAGCCATTACACAGACAAAGAAAGGAGCAGCCCCTGGACCAGAAAACATCACCATCGACTTACTCCGAAAAACAGGTAAAATCATCACGAGGAAACTGGCTGCCCTTTTCAATTGTTTCTAAAACAATCTAAAGTCTGAGACGATTCAAACTTTGCCATCTTACAACGAATGGCAAGGTCAACGAATCTCCATGAGACCCTCAAAAGAAGAAGAAATCAAGGGAAAAATCACACTAGGATAGCGAGCCTTTGGCAAAGCATGCTCAACTTTAAAAAATAAGAAGATACCATTAATCCTAAAAAGAAGGGTGTATAACCAATGCATCCTTCCAATAGTCACTTATGGAGCTGAAACATGGAACCTAACCAAAAGACAGATCCGCAAATTGTGAACCATGCAACGTGCATATGAATGAATTATGCTAGACCTAACATGGAGAGACCACAAGACAGCACAGTACATCTGAGAAAAGACAAGAGTCAGGGACATCATAGAATCCATTAAAAATCTCGAATGGCACTGGGCTGGCCATGTTGCAAAAATGGCGGGCAACCAATGGACATCACGACTCACAACATGGATCCCCCAAGATCACATGCACAACTGAGGCCGGCAGAATATTAGACGGAGAGACGAGCTAGGCAAATTCAGAAATTATTGGCTCCGCGACACCCATGAAAGACTAGTGTTGCGAATCCCCAGGAA
The DNA here is from genome assembly GCA_963457665.1 of Thysanoteuthis rhombus. Lineage (NCBI taxonomy): Eukaryota > Metazoa > Mollusca > Cephalopoda > Oegopsida > Thysanoteuthidae > Thysanoteuthis > Thysanoteuthis major. The sequence continues at coordinate 18,523,936 of OY735219.1, read as the reverse complement.
GGTCAATGTCCAACAACAGTAGTTAAAAGAATGATGATGATGATGATGATGATGATGATGATGACGATGATAACGATTATGATGACGATGATTAAAATGAACATGAACTTTTTCGAAAGGAAGTGTAATAAACCATAGATGATATCGTTACATATAATACATTCATATATACTCTCTCACTGTTTAGCTTTTTATTAACACACTGAATTTTTTTACTTGCATCCTGCCATTTTGCGAAGAAATAACACGTTATCATACGACGGGCTATCTTGGCAGTTGTTTTGCACTGAAAACTGGCTTAGACGAATTATCCCGTCTGTTGCACTCTACGGAGACTTGCAAAATAATTATTTAATCCGAGATATTGAACTCCCCAATGACAAAGATGTAAGTGGCATTTGACTGACGACTTGCAGCGACGATCTATTGCGCTTGTAGTAAGAAGCAAGTTGAGTAAAAAAGATTTTTGTTAAAATCTCACACGCCAAGCAGTTTTGGTCTCAAGATTACAGGGTAAAAGAATCATGTTTTGAGAAGTATTGTTTGACAAAATGTATAGACGTTCCAGCAACTCATCTGTCATCATGTCGTTTGGATGAAAATATATGGTTAGAGTAAGGAATTAGGGTAAGTTAAGGCAACTATTATTTTGTTTTTGGAACTATTTAGATTTAACCATCAAACTGAAATACAATGTGCTGTGATTATCATGATTATATATATATATATATATATATATATATATATATATATATATATATATATATATATATATATATAATTTGGACAGGGGTTATAACAGGCTAAGGTGAAGTTTTTCCTACGGGTCTAGGTGACTTTGAAGCTTCCATTATTGAGTGTGTCTAAGATGGGGGTGTGAGGATATTTATGGTAGGAGTTGTGTGTATTAGTGTTCTGTGTGGTGCGGGTTGTTCAGTTTAGTATTTAATCCATTAGGGTATAGGGTTTTAAGTTTGTTGATCCACATGTCTTCGTGTTTTTCTAGAACTTTAGTTATGTCAATTGGAGTAGTTTTTTCTATTTTTTCTATGATGGTGAAGCTAGCATCAGTGGCAAAATTGTGGTCAGGTGTGCGAAAGTTTAGTTCTACAGGAAGTGGGCTACGATTATTTTTTGACTTAATCCTATGTCTATAATTGTTGAGTCTAATATTAAATTGCCACTCGGACTTGCCAATGTACTGTAACTTACATCTATTGCACTCTAGAAGGTATATAATGTTCTTACTGCGGCAGTTGCTATTGTGGTATATGTGGTAACTCTCTTTTGTGGTGGTGCTTGTGAATGTGTTGGTGTACTTGAGGTGGTTGCAACATAGACTGTTTCTTATGTTGCAAGGTGTGCAGAATTTAATTGTTATAGGTGTATTTTTGTGTACGACTTTATTGTTAACGATAGTATTGCTACTGATCATGTCTCTGATGTTTTTGGGTCTGCGGTAGGAGATAACACATGGGTCTGTGAATGTTTCTTTTAGATCTGTTTTGATCGTGAGAATGTTCCATCTATTATTGATGATGTGTGCTGAGGGTGGGAGTGTGTTGTTGAAGGTTGTTATAAGGGGTATGCGGTTGGGTTTGTTATTGTGGGACAGCAAAAGGGTTTCATCTCTGGGTATTCCAGTCGCTTTTTTTATTTGTTTTTTTGTGTCATCTAGTGGATAACCTCGTTGGGTGAAATATTGTATTAGGTTATGTTTGTGTCTGTTAAGTTCACTATTGGTGGAGCAGATTCTTCTAATTCTAAGAGCTTGTGAAAATGGTAGACTTCTTTTTAAGTGTTGGGGATGGGCTGATTTGGAGTGGAGGTAATTGTGGGTGTCTGTGGGTTTTGTGTAGAGGGTGGTATGGAGGTTTCTGTTGTCATCTATATATATGCGTGTGTCTAAGAAGGCTATGGAGTCAGTGGATGTTGTGAAGTCAAACTTAATGGAGTCATGTGCCGAGTTTGGATGTATAAAGAAGTTATCTAGTTTGTTTTTTTCGCCTGTATATATGAAAAAAATGTCGTCTATGTATCTACCATAAAAGATGCAGTCATTATAAATCTCTGGGTAAATGTAGGTTTCTTCAAATTTACCCATGAAGATATTAGCATAGGATGGGGCCGCTACTGTGCCCATGGCGCAGCCTTTCACCTGGAGGACATGGTACATTTTAATTCACACTCACACAACACGCACCACTGATGATGGGAGAAATCCCGAAACATGTATGGACTATTGACATATAAGGATTAATAAACCTTACCACCAAAAACTTCACTCCCGAGTCTGTCTCACTCTCTGAAGTACACATTATATATATATATAGATATAGATCAGTGAAAAATATACCATTGAAACTTTTGGGAGGATTATAAATCATTCATTCGAATCTCATTCCCTGCATTTTATTCCACACTTGGATTTAGACTGCCCTAATGTCGTTCCATACATTCTAAGACCATGAAGTAGATCTAAGCTTTATTATGGAAAAATAAGATAATACAAAAGATAAATCGATTGAAAATGTATATCTAGAGTGATTTGCTTTTCCTTTTTGCAGTCTTGCGTTTAGGTCTGACATGTAAATTGAACCAATAACCACTTTGACTCCATTGCAACCAAGCTCTGTCTCGAAGAGAATCTTAGATTAAAACCAACTTTTTATGGCTACATTTATCCATGAGAACATTTGTCATCGAACATTTCCTCATGGTTCCTACTCATTGAAACAAAGTTTTCCCATTAAAACATTGAAGTGTCTACTTTATTCGCGGAATAGAAACACCTGAATTGATTGCATCGTTTTGTTTCGTTACCTTTCTTTTTAAAACCTTGGAAAATGAAGGAAATGATTGATATATTTTGCCAAATAACCATTTCCTCTTGGGAAATAATGATTTAGATACGCTAGGTGTGTATTTCATCATATATATATATGTATCTATACTACAAGTAGATATATGATCCAACAAAATGATGATAGATTGCGTTATATAAAATTGAAACTCTTATTTGAAATGATCTTATTACACAGCAAATGCCTCATATGGCTTACACAGCGTAAGCAGAATAAACAATCTTAAAAGAAGGGCTGCCGCAGGAATCGAACTGGAAAAAACAGCTACTTTAACTTAATGTTGCTCCCACCATTGACCTAAACAGTGACCTGTAATGAAAAGGCCCAAATAACCGTTTCGATTCCGAATTCTCATTTTTAATTTATTTGCAGTCTAAAATAGTTCTCAATAACATAATCTTCGCGACGAAAAAAACAAAAAACGCATATATAGATTGCAATTAAACGAAAAAATAACAACTCTGAATTGAAACAATTAGTTGAGACTTAATTTTAAAATGATTATAAATGATTTCAAGATGAGATAAGCGTGATGTTCATTTTTATCACTTTTTTTCCACGGCAATATGGCTGGATCGTTTTTGTTCCTTCTGCAGAGCAATGCTGTTGCTAGTCAGTTGTGTTAAAACAACCTTGTTTAGTTTGTTGCAGTAGCATGAATAGTGGTGTATTCTCCCTGTTGCTGCTGGTTAGCGTTCGAATCCGGGTAAAATACCTCTCATTTCTATATTCAAAGATTAGGAGGTATTAGGATGGACGATGGAAAAAGAGTCACATCCCAGAATCTTGGTTTGGATTGGTAATGTAGTAAACTAAATTTGTTACCAAGCTCTAATCATCTCACTGAGAGAATTTTATGGTGTATTCTATTTTACTTTCAAAGGTATAATAAAGTCCTCTCGATAAAAAAAAAAAATAATAATGGAATGAGGTAATGGCTCATTTCAGAAATTCAAAGGGGGAGTTGAAAAATTCATTTCTTGAAACTATGATAGAAGCAGTGTGGATGAGGATAGAGTCCGAATTATGGATGAAATAACGATATCGACTCATCTCAAAATATACACTGAAACGTAATAATAACATATAGGCTCATTTATTTTCATTATTCATTTCAAAAAAGTAATTTTGGTTTTCCTTGTCGTGTAGGATACCATCAGAGGGTTAACTGTCAGAAAATGTTTAGTCGTTGTTAACTGCAGTGTTCGAATTGCGAGACGCTATCGAGGATTTAATTTTTTTTTCTTCTCCTAAATCTATAGTTTTCTTGCGTATTTATCAATCACAGAAATTCAAAAATTTTCAGTCACAAAATTGATCTTTAATTAATTCACTTTTTTTCTCCTATGTCACTTAGCCTCTGGAATTCATAGCACACCCGTGATACAAACCATGCACCACTTCTATATATATATATATATATATATATATATATATATATATATATATATATATATATATATATATATCATAAGAATAAGGAATGTAATATATTATTATATAATATCCAATATATGATGGGTTTATTCCACGAGAGTGTTCAATAAACTCAACATTAAACATTGAGTTGAATCAGAATAGAGCGTAAAACATGATGGAATAAAGGATTAGCTCAATAAACACATTTATGTTCGTGCTGTGTTTTGGCTTCTTCAGGTCAAATCTGAAAAAAGTAAAACAGTGAATCGTCTATTCAAACACCCCTCCATATATATCTAAATTGTGTCATCCACAGACAGCTATTTCGATGTATTACATCTCTTCAGTGAGACTATAGACTTTCCATTATCCAATCTAGTATCACGAGGCAGAATCGAAACCTTCGTTTCACACCCAAAGGCTGATATCCTACCTATGAGCTACGGAACTGGACGGTCAGTAAGACTAAATTCAAGTGATATATTTATTTACAGTTAACTTCCCCATCTACCAGAGTGCTCTATTCTTATGGAAGAATATATATACATGTATATTCATACGCGCGCGCGTGTGTGTGTGTGTGTGAACATTAACTAAATATTGATTAATGATAATCTCAAAAAAAGCATACGTACATGGGTTTTGGGGGCAAAACTAGTCCCATTTTCATCGAAAAGCAGCTCCATGCCATAAGGCAGGATTACTAGAAAATTTCAGGTCAGTTAACTGTTAGGAATTTTCTTCACAGTTATTTATGTAATATGAGTAGTACTGAGCATTCAGGGCTGTTATGGATTATGAAATTATGAAAATTAAAGAATCTTTCAGAATTTTTTGTATGTGTTTTTGATCGACCCAATCAGATACCCAACGAGGCAGATAGCAGCTCTTGTAAATTAGACATCATTATACTTCTAGGAGTTAATCTGAATCAAACAAATATTGTGCACTTGTAAGTTAAATCAAGAAAACAGTTAAAAAGGAGAAAAAAAAAACGAAACAAATATCCTTAACTTTAATCTAAACTCTTTTGACGTAGGATTTGTTTAATTACATTTATAATTGCACTCAAGATTCATGATGAATGAAGTAAATTAAAAAGTGTTAATATCTGTTTCCAAAGAAAGATATTTTCTTAATATTGTTTCACGAAGGAATTCATTTTATTAAATGGACGTGATTAGTCTTGATGCAATGATTAATGGCTGTAGTCTGAAATACTTTGATTATATGATTTTCCTTTTTGAATAAACGATAAATTATTGCTAACTTTCCGTCTAAACATATGAAAAAAAATCCACCTCTTTCTTCTGAAAGATGACAAAAAAGTATGAAGCAATGTATTGAAGACGTATATCATAATAGCTGAATCTATAAGAAGCATACAACTGGCCTGTTTGTCTTCCTCATACAAAACTGAAAACAAATACAGAAAAGAGTTGACACATAATCTATCAAAAAATCAGGAATTATATATTATTATTCCCAAGGAAAATTGAAATAATGGAAATGAATAACAAAACGGATAATAGGTTTTACCACATCAGCAGCAGCCGTTTTAACATCCATCGCTGGACATAGGCCTTTTTCGAAATTTGCGAAACCCCTTTATCATGGACGTCACAGAGCAAGTACTTTCAGATCTTTGACACGTCATTTCATTTTATGTTTTGCATATCATTTCTCCTGATCTAGATTTTGAGTCGTGATTCATTCTTCCGGACTTTTCCGGTATGTCTGAACAAAATAACTTCAGGAAGCGACCATCGTTGCGTCCTTTTCGGATGGAAGGCTTTGAAAACAATTGAAATCGAAACAAAAAATGTACGTTGCCGACCTTGTATTATGTTGATGAGTATGATATTAATGGACTTTTCTGTTACACATGGTAGGAAAAAAATGTATGATTTCACGATCAGGTGGTTCTTTGAATAGAAGGAAATTTTACTTGAGCTTATCCAAGTTGTGGAGCTACTGGAAACTCAAGGGATGTTGCAAGAGACATCTGGGAGATAAAAACTTCACTGAATAATCAAGACGATTCCTTTAGTTGTATGATATTTGAAAAGCAAGCGGTCAAAAAAGGGGACGAGTCCGTCCCGACACCAAGTATTGTAGACGTTAGGGACATAAACCAGGGATTGTTATTTGCTCATTTTCAGCCTACCATCGCAAAAAAAGAGAAACAAAAACAAATAACTGGTGATTGAGTTGATGACTGTGACTTTTGTACTCGGCACCGGTTGGGTTTAACTTATATTCATGAAAGCAAACACCGATATTTCATTGTTTTCTGCTAAAAAACATTCATGGACCTATCATATGATAATCAAAACCAGATAGGATTATCAACCTCAATTCTCATTATTTCAGCTTGCAGATTTTTTTTCTATACATAATGATCATAAAACCTTTTTATTTAATCCATGCGATGTCAGCATATATTTCCCTAATTTAGAATCCTTATAATAATATTTAGTTTTATAGGATTTTACCCATTGCATAGGTATTTGTCAACGAAACAATTTAATTCAATAGACGATGGTGCGTGTGATGATTTTACCTCTTTTGCATGGCCTATGTATTATTCGAAACTCTTCTGGTCTTATATGTCAATTCCTTATGAAACGAAAACGTTGACCAAATAGAAATTGAAAAGTCCATTTCAGTAGGATCACCTTATACATTTCACGAATAGTGCATCAATCATTCATTGTTATTCCCCCCCTCCGTCTGTTTATAACAACACTCAGCAAAAGAACGATTTATCTTGCAATATCATATGATGTCCGTCCAGAAAGTTTTCAGCCTTTCAAATATCTCTACAACCGGGGTTGCAACATCGACATCCACTCTTAGGAGGACTGTAGTGCAGAAACTTCAGCAGACTCCATAGGATTACTTGGTCAGTAGTGAGGCACTATTTGGTGAACCTGAGCGCTGTATGACTGTCGTATTTAGAGAGTAAATCACCGTGTCCCGTGAGTTTAGTAAGACAAGAGATCACCCTCCGATCTATCTCGATGTGGCTCACTTTAGCTTTAATGGTTTACTAAAGAGATTAAAAGGCAACGTTAAGATTAAGGTTAACGAGTCGGACATCTGGTGACAAAAACAAAAGAAGACAGTTTTGAAGATTAAGGCGGACCATGGGATGAATGTATCTGGTCCCAAAGAGAGTTCTCTGATAAGGACTAATGCACCGATGCCTTGTTTATAAATGACCAGATGCTTTCTGGACTGATGCTGTTTATATTGCTTGGAAAGCTGATCTTGTTTCCAATGAAAAAAAATTTGATTGAGGATTTGTACAGTTTTTAATTTGTGCCTTGATTGTTTGGTTTAGTCATCTGCCACTGAGTGATCGAAATGGAGCAGCTGTTGTAGTAAATACAATAGACACATAATTAAATTTTTACTGTATGTTTCACTCTTGTGACATTGCATCAATCTAAGCTAAACAGATTCCATAAACAGATTCAGTTTGCAATACTTTTGTTTTTTGTTGGCCGCATAAATCATCTACAGGATAAACTTACCAGCCATTGTTCCACTTTGAAACACTCGATTATTATCAGTTGTAGTCTTTAAAGTTCTGCTTTTCATAGATGCACAGAACTCTAAGAGCAATTTCGGTTTTTTTTATTATTGTTCCATGTGTAGCCAATTTCATGAACTTTAAGCAGTTTATAATTAGTGTCCCTTTTTTATATTGTTTTTCCAGCAGCAAATTTAATCCGTGGGCCTCTTAAGTTCGATGCGTGATTTGGTCGAGCAGTAATTAACTTTCGATTTCCAATATGAAATTGAACGAACGTAGATGTGTAAACAAAGGCGACACCGATCCGATTGGATTTCTGAATTGTTAAATTGGTTTCAATGAAAAGAGACCTAATAAAGTGAGTGGCCGTGGAAATGAGCAAATACCACAGACTTAATCAAAAGATAAACAGTCATTCGTATCGACAGTGTTCTTGAAAACTATCTGAACACTGGTGTGTTCAGAAAGTGGCCCTGATATATACATACATATATAAAAAGAAATGAATGGGTATGGTCCGACAAAGTTATCATGATTTGTGTGTTATTATATAGAAAACTGACTACTTGAAGACTAAATAGATTATTTTATTTGTACTGAAAGAAAACAATTGTGAGAAAAGTATCATTTTTGCTGTATGACTTTGTCATTTGAATATGACAATTTTTTCATGTATAACTGTTTTATTGAAGAAAGCTATTGACCAAAAATATACAAATGAGAATTTCAGCTCAATCAAAAAAGGGACGCAATGTGGAAGTACCTACCCTATCAGCCATAGGTTGATGCTTGCAACAAACCAATTTTCTTCGATTGTTTATTCTTTTTGAGTTTTCTAAGACGAGTGATACATTAGGCATGTAACAACGGGAGATCATTACATTTGAGTTTCTATAAGATATGAAGCAATTCATATATATATATATATATATATATATATATATATATATATATATATATATATATATATATATATATATATATATTGGGTAAACGTATCCAGTCTGGCAGAATTAATTATGTATTGTGTTATATATCATAGAAACTTATTTGTGATGATTTTCTGTCGCTACACTGTTAATGAATCTGAGTCAAGCTTGGTGAGCAACTATATATATATATGTATATATATATATATGTATATATATATATATATTACGTTGATATTCGTGACGCAAGTCAGTGTTCACACAAAGAATAGGTATTAAACCAATTATATCAGTAGAACCGTCAGGATGTATTAATATTTCTATGATAAATATACCCTGTAAACTTGAGCTTGTAATATCTGAATTTATTAAAAGATATTTATAATAACTTATTTTGTAGTGTGAGATTCTATTATGCAACTGGAGTACTGTAAGTAAGTAAATAATCATATCGTAATAGTTAATGTTTCAATGTCTGATGCATAAGGATTAACACGCGTCATAAGTAAGATACAACATCATTAGAGAAAAATGATACCGTGAAATAATTGAGCAATGAGAATGCATCATTGGAAATTGTGACAGAATATAAAAGAAATTGAATACATTGGTAATATAAAAAGAAAAACCGAAAGATTTAGGTGTGTAAAATGCGAAACGAGTGGATCGACCAGTGAGAAAATACTTGAAGAAGTTGAAATGTGATCAAGGAAATTGTATTAAATAGGGAGAAAATATGCAGATAGTTAAGAACAACGTCAAAAGGCGTGAGAGCAACTGAATTACTACCTTTCAGTATATAATACAAAGAGACAGGTGTTTAAAGCATATTTCTTGAAAATGAATGAATCGAAATTTTCGATGGAACTGGTTGTTTGACTATAGCTTGTGTGTTTTATTAGTATCTCCAAACAACTCAACATAGAACACTGCAGCTTTAGTAACTATAGAGACAAACAAACCATAGAGTGAAAGCAGCGTAAGTCAAACATTAATTATACAGGGAAATTAATATCCAATTGTGATTCCTTTATGAGCAAAAATTCAAACTTTTTTCGATAGCTGCTCACTAAATTAGCACAAGCCTTCACCAGGATGTTTCTTGCACTTTCTGCGTATAACTCCGAATTCGTCACAGATTCATTGATATCCTTGCTTTCTCACGTATTTTTAGTTGTTCTCGTAATTTTTTTTATCGAATTCAGGTAAAATGTTCATACTCCTATCTTAAATATTTTTTTGGTTAATTTAGGAGAATATTTCGGACCATTGCCATGCATAAATCTCCAACCACGATTCAGTTTTTGACTACTAAGAGAAACTCTGAAGTCGACGATCAATATTTCACATTAGTCCTCCTTGATATTTCATTATACCTCTGACTGTTACCAAGCTTTTTATTCCTTTTGCATAGAAACAAAATACTCTTTCCTTAATATTTCAGTCGTAAAAAAGGTGTCTTTTGGATCAAAAGCCTCAACTCAAAGTGTCTGTTGTCATTATGAGATTCACTTGTCAATATATCTATTTGCAAATGGCAGAAATTTCGAATCAGTTGCCTTTAAAATGTGATCTTGAATTGACAGTATGCTCGTATGCCTGTTATTTACAGTCCTGTAGTAGGAGTATTTCTAGTGATATTCTTTCCATCCGTGTTATATGACATTATATGAAGTAAATTTAATGCAATTGAAATCCCAACGTAATTACCGCAGGAAATAAATAGATTTTATTACTTTGACATTTTTTACTTAATATTCGACATTTATGCAATAAAAGCATTATTCTCCTGTTTATCTTTTTTGTGCTACTAATTTTTGACTTGGAAGTTTTTTTTTTAAATTTTTTTGTTGCAGAATGTTGGATAATATTGTACAAGAGTAATGGTTTTATAAATGCTTTCATAAGTGCCTCAACCTGGATAAAGAAGACTGAGCTGCAGAGATATTTGAAACGATATTTTTCATAATCCAAAGAAACTAATACTGTGCCTTTAATCTCATTCAGGGATTGATGGATGAATGCTTAGACAGACGGAGGGAGAAAGAGAGAGACAGTCAGAGAGAGAGAGAGAGAGAGAGAGAGAGATAGCGAAAGAGAGACACAGAGAGAGAGAGAGAGAGAGAGAGAGAGAAAGGTAGGGAGAGGGCAAATTTAATTCTGTGTTGCCTTCTATTCACATGGAACGTTCGTCCAATTTGAATCTATTTCTCATTGTAAAGTCAACAAATAATTCATATTATTTCAGTCATTCATTATTTAAGATATGCTTGTTGCAGTTATATAATGTGTGTGCGTATATATATATATATATATATATATATATATATATATATATATATATATATATATATATATATATATATATATATATATAATCCTCAGCACTTTTCAATCGTAATTGTTCTTCCGTGTCTTCAGACCATTCCCTGGTTGCTGGACGAGACAGAGAGACAGTGTGGGATTTTACACATTCACCAATTTTACACAATTTGCACCTTGCAAATCCTTATGTTTGTACAATTATGGATTATGATAAAAAGGGAATCATTACAAAAAATATGTGGTTGATATAGGCTAGGATATGCCACTGGAGATTTTGAATATTTATTGTACGTAATGCCTTATCAAAATATGAATAGCACATTCTTCAAGTTATAAGATTTATTAGAATAATCATTCTCCATTAGAAGGAGTGCAAATAATTTTTATGAAATAACAGTATTTGAAATCAACGAAGTTGATTAATATCAGGTTGGTTGCATGAAATCAACGATGAATACATAGAGCCCTCAGTCGAATTTTTTTACGGTTCATATTACTATGTAAATGCAAAATAATTGCAGAAATTTCCTCTCAACGATGAAATGTTCACAAAGATAAGTGATTCATCTGAAATGTGAGTTTTGAGATGAGATAATTAGTCTCAATAATCGAAGGCGTTTTTCATTTACAGTTGCGTAATTCTCTGTTCGTATCGGTTGACAATTTCGATAACAAAACCAAGAAATGTAGAAGTCTTCCATTAATTAACCCGACTGGCGAAATAATGAGAACCAAGATTCATGGCATGATTACCAGCCTGGAAAATATTTTCTAGGCTGGTTATCGAGTCATGAATCTTAGTAGTCATTATTCACAATTACTATTATAATTGGCCTTCTCTGATAATGTTTGTGTGGCTACAAAACCTAATAGGAAATAAGGCTCCCCATCTATCTCTACCCCTCTCTCTATCTGTCTCCCTATATATCTGTCTATCTATCTAAGCATATTACCTAAATGAGATCATTCATTTCTATCTCAACATTGCCATCCCAATTTGGAAGTTATCTTATCACTCTTAGTTTTGTCGTATCTTTTCATCACTGCAACGACTATTCCGACCAAAGCCTTTCGAGTTTCTTATCTTTTTAGCAGTTGCTAACACTGGAATTCTGGGATAAAAACCCTACATTTATATTTCTTGGTTTTCAACATGCTAATTTGCTCCACAGATACGAAAAGATTCTGATGTTTAAGTTTCAACAGAAGGTGTGATTTGATTTTAGGACTGTCAGAAGGTACCAATTTTAAAAACAGGGATTGGCACAATCATTCTTCTTTTTTTCCCGAAATTCAAACATCAACGAATGATTCCAGCGTTGTGTTAATTTTGTGTTTGAAATTGCTTGGGCTTTGATTTCTAAAAACACGGGTATATTTTGTTCATAAATAAAGCAATGCATCCAAAATGATCCTCAAAATGGAATTAAGCGCATTATACGATAACTTTTGTTACGATTACTTAACAAGTATGCAACATATCCTGGGCGTTTGCTGATCAAGTCCACCGTGTTGTGTAATTAACTTCCGAGGGAAATGATGCATCAGCTAAAAGGTAGGGGCTTTGCGTGTTAACTGTAAAGGCAAAAACTAGCACAGTCAGAGAAATAAGAGGAAAAAAAACTGCCGTAGTTACAATTAAGTGTCTTGTTTATTTTTATTTTTCTCGGCTTCAGGATTTTGTTAGAAAATGCAACACGGTAGATGCAGTATACAATGTGAGGAAGACAAACAGAAGACGGGCCACTTGGCTGGGTTGCAAAGGAAAGTTGACTAACTCTCCTCTCCGGGTGAAAGTGCTAGCAGCTGCAATGCTTCTAGATGTGCTCTTTTGGCCACAGGCTGTCTATAGCCTTTTATTGGAAAGGCCTCTTGATTCAGACGTAGATAACATACGTTGTTTGCCGCATAAAGAGCCTTAATTAAGCCACAAAGTGAACAGATGTTGTTTCCGGGGACCAGCACCACTTGAGGACAATCGTTTTCTCCGGAAAAAATGTAGGTCAGCAAAAACACTAATCATTTTCTGAAGTGACTGTCTTCATTGATAGGTTGGGAAATACACAAATTCTCCTCCGCTGACAAACTCTACAATTACAAAACTTACATTGAGGAGCTATCATTGTTGACAGCCCTATCTATGCAATGCACAATTTCTCAATATCTGCCTTCCATCTTTCTAAAAAATATCAGAATTTTTTTTTCCTCCGTTAATACTTTTGTATCCCTCTTAGTAAGACCATTGTTATGTGAAAAAATTAATTCTCTCTCTCTCTCTCTCTCTCTCTCTCTCTCTCTCTCTCTCTCTCTCTCTCTCTCTCTCTCTCTCTAATTCACGTAAGGAGATCTGCTGGGCAAGAACTGAAATTTCTAACTCTTTATCGTTGTAGATTTGGAACAAATCAAAACAATACAGACAAGAAGGCAGAAAATCTACCCAGTATATAGATCCCCTACCTCCGAGGAAATGAATTTATCGATAGACATCTCGGGACAACTAATGAAAATCCAAGTAAGGTTGGAAGACATGGTGAAGCTTCCTGACAAAGTATTGAATGGTTGAATTTTAAAATCTTCGAACTGTGACTGTTGTATGGAAAATCACCTTCCCCTTTCGACCCAAATATTCAAATCTGAAACAGATAAGTACAACTTGATCTAGACATTTTTCTGAATTTTATTTTGCTAAAATTTAACCCTAGATTCCATGTTTGAAGATTCAAATAACTTAAAAGATTAAAGAAGATGATACAGTGGTAACCCTTAGCTGCAGCAAAATTTACAATATAAAGGCATTGATTAAATGCATTAAATACGGAAAAAGTAAAATTTAACTTACTCTTCAGTTCAAATAGTATTTTTAAAAGATTTGTTTTCTCCTAAGATTAATGAAAGTTCATTTCTGAAATTCAACCTCCCCCCCCAAAAAACAGAATTTTGAATAATGGAATCCAGTCAATGGCGAAAGTCTATGAAAATGCTCACCTGTATACACAAGGAAGCGCACCAGAGACATGAACCACACATACTCAGTTCCGGACAGATTCACTGTTCACCCCTGAAGAAGGAATTCTAGAAGAAGAAAGGCATTGTTTATCTTTCTTAAATTCTTTTCTTTTCTTTTTTTCAAATGCAAATTTGTCCGTGGTAAAGTCTCCGGGAATATCAGTGGGTGAAGATGAAATCCACAAGATGGTCCTACGGACAGAGTCATTGACCTTACTTTTCGGTTGACACTTGTAATCGACAACACAAGTGCAAATTAATTTTCATTGTGATTTCCTCTTTTTTTTCCATCATGAACTCTTCAAGATTTCAAAAATTATTACCAACAGGCTTTGGGTAATCGATATAAACATCGGACAGACCAATTTCCCCACATTCACAGCCTCGAAAATCATAGCACACACGATTAAATGAATGTTTTATCCTATAAACTAGCTATACCCATTCAACTATCTTGGATGCATGACTTGAAGATGCAGAATAACTTACAGGTTGTCCAGACCACTATAATGAAATTATGTACTTCAAATTTCTTATTTTTTGTAGCTTGTATTTATCTATCTAAGATCCATAACCAATGCATCCTCCCACTAGTCACTTATGGAGCTGAAACATGGAACTTAACCCGTAAACAGAGAACAATGCAACGTGCACATGAAAGAATAATGCTGGGCCTCACATGGAGAGACCACAAGACAGCACAGTACATCCGAGAAAAGACAAGAGTTAGAGACATCATAGAATCCATGAAAAATCTCAAATGGCGGTGGGCTGGCCATGTTGCAAGAATGGCAGACAATCGATTGACATCGCAACTCACAACATGGATCCCCCGAGACCACATGCGCAACCGAGGCCGGCAAAATGTTAGATGGAGAGACGAGCTAGATCAGTTCAGGAAGTACTGGCTCCGTGACGCTCATGATAAAGAAGTGTGGCAAATTCTGGGGAAGGTCTATGCCCAACGACAGGCGCTAAAAGACTGATGATGATGATGATGATGATGATGATGATGATTTATCCATCTAATTCATTCAAATTGTTGTTGTTTCGTTTTTCAAATTGCTGAGTCGATTTCAAGTAGTACGTGGAGGCAGATGATATCATTACTTTACCATAAATCCCATCAAAATTTGGGGTCTGGTTGATCAAACTTTTTTAACAAAAATACAGTTAATATTTTACAAGGATGGATACAAAACCCTGAATAATTGACATTCTTTCTCACTAATTTGCTAGACAGGACAAATATTATATAGAGTCTTTATATATAATGTGTTTATCTGGCTGAATACATTTACTAAGCATCGTAAACTGTCTTCTTTTATCGGGGGAAAGATTAAAATGTTCTTCAAGTAAGCTAATGCACATTTACCAACCTTCTCCATGAGTACATTAACCTTTGGAAAATACTGGGTTTAAATGGCATGACGTTGAAATATTATAATTCTTCGTGAGAGGTAAGTAATGTCTTCTCGTTATCACTTTTGTCAAGAAAGTACCCAGATTTCAAGTCAAAGTTAGCAAAATAATTTGTTTCTTTTGAAGTAGCCAGATTATCATCCATAATCAAAAGAGGATATACAATACTCCACATGACATTACTCAATGCTCTGCAATCCATGTAAGGATAGTTTTATCCTGTTCTTTTTTTCACTAAAACTATCGAAAATGACCAAAGATTAATGGATTTTTCAATAGCCCCAGCATGCAACATTCAATCTACTGCTCTTCCAACTGTTTTAGGTGCGTGCAGAACTGACTTGTTTTGTTGGATAGTGTTTTCAGTATCTATTGTTATCTCCAAGGTGTTAGTTCTACCAAGATCTTCATTTGTGACAGACCCCCCCCAAAAAAAAACCAACAACAAAACAACGATTAAATTTTTGATCTATGCTCTAAACTGACTCAGTAATTCGATGCTGTTTAATCCACTACTCACGCTACCATCCCCGTCAGTTCTTACTTCTGCTACGTCCAAGGCTGAGGAAACGCTCTTTATTATACATTCATTACAGAGTTTTATTGTCTGGTTTGTATTATTAGTAATGTCAAAGGTATTCTTCGTACAACTGCATTAGTTTTATATACTCCTAGGAATGTTTTAGATATCTAGAATTTTAACAGTGCATACAATTATTGTCCTACACTGCTGCAAAAGTCATATGTACTGTATTTGGTATGAGATGATACTTACCAATTACTCCTATTCATCCCAAGTGATCAATGCTCCAAGTTCGTAATATATATGCTCATAATTTCCCTGCAACCATTGTGTGTGTTTGTGTGTGTGTGTGTGTGTGTGTGTGAGAGAGAGAGAGAGAGAGAGAGAGAGAGAGAAAGAGGGAGAGAGAGAGAGAGCAGGAAAAGAGAGATAGAGCAGAGATATAAACAAAGGGATTCTTTAATTTTACTTGAGTTTTCCCGTACAGAGAATAGTGGTGAAAGAAAGTGCTCTCAACATTCTTGTAAAATATGACACCAGGGATTACAATTCCAGTAGGCGCAGCACGCCATATATTTCGTTGAAATGAGAATCGATATAAGATTTCACTGACAGTGTCTTTTTTCCATGCTTACTTTCAGTCTTTAGAATGAAGCCTCGCAGGATCGTCAGTATTCCTTCTTTTTCAATCTTTGTAAATTCACTGGGAACTGAATTTACTCGGCAAATTAATTCAATCTTTGTTTTATTGAATTCCGACGAACATTTTTCTCAATCAAAACTCAATTTTCACTGGATAGTTGCTCTTTTATAAATATTCATTATAAAGATAGATTCTATCAACATCAGCAGAAGAAAAAAGGTTTTCTTTCCGTTCTATATTATTCATCTATACATTATAATATTTATTTTATTTATTTTAGGATTAATTATGGAATTTTTTATACAATAATTGTATAATACCATTCGTGGTGATAAAGTAGCATTTTTTTATATTACATAATTCAACTGCTGACATGCCTCTTCAAGGTTTCCTGAGATAGAAGATTGACGTTTTCTAATCCAAATCTTCAATTCCTGACACAAATTATGAATGGGATTTAGATTTGGCGATTTATCGATGCAATTTTAGATTTTCACCTCTTTCATGAAAGTGATTGAGCGGCAAGAAAGAATTTTTAGTTTTTGTGTTCCAAGGCAAATTACAACCTGGAAAAAAACTTTCAGTCATCTTTTCCATCAAAATAACAAATCACTTGCATTCACTTCATATTCTCACACATGTATGTACACAAGAGAATTCATATCCAAATTACTTGAAATTCTACGTTGGCAAAAAAGAAAGCGAGAAAAAAAAAGTCCCACATTTACTATTTGAACTATCCTACTGCAGCCGAGTCTTTAGCTGTAAATGAGAAAAATATCAATACTGTAACACTGTATGGCTTTACAACAAACAGGTTCCCAAGTGATCTATCCGATTGGATGGTTTAGCAATCGATTGAATCTTTGCTGGACAATATTTGCACCTGTGCAAGATTAGTGAGTAAGAAAATCCTCTGGGGAAATACTCAATTCACAATTCACATTTAAGGAAAAAAACAACAACAAATTCTATCCGGTCCAGCGCTCTTGGACAAAAATTAACCCCCCTGACAGTTTCAACATTTGTTCTAAGTACAGCTGCATCGGAAAATTGACAGGAATGAATAAAACAAAGAAAAAACGCTCAATGTGATTCTTTTAAATAGGAAAATACATTTCCATCAAATTCTATCTCATAACAAATACATTGCGTTACTGGTAGTTTTACCCTGGGGACAATAAAGATTTATCAAGCATGAAAGAGGGCTTACCACCATGGGAGAGGAAGAGGTTGAAATTTACCCCGTGATATGATCAATGAAATAAGAACCAAGGTCATGAATTTTCTCCTGTCACCTAAATGAATGTACTTTATTATGAATTCACTCTGGAATTCATCGAAAAGATTATATTCTCTTCCATCTCAAATTAAATGGTTTCATTTCATCACAGCTTCACACAGACAGCCACTCGACAATAGTGAGCAAAAATTAAAGATTGATAGGCCCTGAGCGAGACTTGAACTAAGGTCCGATTTAGAGCTGTGTACAATTGATGGGAGATCAAATCTACCAACTGAAATCACAGTTTATCTATCCCTGGTTATTATATACCCTTTTTATCAACATTTCTTTTTATCAAATAAAACATTCAAACATTGTCAATTTTTTTCATTAGTATTTTGTTTTATCTTACATGCAATACTTGTTCATTTATGGCAGCAAGTAACCAGTGAATATTGCGATAAAAAGCATCTGTAATTTTCAGAAGGGAAATAGAATGCAAATAAGAATTATATCAAAACTTGAAAATCTTAAATGATGAAAATCAGGATAAGCAGCCTTATGTGAAATCAGTTTTCCCTGTTTTTCTATGGCTTATAATTGTTACATCATATACGCACATACACACATACATACGATCGGAAACACAAACAAGCACACACAAAAGCACTCTTATGAACGAATGAATGCACACACTACCAATGTATACATATGTATACAGGAACAAGAGAAAAGGAGAAAGAAAGAGATAGAAAGGTCGCTGTGTGTGTGTGTGTGTTTGCATGTGTATGCGTGTCTTTGTGTTTGTGTGTATGTTTATCTTTAAGGGGCTAATTTGGGAAATTGATTCGTGGTATATTTCATTTCTCATCTTTGGACATCATTTGGACCTCTTCCCTGTCTTTATGGGCTTAGTAGACACAGAGAACTTCTATCGTCTTTTCTCAGCCGAACGTCGATCAATTCACATGTTAGTTTATGCTTCTCTACTTTCCGTTTATTGACTAATAAATTTTCATAAGTTTATTTTTTAGTATGGATCCATTGTTACAATTTTGACTAAATTTTATACAAGATCAGTCCCATATTGTTGTCTCTCGTTCTATCGTTTATGAGTTTTTCGACGTCTCCCTCCGCCATTTAGTTAGTTTTCCTCTCATTAGACAACAATAAACGAAATTAGTCTCATTTTTCAGAAATGTTCACAATATACCTGCCAAAAATCCTACGACTAATGAAAAAAACTTATTAGAAAAAACAAAGATAATGTAGGTTTTCTTGTTCAGGTGCTTAAGGGAAATTCTAGGAAGTTTGGCGACAGAATTAATCAATGGAGGAAATCCTGTCGTTGTCAAACAATGTTGAGGGTAACAAAAGACAGAGTAGTTATAGAAATGGTTTTAACGATAATACCATTCATAGTCAGGAATACGTCGAGTCTTTACAGCGAAACATAAAAAGAAAAAAATCGGGTTAAACTATCTCAGATGCCGCTAGCTTAATATCAGTGAACTGAAGAGGAGTATGGAATCCCTTCCGACATATTCAAGCCTTTGGTTCCATAATCTGGCATTTTGAGGCCAACGACAGTTACTTGGCAATACCAATCTCCTCCAAATAAAATCAGATAACTTGGTGACTCTGTCAAAGAATGTTTCATTTCCTGACTACCGTATTCTTCTCAACGATCGTAGAATGCCATCGATAAAACATTGGTGAAACATATTGACGTTGGACAGAACGTTGGAAGAGACAGATTTACACCCTCCAAAAGATATGTATTGCTGAGCTTAGTGAGATTCGAACTCGTGCTGTTTCTATTCACTACCGTCAACGAGTTACTATCTGTAAACAACAGACATAGAATGTATTAATTAGAATTCAACATTACGCAGATGGACCTCGCAAACATAGACGTCTAAAACTGAATATATCAGTCGAGTTTTGATATTGAAATGAATTAAACCTTCAATAACGGCCCATGAAAATCACCCAATAGACAAGCAGAAATAATGAAAAGTGGTTGGATTGAAAAAAATATACACCGTTGTAAGATGAATTATTCATATATTGGGAGAAAACCTCTATCTTTTTTTAGTGTTATATAACACCTGCAAGTACGCAGAAAATAATCGTCTCAGTTCAAATAATTGCATAAAGAAGCATAAACTGATGTTAGGTCGTGTTGGACATAATTAAGAACTATTATGACTCAAGGGCAGTTCCATGTGAAAACCTGAGTAGTAAAAGAACATAAGAAACAATTCATTTGGGATGTCTTGTAACCAAATTCTATTAAATTTTTTCCTACTCCTTTTCAAATGCTTATATAACCATATTAGGAGAAGTAAACACGGTGGGCTAAATCTATATGTTTGTAGGTTGTCCATTAATCTCAACATTGAATATCTGTTCACAGTCCCCCAAACTTTTCAAAGCAAAATGTCGTCAAAGCTAGACTAAGAAGACTGCATGTCAAGGTAAAGATGAAGTGTTCTCATTTTCTTTGCCTCGAGTAAATTATCGCATGTCGTTGGGGGTAAAAGGACACAATGCTATTCACCGTCAATACAATTCCTGTAAAAGAATGATCTTGCCCTGAAGCATGATGTGATTATTTCCTTAACTCGTTGCATCGGCAAGATTGTCCTAAGACCAGCGCAACGATTGAATGGGGCTTTTTTCAGACATGGAAAGAAAGCAATGTGACTATTCCTTTTAGTGCTTTCATTCCGATTTCTCTCGATATATATATATATATATATATATATATATATATATATATATATATATATATATATATATATATATATATATATATATATATATATATATAAAGAACCGGGCAAAAACATTGGATGACCTGCTTCTATTTTTTTTTCTTGCAATCGTTTTACTTCAGTTTCTTTTGTAGAAACCCCAAAACAAAATATACTCTGATTTGGGCATGAAAATCTACTATAGTATCTAATAAAGCTGATGTTGATGGCCACTAATAAATTCCATGGAACGTTGTGAAGAGATGAAACCAATTGTTTGTACAACTGAATCACTTCGGGGAAGAGCGTCGGGGGAAACCTGAACAAAAAATATATACTGTAAGATCTTTCTCATGATGACGTCCTGTTAAGACAATGTCTTCCCTTTCAGTTACGCTGAATCAAGGAAAAGGGGCAAGCTGTTTAATAAGTGGAATAAAAAAAGCTTTTCTGAAACAAAATAGTATCATCGACAAAGCAACGGTACATGGGATCATGAAAAAAGTATGCATACACTTAATTCGTTTTTTATTGTCCTGAACTGATTGTATACGAGCTATGTTTTGTTTTTTATCTCAGGAATATATATATATATATATATATATCAATCATCATCGTCATCATCATCATTAATACTAATAATAATAATAATAATAATAATAATAATAATAATAATAATAATAATAATAATAACAACAACAACAACAACAATAATATAATCAACGAACCTTCCAGACAACCTATGTATAAATCTTATATCCGGATTCATTGGTAAGTTTCATTCGGTTCATTTTCATTTCTCTGTACATATCCATCTAAATAAAGAAATAGTTATTATTTTTAAGATTGATAGGAATGAGCAAATGGAGATATAGTGCTGTGGAAATATATGTACATAGATAGATAGACAGGGAACTGTTGTCTTCTGACGGTGTTCCATTAGCAGTGAACAGAGGAAAATTTCGATTTGAAGTAAAAAATCAGTTTAATTCATATGGCTGACATCGATGATCATTGTTGAATCCTGTATATGGAATAGAGAGAGGAAAAAATTCTTTGCAAACAGTTTTCAGTACTGGATGCCCTCTAGAATGGTGATGGTGAGAAGTTGAAAAGAAAGGAAAGAAAAGTTTCTGCAAAATCTTCTTCATAACAAAATGCTGGTAGGAGCTACCCATTTCTCTTAGTAACGCGAAATCAATAGAAATGGCTCGGTAATTGTAGTGAAGTGTTGAATGAATGAAGTGAAAAGACTTTTTTTTTTCTTATAACAACATCAACAAAAATTGCGTGATATGGACATCTTAAAAGACTGGGGTTGACTATTCGACAGCAGGTGTTTTGAGTGATAAAAAAACAAAGGGATAAAAGCCACGGGCATTTGCATATAGGTCTTTTCTATGCATGCAAGAAATGAATCCATGCACACGTAGACAAAGAAATCACACTCGTATATATTTTGTGTGTATATATATATATATATATATATATATATATATATATATATAGAGAGAGAGAGAGAGAGAGAGAGAGAGAGATAGAGAAAGGGAGGGCAAGAGGTATGTTTATGCGTGCACAAGCACACATGAACCCCCCATATATATATATATATATATATATATATATATATATATATATATATATATATATATATATATATATATATGGAATTTCATTTCCTACTTGGCTATGGTATATAAGCCATGCCTGTTTTATGTTATAACACTCATGTATACATCAACTAATAATTTATTCTACTGGGAATATGGAACAAATGTGTTTCGGTCAAAATGTCTATATTTTTGTATTATGGAATTGAATAAAGCTATAAATAAGGGGAGATACGAGACATTTCAAACATCAGTGTTTGAATCAATCAATGCTTTGTCAGACACTAGACTAGTCAAGGATTCGGTTCTACTTGAGGTAAACGTACCCACAATTATGGACCAGGGACTTGGTTACATAATAGTCGTAGTGTCACTCCTACCCGGAGTAATAGTTGCCTGAAATATTTATATTACATAGAAACAAATATTTATTTCAAGATCTCACAAAATGTTAAACGGTGAACTTACTCTTCATTGTAGTAACCAGAAACGGGTGACGAAACAAAACCGGTTGTCAAATAGATAAATATCCAAAATTTATCAAATCTACTGATATTACGACCCTTGGAAGCAAGGGAATCTTGAAGATAATTGCTAGACTCTAACATGGGCTCAGATTCATTGAGCGTTTAATTGAGATCAAATTTCCTCTTAATATTTTTTGAGATCAGTTGAATGACATCTTTATGACTGAAAATATTCGTTCAGGTTTTGATTGAATCAAGTCATGCTGGACAGAAAGTTTGATTCACTGATCGCCTGATAAGTTTAATTTCAATGATTTCTGAAACTACTCCTGAAGTAAAGACGTTCTCAAATTAATACAGAAATATACCCGAAGCAGACTGAATTAAACTTGTGTGTATCAAGAACGTAAACTAAAATAAATATTCTAAGGAAACTGATTCCATCTACCTTGAGAAGCTGTTTGAATTTTTATTTCAACAAGGAAATTGAAATTGGTTGCTTCACAAAGAATATATCCATGCGAGTTTCTGGAAACATACTATATGCATCAAAAATATGAAATAGAATGTTATAAACGAGTAGAAAAATTCAGTTTATTCTGGAAAGATCTGTTGACATTCTGACATTCTTATTTCAATGAAGAAATTGAAATCAAACTAACTCAATCATTTTTACGTGATATAATTTGGTGCTGAGGTTAACAAGATGTATGAATTACTTTTATATATATATATATATATATATATATATATATATATATATATATATATATATATATATGAGAAATGAAATGAAAAAAAATTATATGGCAAAATGAATGACTTTTGATGAAGATGAATAATCTTGCAAATATCACATAATGATTACTCAAAGCATACAGGCACAACATTGACAAACTCTCTCATCAAGTTTATCTAGCGCACTTGCGTATATGATATTTGGTAGATATGATATCTGTCTTTGAAATTATCAAACACTCTTATATTAAGGATAGCCTGTTTACAGCAACAGAACCTCACTTTCATTTGAAGTGCACATCTTGGACCCTCACACATCCCTCACACATCCACTTCTGCGCCCCTTCCACTTTTCAAAATCAAGCTTAAAACTCAACTTTCATTCTTCTGCAAATGTTCGATTGCATATCGGTAATTGCTTTTACATACAGTAGTTGTAATTTTAGTAATATTATCCTGAATCACTTCTTCAGTAGATGAAGCATAGTCAGACATTACATAATCTTTACCATTGTATCCATCGAACTTAATCATTTGATTGTTTTTACCAAACTTATTCAGACCGTTTATCTATAACAGTGATTGAAATGCGTAGATTGGAAACGGAGGGATATCGAAGAAGACTTGTTTTTTTCCGTCAGCATCCTCAACACATTGTTTCACGCAGAAAACAAAAAAACAAACTCATTTCAATTGGTTTTCACGCAAGCAGATAAGTTTTGATTTGTTATTTCGACGGACACAAATAACCTCAAGTGTTGTCTTCCCATGGGCAGTATTGGAAAAGAAATCGGAGAGAAAAATCATTATCGATTATAACAGGACGTCAACAATGATTTACAGACAAAGAGTAAATATAAACAAAAATTTTAGTAGTATTAAAATGAAGTTGCTTTTCGTTATTCTTATGTAACATTATTCAAATTTCATTTATCAGTGAAATATTTCCTGTGTTTTTTCCAAATGATTGAATCAGAAAAATATGTTGAAATCAAAATACAATATTTTTATTTGACACTATTGGTGTTGGAAGCCTGTGAAAATCGCAAAGAATTTTGATTATATTATTCTCCAGGAAAAGTTTATTAGTTATTTTTAATAATAAAATAAAGTCTTAAAAGTGAATAAACAATTTTACATTGAACGACGATAATGATTGGATGAAGCAGAGAATGGAAGATGCTGATTATGATAATTATTCAGATCGGGGGAATGGGAAATGCTGAAACTGAAAAAAAAACCCCAAAAAACAGACGATCTAACGGACCTTGTATCATAGATATTTTTTCTTTGCTTCGAGCAGATCTATGGTAAACAATCAACAGAATTTCTTATAAAAAAACTTTTTTCTTTGTAAAATAATAGCTTCATTATCAAACTATTCAAGTTTTTCTCCAGATATTTCTCTGAACTTGGACAGCTTTCACGGAAAAATTCGTATTATACCCTGAAAGAATGATTCTGATTTGGATTCATTTAATTCTTCAAAGATTTTTCTAGAAT
The DNA here is from genome assembly GCA_963457665.1 of Thysanoteuthis rhombus. NCBI lineage: Eukaryota > Metazoa > Mollusca > Cephalopoda > Oegopsida > Thysanoteuthidae > Thysanoteuthis > Thysanoteuthis major. The sequence continues at coordinate 18,498,962 of OY735219.1, read as the reverse complement.
ATATATATATATATATATATGTATATATATATATATATATATATATATATATATATATATATATATAGAGAGAGAGAGAGAGAGAGAGAGAGAGAGAGAAAGGGGGTGAGAGAGAGAATGAGTCTGAATTCGTTTTTTTTTTCTAGCAGAGCTCAATTCTTTGGGTAATCTTTCACCTGCAAGCATTATATAATATTGTTTTTATCAAAGCTTGTTGACTATTGCTGATTTTGCTCTCAATTGTTCTCTAGGGTTTCGCCATTCCAAAGGACTATTCAGCTCAATGGTTAATAGTAGCCTGCGGGGTCAATTCCTGCAAGAGCTCAAATTTTTACAATATTTACGCTATCTAGGCCGAGCTATTCATAATCCATTATCCATGAAAAAGGAGTTCCAAAGAATTCTTAATAATGCAACACAGTCATGAATATCATAACATTAATCAAATTTGATAAAAAAATGATTTGTTTAATGGATCAAAAGGTATTAATTGTTTCAAATAATTTGATTTACAATGTTCTCACTTTTTTAGTTCTATTCTTTTTTTAAAAAAAAAAAAATCTTTTTTTTCGAATTTGCATTGTGTGGTAAAGGTTTTTTACTGCAATGTATTATTCTATTTTATTTTGATATTTTTCAAAGTTTCATCCCAACCCTCTTTGGCAAAGTTCATAGCTTGGTTCACTTATTCTGTGTTTAATACCTATTACCCGTTATCATTTGTTTTTTTTATTCAATGTTTCATGATTTTTTTTCTCTCTTTTTTAATCTCTATTGTAGCATTTATTTATTTCTTACTCTTTTTAATTTTAGTCATTCTTAGAGTATCTCATTTCCCCTGACGACCTTCGGCAATGATGTTTGACTCTGAATAAAGTGATTTATTATCATTCTAGGGGTTGTTGTTAGTTTGATTTTTATCGGAGAAAAGATACCATATATATATATATATATATATATATATATATATATATATAGAGAGAGAGAGAGAGAGAGAGAGAGAGAGAGAGAGACTACCACACTATCAAAGTCCGTGTAAAGCATAAGGAAATGAAAAATAGTGAGAAAAATTACATAAATTCCATTTAATTGTATTGGGAATCAAGTGACTGAAGTCACACCCCAAAAAATACCGAGAAAAATTCTTTTAAATTGTCTACTTTTCAAAACTGTATAGTGTTCAACTTATTCGTTCGACATATATAATAAGACACATACTCAATACAAACTGACCGTAGAAAATAAAGACACCATCTACAAAGCAACTGAGAAAACTGAAGAACATCCGAAAAACATATATGGGAGAGGCTCAAAGCCTGTGAAAGGACAAATTTTCCAACTTCAATCAATCGTTCTTCAATATAAAATACAATATTTTGATTGAACTGTCCAAATACACCTGAAAAGTAAAGGGAGAGTACAAAGCACCAATAATCTGAAAAAAAAAAACTGTACCATACAACAATATACCCCAAAAATGCAACCTCTGGGAAAAAAGGAAAAAAAAAACAAGTCATAATCTTATATTAAGAAAATAACTAATTATTGAACGAGAAGAAACAAACTCATATTTAGCATACCCCTGAACGAATACCTGCTAAAACGATACAACCAATAAAATGATAACAAAAACTACTAGTACATAGCAAAACAAAATACTAAAATGTATAATTGAACGTATACTGAAAAAATTAGAAATTAGTTTCACTGCAGTCTATGATCAAGAAACAGGTATTCTTACATTTTTATATTGAAGGAGTCCCAAAATCAGCATTTGTTTTGGCAGCATTTGCATTTGTTTGTTAAATCATTTCGGGAGAATTTGAAGAATTGTAAAATTGAAGAAGAGTTAATGAAATAAAAATCCTTTATTTTATTTCGACATGGGCCCAAATCCCCTGAAAAAAAACATTATATTATCAATTTTAATCGACGTGGTTGTGTCGTTATTCCAGTCAATGGATACCTTTTTTCTGCTCAAAAGATTCGTATTGAATGAGTAAAGTTCAATGTTTCCTTTATTTTATGAACAAAGCAGAATACTTTTCACGGAGGATATATCGGAAAAAAATCTTGCAGATTTCTGACGTATTTCATTTTGTATAAAATATATCGAAAGAGCTTTGTCTCGCATAAAGTTGAATAAAAACAATGTCATCAAAATCCAGCAAATTGTGCGTCTGAATAATACAAATAAAAGCTTCCTACTTCAGTGATAAATCTGTTCTCATTCTGGTCAAAGATACACTTTTTCCCATGAATTAATTAATAGATAAGTTTACACCGGCTAAAAACGTGACAAAAAATTTGACAATATCTATTATCTGCATTATGAATTATCTAAGTATTCAAATGTCTTTTGAGCCAAAGATGCTGAGATGTGCATCAAGAAGAGGGAATAAGGGCATTCCCCAAATCAGAATGCCTTTGACCACATGGTCATTCTGATAAAAAATGTCTGTAAATGATTCCTATGCTTTTCGATTAATTTTGAAGGCAAGTATATCAAACCACCCCTCAAAACGTAATTCGATGTAATTCCCTTGTGCGGATTGAAAGTGAATAAATCAGGAATGTATAAATGCATTTGTAGGAATATGTGCTCAAGTAGGACTACTACGTCTTATCTGAAACTTTTTTCTTACCTTTCACTCTCTCCATTTGAATCAATGTTGAGGAACTTCGTTTCGACGCTAATTGAACGCAATATTGTCATTTAGCAGACGAAGCTTTGTCTCCACAAATATGACTCTTCAGTGTTCGCTACAAAAAAGTACATCGCTGAACATATTTAGCAAATATTCCATAGAATATCTGAACTATTTGATGGTGAAAAAATGAATCTTTCAAGAGTTAGGAACATCCTCCATATAATTAGATTTTAGAAAGATCATGAATGCAAATGTGGACAGATTACTAAGCCTGGAAATATTTTTTAAAAATGTGAGAAAAAAAATGTTTAGAAATCAGCATGAACTAATTGCAATGAACTTGATAAATCATTTCTTCTATTTAATTAAAATACCACGGACATCGAGAAATGCAATTAAGCAGTGAACATTAATTTCGTAGGAAAATAGAGAAAATTAAATGGGAATTAAATTTTTCATAGGGAACAAAAGTATTTATATTGTAATTGAAAATTGCACGCGATAACTGGTGTATTTTTAATCAAATATTTTATGAAAATAAATAAAAGTATTCATATAGAAATAGGAGGTTGCGTTTGATGGAAGTTTTTCTTGGAAATATCTCATAGAAATATGAAGGTATATGTATAGAGAGAGATATATAATATTGATTTTTTCAGAGGTTTTCATTTCAAAACATTTTAAAGAATATGAGGCTATCCATATAACAAGTTGAGATTATATTCGATGAGATGTTTTTTTAAAGATATTCTTGATGTAAATAATTGAGGTATGTATAAATGAATAAAAGTTATGATCGATGAGGAGTTTTCACTTGGGCACATCTGAATGGAAAATGATAATTTTTAGACAAAAATAGAAATTTGCTGATGGTTATAAGGTTTGCATCGTCGATATACATCACCCAAATTCAAGTCATACACAGAGTAATTAATACATAGGCTTTTATTCCATACTTTTTCATAATTTTTCGGAAACTTGTGTCTGATTGACAGAATTCAGAATGAAAGACTTCAAAGGGAACATTTATATATAAGTGTGAGTTTTTCTCGTACCAAATGAATTGAGATAATACTTTAATCAAATGATCGATGTAACATCAATCCCTATCCAATTGAAAGAGAAAAACTCAATTACATGCATTCTTAACACTTTTCACTGAGGCCATGTTGTAAAAATTCAAAGATATTCTTTAGAATTTAGAATGGAAAGTTAGATAGTATTGATAATAGTATCAAATAAAGGAAAGAAAAGTTGATCCTTGGATCGTCGTAAATCCTGTCATTATTTTCTTTTTCTGGTTTTCACGATAAGGAATGTATCCTTTTAAAAATCGATTTATCATTTCGGTATCTACATAAAAATCCTAACATTTCTAGTGTATCGCCTGGGAATGATTTTTCTTGGCTTCATACCAGAATCTAGTGGCACAAACTAAACGCACACAAGTCTAACATGTTTTCTTTGAATGATTAAAATTTGATTTACAATGTTCCTTATGCGAAAATGTCAGTTGCTCATAAATAATCTGTATCTTTTATCAACATTGTATACCGTCTACCTCGTATGATGCAGGCAATAAAAAGCCTAGATACCCCCTTCGATATAAATACAAAATTCCCAGTTAAGTCTTATAATAAGTATTCTAATCCAAACATACTGTGACAAGGGCATCAAACAAAAATCTTTTGGGTGTTATTCTTGATATTCATCAGGAGTTCAGTCACACTAGCATACAATAAACAGGAGAAAAATCATCAGATTCACTTTTCTCAAAGCCTTTTTCTGTCCGTACGCATGTACTTAAATACGAATAATATTACTACAAAACTCCTCTCAACTCATGATAGCTAGCTACTAGTGTTAGTCCTAGTATTAACTTGTAACTACTTAACTGACGTTTAATTACATTGTATGGAAGGTTGCTATAAGCGTACCAAAATACCAGTTTAATTGCGTTGTCAACGGGCTTTTCTAGTATCAATCTTTCAAGCAATTTTGTACTAATATCCGTAATGAAAAGTTCATTAATTGAGAAACCATGATTTTTGCTTTTACAGAAATTGTGATGACAGATACTGAACACTTTTATTGAGATAAGCATACCATCATCTGAGGACCGTTAAAATGGAGGTCATTGCTTCAAATGGGTAGTATTATGATTAAAGATTTACCGTTTCTGTTTTGTTTTTTTATATATATCTGTCTACACTATTTTCAAAAATGGACGTTTTATATACAACAGCCTAAAAAAGGTTCGAATGAGGTGGAATTGGTCCTTAGAAGATTATGCGGCACCTATCCTTTGAAGTCGGGGAATTCGTCTTTGAAATTTTTGACTTGCACAGGTCGCTAATGTGAAGTATGCTCCTCACTGATCGACAGTGGAGGCTAAGGCGAGAGGAGGTGTATTTATTTCTCAATTTTTCTACCACGAGAGGTGCTTGATTTTTCTACAAATGTATGCACGAAAAAAAAATCAGCCGTTGGCACAAAGTTTAGCTTAAAAGATTCCTGTGTCTTTTCAAGTTTTATTTTGTTGGATGGTTCACACTCTTGTGAGCAAGGGTTAATTTTTCATTTTTTCCGAGGTTGTCTTTCATCATCTCTTCATATTATTTTTCAAATTCCCTTTGCATGTTAGAACTGGGATTGAATTTTGTTCAATCCCCTTTGCAATACAGGACTGTGAATGAGATAACAGTCAAGGACAAAGTTTGTTTAGTATCTTTATTATTATTATAGCGATATGTGTGTATACATCCATTAATTCTTAAGGTAAAAGACCTGTGTTTATCCCCTTTGAGTCTGATGCTGTTTTTCTCAAATCGAAAAAAAAAACTCTTAATGTATAGTTATTTATTAAGTGTATCACTAGTCTGGCATGAGATCAACACATTGGTGCACTCAGTAAAATCAAAGCCACGAAACTAGCGATCTGGTTTCTGAGGAGAGTTTGTTCATTATTAGGCTTTATTAGTCCCCCTTGATTATCTTCGAGGACTATCTACACAGGGACTTGGCAAGTATTGTGAAGAACGCAATGAATACAAAACAATCCATTTAATCGTAAAGGAGCCTTGTTTCTAAATGTTGGAAAGAATTTTGCACTTCCCTAACCCTCAATGCACCACTGTTGAAGCAGAAGAAAATTTAAGTGCAATTTCCCATTCAAAATGATCAAACGCAACTATTGGAAGGATCCAAGAGAGCTCCTTCAAAGAGAATTGATTAAAGGAGGCAGAACAAGAAATAGTCGTTGTTGGGTCTCTGGGGGTAGCAAAACAATTGATTCAAAGCAAATGGCAACTATTGAAAGTGAAGCTCGCAGAAGATGCCTTCAAAACTGGCCAATCGAATGATGAAATACCTTCAAAATTGGCCAATCAGCCAATCCGAAGGAATTCAATACTGGGCTGTTCTTGCCAATAATTAATCAACGTTCGTCCTGCAAGCAACAGAGACAGAACAAATGTAATGGTGGATAGAACAACCACAACCAGCAATGCATGTCGACAATGACGAAAAAAGTTAGGACAATTTCCTCGATTACTAAAAAATTACCAAGTCTTTAGCCATCGGCAAGTGAACTGCAACAGAATGATGAAAAAGACTTTAACAATTGAAATGCCTTTCAAGCAAAAACTTCAATAGATGTGTTGGCTTTTATTTTCACTGACAAAAGAATTGCAAGTTTGAACATTTATTCCAACAATTTTCTATTTTATCCTTTCTTTTGTCACAATTGCCCTGTTTTGGATTTTTTTTGTTAAAGTATGATAGCAATTCCCCCATTTTCTACATTGAAAAAAAAAAGAATCTGTGATTGTAACGTGTATCAATATTAGAAGAAGCAGAGATGGAATAGATAGATAGTTTTTGTGATTCTATCGCACAGACGTACGCACACATACTCAAACACTCACACACATATAAAAATGTGTGTGTATGTGTGTTTGTGCTTTTTCAGTATATATATATATATATATATATATATATATATATATATATATATATTTAAATATTTTTCTTCAAAACGTATATTATTCAGTATAATAGCTTCCTTGTCAGTGCACTAAATATAATACTTCTCAATTAAAAATACCGATTTAACATTATACAATTATTCATTCCAATTCACCTTTGCTTGGATGTGACCCTGAAGATTTTTGAAAAAGGATAATCCTTCATGATAGCAGAACTGTTTGGTTGGCTGTTATGACTTTGACCCAGCTAATACGCTATGTCGAAAATCTATGCAACAAACTTCAAAGTTCATAAATTAACAAGATATTCAAGTGATTGAACGAACGACATCCAAACAATGATTACATCATACCAGAATTTTCAGCCATACGATTTGTCCTATAAAACATGCCATTATTGGACTAAAGTTCAATTCCCACTCCTTCTTATCAAAGGCACAGAGTACAGACTGTTGCCATTAAGGCCCATTAAGCATGAAAAATATTAATACAATCATATGCCTATTGAATTTGAATCGGTAAATAGTATAACTGTATTTTTGAATCTTTCTCTTTTTCATTGTTTTAGATAACGCAGGAAAGCTTAATGTATAAGAAAACTGCCATAAGTTTCCAAAATCTACATAATTTCAACTGAAAAGCGTGCAGGGATGAGTGACATAAATTTTCTTTGGCCCCTGAGCTCACAATTACCAAACTTTATAAATGATCGACGTAAAGAAGAACCTTTTTTGCGTGCATCATAAAAAACTAGTACTCTGTCAACTTTGGTGTTCTCCCGGAAGAAAAAAAAGATATAAGAAATTCTCTCGACATTAAATTCCAACTGATACAAATGTACCATCCTTAAACTCCCGACACACTGTTAAGCAGCAACCACCAGTTTCCCAACATCTTCTCTGATAGGTCCTACTACCGAGTGTGAATGCACCAGTTTGACAGCACAAAATGAATCATGTAGCTCCATAATTCCTTGATAAATATTTTCTTCATTTTCAGCTTCCATATTTGGAAAGATAATTAAAAAATTTGTCCAGGCCCCAGCCATGCCTCTCTTCTCCATGATGGTGTCAGTTTGCATTGGAGGAGTTCATGCCTTCGTTGATGTTTGGATCCCATCTCCCAACTATCGAGCACAACAAAATCAATAGAAGCAACTCGAAACACCTTACTTAGAATGATAAATTCCAGGCTAATGTCTCATAAGAATTGGATCAGTGACAGAACTGCCTGATTTAAATAAAGAAATTCCCCGTTTCAGACATAACCATGACATTTATGTTTTCCCTGACACTTGGACATAGTTTACAGAGATAGGATCAGAAAAATGCAACTGGCAATATTAGTCCAAACTCAGCGTAGGTGAATACGCTTCACTTCAAACATTTACCGTCGGGAATAGCATTAAACGATTTTTTTTTATCCAGCAACAAAAAAGTTCAACCACTCGTCCAGCATCACAAGAGTCTTGGGACGTATTCCCAGAAAGTATAACATGGAACCAGCGATCTGCGTTCAAAGTATGACTGTGGCAATCCATGTTCATGCATTATTGTCTTCTTGGAAAGGCGGAAATCTTCCCTCCAACAATGAGTAAGTAGCAGCGGAAGTATGTAACGGCACTCTGATTGCTTAATTCTATTTTCACATGACCCAAAACTAATCAAAATGTAGGTGTTGAGAGAACTTGAGATGTGGGACGACCAGGGATTGATGTTATGGCTAGGTGGGTGCTTACTCTTAATTTTGAAGAAGAAGAACGAGTACTATAATATGAGGCTACACAAGAAACGGTACATAATTGTATAAGAATCAATATATTCATTTGGACAAAGTTTTTTAAAGGATATGAGCATATCTGTTGAGGAAATATTCTCTATTTCACAGATGTTTTGGTGCTTACTACCTATCCAGTGGATATACAGCTCCACTCTACTGTGTCTCAGTCGGTATCATTGAGAGCTAGAAGACGACATCTAGGTATAATGTGGTCGACCATGTCTGTTAGATTATCACAGAACCTGCATTAGGGGTAGCATTATTTTTGATAATGCGCACTCTATAGTTCCAGATGAAATAAAATTCTGGTCAACGATGGAAGCCTCTCTCTCAGTTTTTAACCCTGAACTTTGTAGTCACTGATTGGTTTTGATATTATCTTCATCGGCATTTCGGGTGCAAAGTGGGTATCTCTTCTGCAGGAAGATCTCTTCCCAGTGTTCTTTAAATGCTGATATTCTCTGTCGCTTGGCAATAGTTTTTTTTTTTTTTGTAGAATCTTTTTTGGCAACTTCTGGCGCTATTTGTGTAGGGGTGTGTTAGCTTATTTCAAGCATCTTTGGGTTGCAGCAAAAGCGCTCACTAATTTACCAACAATCAACCTATAGGGATCGTAAGTGGATATCTAATAGAATTTTATACGATTCGATAACATAATATAAAGGAAAATTAATTAGCCCACTCGATATGTGTTGGAGAGTTATTATCGACAAATGGTGATAATGAAGATAGGTACTCTGTAAAATTTGTTTAGTCGGATATCTGACTATTATTTCCCCTATTGACACTGAAATATAAACCTGAAAAGTTGGACTATGTTATCTCTTGCTAAGTTTCATAAACTGAATGACCAATAGAATGACAATTGAAAATTGTTTGAAAGGAGTAGTGGCTGTGAAACCACTTGGAAATATTAATATTGTGTCGCAATATAATTCTCACATTATGGTATTGATGAATGGCCATACAGCCAAATGATTTAACTAATTTGGATAGCTATATCACTCTTTATTCATATGAAGTGGGGTATGAGCAATTAAGAGATCTTGTATCAGAAGAACCTTATGTGATACTATTTTCTCCTTTTTCTAACTTTTTAGCATATTTAGCTTCCTTCATCTAATTTCTTTGTAGGTTGAAATAACCGATACAAGGTCAAAAGTGTAGTGTGATCTGGAAAATAATAACAATACTTTACGAATAATTTTGCAGGACTTGTTTGCTAACCAGGGGTCCACAACAAAACACTGTTTTTTGAATATTATTCGTCATAAAAGCTACACAACGTGTAGAAAGCAAAACATTTGAAGTCCACATTTAAAGACAGTCCATGCCAAAGTTTGATGGACTGAACAAAGTTGTAGATGAATAAATAAATGTGGAAAAAACTTCACCGGTTGAATAAAGCATTTTTATAGCTGGCCCACCTCTGTATGACCTTTGAAAGATTTTAAAATGAGACATTGCCTATGAGAATATAATTACCGTAAAAAAAAATCATTTGTATTCAGGAGATTTATCTATTTCTTTTCACATGTATCAATTGAAACAGATTATTCGATGCGATGTGATTACTGGACAAATCTTACAAACGTGTCTGTGTTGAGCCTTCTAGCGTCTATTTTCTGCTGAAGGAAAAAAAATGAGATTGACTTTTTTTTGCAAGGTATCAGATGGGAGACAGGCTGGATGTATATGAAAGAAGGAAGAAACATAAGAAAGAAACACAAATATCTGCAGAAATGAGGTATAAATGGTTAAAAAAAGAAAGAAAGAATAGAACTGAGTGAAGATATTGAAAAGTACGAAAAAAAAGATACATTACCTATGAAAAGAAGTAAAAACAGGTGAAAAGAAAACACATAAATTGATAAAGGTCTATTTCTTACCATGTCACTTCACCTTCGCTGAATTTCGGAATTTGAAGCTTTTTTCCAGGATTGAATATCAAACATATGGTGGAGGGAAGGGGACAATCAAACCATAAGAATGAACAGGTGTAAATAAGATGCTTTTGTGTTGGGAGGAAAGCAAAACAATTTGTAGATATTGAATTCTGAAAAGAATGAGTTAGAAGGAAGTACAGTAAAAATAACAAAGATCAGCACGTTTCAAGGCATTCAATAACTCTTCAAAAGGAAGTCTCTTATCATTATTCGTCTTTTTCTCATTTGGCTTTGTGCCAGAATCATCGAAAGGAAACATCAAACAATATCAATATATTTTGATTGGGAAAAAGGAACAACATTGAACGAAATATAAATAGTTGTAAAGGAGGAGAAAACAAAAGAATAAGGGAACTACAGAAGATGGAGTGGAGATATTGAACATTGAAAATACAGGAAACGGCAAAGCTGACAATAACAGTAAGAAGGAATAATAAAATCAAAGGAACAGACAATCGACAACACAAAATGGCTCCTGTTAATTTTTCTAATGAATATAGCTTTCTTTGTCCCATGATCTAACGGGAATAAATTACAAAGAAAAATACCACGACAGGACGAAATATCCGTGATGCATTGGAAATTTTAGGGAAAATTCATGATGTTGATACGTTCGAAGAATCAGTAAGAACTTTGCAAACATGCAAAACGAGAACCGATAATCTATCTCTTTCAAAATTAAACTAAAATCAATCAAAGATATATCAGAATTCCATGTGAGTGGTTTATTCAGCTGTTTATTGTTTGCCAATCCTGAGCAAATACAACATCGCAAACAATTATTTCCTATTTTTTCACTTATGATTTTAATTCAAAAAAAGGAAAAACGTTGAAACGGGCCACATTTTATTTTATTGCCACTATGGAGCTGAATTATGGAACCTAACCAAGAGACAGATCCGCAAATTGAGGACCATGCAACGTGCCCATGAAAGATTTGTGCTAGGCCTCACATGGAAGACCACAAGACAGCACAGTACACCCAAGAAAAGACAAGAGTCAGGGAAATCATAGAATCCATTAAAAATCTCGAATGGTGGTGGGCTGGCCATGTTTCAAGAATGGCAGACAACTGATGGACGTCACGACTCACGACATGGATCCCCCGAGATCACATGTGCAACCGAGGCTGGTAGAATATTAGATGGAGAGACGAGCTAGACAAGTTCAGAAAGTTGAAAACTCCAAAATATGGAAGATTGAAAAAAAATATTAAATTGCTTTTTTTTTGGTCGTAGAGACAAAATTGCTGTTTCTTTTCTCAGCAGTACCCAATATGGAAACAAAAACTCATGCCCTAACCCTATCCAATGAACTCAAACCTAACCACTAACCTTGAAAAAACCAAGGATATAAACTTCATATGGCTATTTTTGTATTCTTATTCTAGATTTTTGACAGCGTCAGCCATCTTTTAGTTTGATCTGCGAACATCTGCTAATCTAACTTACACGGAACCTAGCTAAAAGGATGTAGAAACTGGCCATTCGAGTGAAAAGATGAGCTGTATTGATTCGATGATCAAATTGTTTGGAAATATGAGCAGGAACCATTGCAACAAATTCAGCTTCCATTCGACGTAAAAAGAGAGAAAAAACCGATATCCTTCAAATCAGTCATTGAAATGCATCGAATCTTACTAAATATCAAACTTTTTACCAAACTAAGCTGGGCAAAATTGATAAATTGGTGATATTGTTTGATGTCTGGGATACAATGTCCTGAAACAAAGCAACTGTGATGAGTACCGAGTGAACTTGTTGTGCATCTTTGTGTCCAGTATATTTGGGTATTCCGTTAAAACATACACCTCTTCATCCCTTCTGTATGTAGTTGTGTAATCTTATCTTCCATTTTCGAATACAAGTTAAAGCAATAGTTTTAAATGTATTCTCTAAAAATAGTCAGGTTCTTTCCGAAACAAACAAAAATCACAATAGGAAAGTTTATGTAAATAAACGTTGGTGACGAAGGAGAGATTAGATGGGTAATACAGAAAAAAATCTCAAAGGGAATGGTTTGATGGTTAGATGGTTAGAAGAGAATTGATTTGAAATAAAAACAAAATATTTATTGAACAGGAAAAACCTTCGATGGGAAGAAGTGCTCGTTGTTTAGTACGAACACTTCCAACAAATAAAAAAATGGTTCTTTCCAAAAAGAACATTACATCAACTAGTCTAAAGTATATCAGAAATCATAAGTTATGATCATTAAACTGCTTTAACAAATTATTTGGGGAAATAACAAAATCATTGTTATATTCGATTTCATGACTTTTTTTTCTCAAATCTAAATAAAAAGAGGAAGATTCAAACTTTCAAGGTAATAATCTTCAGCATGATTATCTTACAGGAAATTGGTTGTACGTTGAATTCTCAAAAAGTAGATGATGTCGTACTTTCGAAATACTCATTCTGTGAAAAGTATCTTATCCGTCTGTTCCATTCATTTCTGTCTAATTTGTTTTTTGATGTATGACAATATGATTCGTGACATAAATTGAAATATTAGGTCACCTCATAGAGTAATGAACAGCAAGCTAGTCTCAGAAAACATGATTCTTTAGTGTCTTTCTCAGAGCCGACAAATTCTGGTAACATTGTGACGAATCAAACAATGAGGGAGAGATATATATGCTGCTACGCCACGAAGAGAAATTGCTGACCTTTACCAATGTAGTAGGTTCAAACCTTACCATTGGCCTCTGCATTGAACAGGAAATACAGAAGATATCAGGAATAAGGCTACAGAAAACAAAAGTAAAAAAAACTATGAGTTAAACAATGTGGATATTAAATTTGGTCGATTGTGAAAGAGATACACAAATTCATACATTGGTAAGATGCTGCAGTTCAGGAAACGATTTATTCGTGAAAAAAAGATATTTTATTGATCTGAAAGGGAATCATAATGATGAATGTTCAGAAAAATCAGTTGTGCAAAGAACTAATTTTGTTATCATTTTAATCAAAGTTTCGCTTACTATATATATATATATATATATATATATATATACGTATTTTTACATATATATGTATATATATATATGTATATGTGTGTGTATATATGTAGAGAGAGAGAGATAGATATATATGTATATATATATATATATATATATATATAGATAGATAGATAGATATATGTACATATATATACATATATATATATATACATATATATATTTTTTTTTTTGCTTAAAAATACATGCACATTCTTGCATGCATTCAGACTCTCGCATACACATATATATACATAAATATACAGACTCTGCTCATATATGCCCCTAACGTATGCATGTACACAACAACCTACTGAAAAAACTTTCGTTTCCTGTCCTCTACTTTCATAATAGAATATAAAATAAAATCCTTGATATTTAGAGTTTTATTGACCGACCTTATAGAAATAGCTGAACCACATCTGCCTCAGATATCTTAATTGGAAAAAAGTGTTGTCAATTTAAGAACCCTGCAGGTGTTTTAAGTTGCAATTCTTCCGTCCACATTAACCGTTTCAGATATCTTAATTAAAAAAAGTGTGGACATTTTGTGAATCCCGCAGGTCTTTCAACTTGCAATTCTTCTGTGCACATAAACTGTAGGTCTTAGGTCAGGCTTTTTCCGCTGATGGACAATGTTGTTCATTTGACAATATCGACCACAACAGACGAACAAATAAACCACCAGATGACAATATCATCTTCAATCCACCAAGTTACCAACGAACATTGTAAATATTTAATTAGTTTAACTCGTGAAAGTTCCAAATCGATTTGTTCCGTTGATTTTATAAGTACGAGAACATATTGATTAAATCCCACGGCTCTTAGGTTAAGTCTATAACCTTGATACATACTCCATGGTTAATAGTTCCAAACAGATTCGGTTCATAAGGTCTATCCTAATCACATTCACGATCATTTAATATCGGCTCTCAGTTTAAAACAAGAGAAATTCACTTTCGCAACTGTTACTAAAGTACTTGCTAAGAGTCCTTCTGTCGTGGTCTAGTGTCGAAGCCTGCGTATGTAATATAATTGTAGCCCGATGATTAACTATGATTGTGGTCTTATTTAGGATTATGATATTTTTCATGAATTTCAAAGAGCTGTATAAGATCATTCCATCGTAATGACTTTGATCATCATTCAGTAATACACTACTACTATTATTAATGTTTTCATGACTGTGATACATGTGCTTCTGGAAACGCGGTCTTTAGACTTGTTTTTGGGAAAAAGTAAAATTAAAGTCTGAATATTGCCGTGTAAAGAGTAATTTAGAGGTAAATTTGAAAAAAAAGGAGGTATCTGCCGAAATGTGACCAACATCAAGAACAAGGGAAAAAAGTATACAGTTTTCCGATTTGATTTGGTAGAGAAATATACTTTATGTAGATATCAAATGGAAAAATTGAAGTCAACCCAGAGTCACCACTTTCAATCTGCTTTTACACTTCCAAATGGAGGAAAGGGGTGACTTCATTCCCAATTGCCCAATTCTGATCATGTGGCTCAAGGTGTATTTAGTTAGCTGCTGGGTGCACAAAAGAGTGGTCTTAAGAACACTTAAGCCAACATACACACATTCAAGTATGTGCATTGGGATAAAACAGAGATTTTGCGGACAAATACACAGAGTGACACGTATAATAGTGTTTTATGATGCCACTTGCAGCTATAATACATGCATTACAAATATAAAAAAACATATATATATGAATATTATGAATGCATATTTATTGTACACATACATGGATGCATATGTGGATATTTGTTCTCGATAACCGTATCGCGGTTTACTTTTATCAAAATACAAAGCTTGTTAACATTTCTATTATTGAGCAAAAGATTTCTCAAGGAAAGTCCACATCCACCTATGTCAATAAGTATTTCTCTTTTTAGTGGAAAGAAACAGATGATATATGATTTGATTTGATGAAAGTTATGGAGTGAATGATTTTTTTTTATGGTCCGCACAAAATTAAGTGTTTCTCATGATTCACTTTTTATATATTTGACACAAAAAATCAATATATTTATTCTGAAGAGTTAATCTTTCTGAAAGGAAATTTTGGTTTTATTTGACGGACGTATCCGATTTTTTCCTTCAGGGTTTGGTTCCGATACACAATGTTCAAAAGTGGAATTCATCAAAAGATTCTTCGATAACAAACACATACTGTCCCGTCAGGAAACTGATACATGGTGTGTTTCAATCATTTTTTATGTTGCGATTGAACTATTTTACTTTCTTACGTGGTTCATTCTGTTGTACAACGTCTGATATGTATTTTTATGAGTTCAGATGATAGATCAAATGGAAGAAGACAGAAAAAAGTTCACTGGAAGAAAAATGTTGAGTGCATGTCCAAAACATAGCACAAAAATAGACGAGGGAAATAATCCAACAATAAAAAGAAAACATATCGATAAGTAGATACACAACCTGGAAATGTGATTGATTCTATTTTAGAAGTAAAAAATTATAGGAAAGTCAGAACTGTCACTATACATTAAACTTTCGATTGCGTTTTAACCTTCACCGTTTATAAATTTTGGTGGGACATTCCCAAGTTGATAACAAAACATAAGCAACTATCAGTGAATTAATCCTGAATTTAAGAACATTTTCCTCCCATAATCAACCCAACAATAAAATTTTATAATTTTGGAGATATTGTATAAACAGATCAGTGTGAAAAATGAATTTATGAAAGTAAAAACAAATGGAAAATATCTTTCAATCGAACAAGGAACTTTTTGGACAAGTCGTAAGATTCAGTCCCAGCTCTTTTACCGGTTATTAACGCTTTCATAAAATTATAATTCATTCGTTTTTTTTTTTCAGATATTGTGAGGACAGGCAGACAAAAAGTTATGATCGAATACATATACATTCAAAACGTTGACAGAAGTGAAGTGTAACTATTATTTTAATGGTATTCGCTGGTGAACAAATCCCCATTTAATGGAGCATATCATAGGTTCCTGTGAGTCCATGTGGTGCATATCGCAACGATGCAATAAGAGAAGTGGTTATCGATTTCACATGTGCAGTCCCATAACGCCACAAGTCATAATCAACTTGATTATTTAGTAAGAACTTCAACTCAATAAGTCCTGGTTGGGTTTGTTGCCGGGATACTTTTTTTTTGTAACAAAAACGTTAATGCAATCTTCATTTTTGCAGGATCCGTGCAGTATTAAATTTTAATAGAATACATCAACCGTTGCGTATCAAAGCTACATATGGGAATATCCTATTCTAGACATTTGAGAATAGGCTATTGGATAGAGTGCTTCAATTAATCCATTCATTGTGTAAGTATGATGTTTGACCGATCCACTCTTCGTCTTTCCTTGAGTGTACGTTACAGTTTGCAGTCTTCAGAAGTCACTTGATTTTTCTCCTGATTAGGGAATGAGTAATTGGATCGAGCAAAACACGTGAAGTATAGATATTAGTCGAAAACATGTAAGGCACACACACACACACACACAGAGGCATCTATCTATTTATCTATCTATTTATTATATATATATATATATATATATATATATATATATATATATATATATATATATAATTCAAGGACATAGATGCCTGATTAATTGTATAATATTTTTCATTCAGTCTCCACTCTAAATCATTGTGATATATATCATAAATATATATCATTTAACTGGAAAATTTATGACTGGCAGAATGTGATATCTGTAAACACAATTCATTTTGCAACATATTTCGTTTGGTACCGGATTAAACTCTGTAAAATATTTAAAAAAATAAAAATCATCGAAATGAATGAATGGAGGAAGTAGCTGTTGTGCAGGAATCAAACTTTTGACCACAAGGAAGCAGTCTCAACATGACTCTGCTCGACCGTCTTTGACGAAGACGAAGTAAGATGATGCAATCTCCAAAAAATGAGTATATACCAGCTGTGATAACCGCCATTGATAGGGTAAATAGGTGTTCTTTGTACATTTCTTCTCACACAACACAACAAATCAAAAAGAAAAAGGTTATTCACGCTATGAGCACATGAAAACGTACCTGTAGTGGAATTAATAGTCCAATGCGTAAGATAATATATATACATACATATTCTGCTCGGTGCGGGCTATGTCAAAAAATTATTTTAGATTCTCTGGCTGTAAACAAATTTAACTGTGCAGAAAGCCAGTGAGAAATTGTGGCTAACATCTTGGATATTTGCAAGGAAATACCAGAAATGTTCACTGGTGATTTTAAATGATTTTCAGCATTACCCATAGCCTTTGGCAAGGGTGAATGTACCCCTGTACCAAAAGTCATTTCCATTAGTACATCTTTTTCAAAAAATTGAAGAGAATGACAAAAGATGACCTCTGGTGATGTTTAATCACCCAGTGTCAACTCACTCACCTTTGATGGGCAGTGATCAGATGTGACAGTCTTTATTTGAAAATAACCCGTGTGACTAAATGCAGTTTAAATGTGTAGAATTATGGCTTCCAATTTCATATTCTGTCCACGATTAACCTAAAACATTGATGTCACATGGACGTGACACCAACCGTGAGAAAATATACGCTTGTGCTGAATTCCTGCATCGTCAGTGGAAAATTGTGTATTGACCTCTGAAATTCTCAGTAGAAATCACCGAATATAGACTTCTGGTGACCATAAATTGACCACTGATATCAGCCTTGCATAGTATAGATTGAGGAACTGACTGCTTTTCAATCCACACGCAAAGCAATCGGTCCGTGTGCCTTGTAGTTTTAGCAGAGGAGGGATCTGCATGAACAATCAAATGAATAAGATATATATATATATATATATATATATATATATATATATATATATATAGAGAGAGAGAGAGAGAGAGAGAGAGAGAGAGAGAGAAAGAGAGATCGATAGATTGTCAGGGACGTTGATCTAAGATGAAAATTAAAGGTTCTATATCAATGTCTCTAGATGTGTATCAATCAAACTCTAAATTCAAATTCAAAAACTTCTCAAAGAAGTATTTGATATAATTGAAACAGTTTGGTAATGAAACAACGATATAAAAAGAAACTACAGAGCTCATTTAGCTGAGAATTCTTCCGATGTTGTTGAGTAATAATTAATAGATCGATACGAGAATACATTTCAGTATCTTTCTCAAGCACACTCTCAATTACACAGATACTCAATCATGCTCTCATGTATGCATACCCCCACATATTGAGTGGCTTGAGCATGAAAAAGGCGAACAAAGAGTTCTTTTCTTCTTGGGATACATGCAAGAATGAGCTGAGATATAATCTGACTGGTAATTGAAACAAAATGTATGTGATATTTACTTATCTCTTTCTCGTAGTGTTTCAAAGAAGGAAAAAAAATTCTTTAGTGCTTTCTGTTTTGATGTGTTCATTCGTTGATAAGCTATCTTTGTTAGTTTGAAGAACCGTCCTATCTAACTCTTGTCTCTTAGATAAGAGACACATAAAGTCCAGCTTCAAAATAGAATAAATATTTGATTTGCAGCACCTTTTGTTGATGGATTCCTGCACATTCCAACACATATTTACACCATCAATGATGCAACTTAAAAAAAAAAATTACGAAAGACATTTGTGAATGCTCAAAATCAAATCTCCCTTTGTATCAGTGCTTCAGGATAGTCATAAGGGTTCATGCTGTTCCAAAGAATATCAGTGACAACCAAACAAAATGAAAATTTAAATCATTGGGTGAAAATTTGAATTCTCGATAAATTTGCTGGAATAACGTCTTTCACGTTTATCAAACATTTTACGGAATCTAATCAAGAATCCAAGTACATCTTGTACAGAGTGAAAAATTGACCAAATATTTATTTTCCCTCTTTAGTTTGATTTCTATATAAATCAGCAGAAAATAATCGTATCATACTTTAGCCAAAAAAATTAATAAATTATTGTTTTCCCGCAAACTTTTCTTTCACATGTCAGTTTGCAATGCATTTTCTGCTGCTTTAAATTGTATAAAAATTATAATTATTTTAGCGAAGTGAATGATTTTTTGACAGGCACACACACACACACACATGCACACACACACTCACTAACGCACACACACACACACACACATATATATATATATATATATATATATATATATATATGTATTGCACTGACGGCACCACTTGGACCCGTTATCCATGCGCATTTGTGTGTCTGTGATAACTTATCCACCAACAATTCAGGAAGCAAATTATTTGGTGAAATAATTGCATCAGTGATTACTGATCCGTTTCAGTTCCCTTTTATTTATTGATTTCTATCAATATCAGTCCTTCAACGTCCGTCGTTGGACAGAGACCTTCCACAGGATTTGCCAGACTTCTCTATCATGGGCGTTGCGGGGCCAGTATTTCTTGAACCTGTCTTTTAGCTCGTCTCTCCATCTAATATTCTGCCGGCCTCAGTTCGGCATGCAGTCTCAGGTGATCCATGTCGTGAGTCATGATGTCCATCGGTTGTCCACCATTTTTGCACTATGGCTAGCCCATTTCCATTTGAGATTATTAATGAATTCCATACTGTCCCTGACTCTTGTCTTTTTTCAGATGTACTGTGCTGTCTTGTGGTCTCACCATGTGAGGCCCAGCATTATTGTTTCATGTACACGTTGCATGGTTCTCAATTTACGGGTATGTCTCTTTGATAGTTGACATTGAGCAGCATATAAATAGGGGGATAGATTCATATGCCAAAAGCGAACTCAAAGCAAACATCCAGTAGTTCTGAATCATGAACTAAATGAAAAATCTTCTTGGGATGAACTTTTTTTCCACTATCATCGAGATGTTTAACATAGAAATATACTCCTAACATGACTTCATGTTGAGTCAACATTGGACTCTGAATAGAGATGATGTATTGATATTGACCTCTAGTTAAAACTTTATATATAATTTTTTTTAATTTCATCCTCTTTGGGGAGGTTTGAATCCAACCCTTGATCTTTTCATAAGGAGTGGCTGCAAAACATAGTTTGTCAATATATTTCTTCCTTGGTCAGTGTTTCCTCTGTCTTAATTGTATCTCTGCTTCAGTTGGATTTTTGTTGCAAATTTCAAAAAATGTAAATTTTTTTAAACAAAATTGATGGAAATATTGCTACTGTTATTACGAATATGTCAAAACTCAACGAAAAGAAAGATTTAAAGCTACAATTACTATTATATACTTAGGGCTAGATTGGAGTTTTCTGTAAACGGTCGCCCCCGTAACCAGATGGGTAAAGCAGTTGTCTAGATAGAACGAAAGGAAATGCAATACACAATTACACACAGACACAAGTTTCATTTTTGGTACCAATTTAAACGATTGATGACTTCTTTATTAGATTTTTTCTTTTAAGTATTTTTGCTGGATAATCAAATTGTGTCAACATTGGCTGATATAATAACACAAGCTTATTCAGCGGTCAAAAACAAGTCTACACAAAGACACATGCTTACGCAGAGAATTGTATGAACTGGTCTGTGTATCCAATTACAATTATAGGTAGAGTTAGGAATACCTATATCGACACACACATGCACACACATACAAAAATACCTGCACAAAAACACATCTCGTGAATTTACTTGCGAAATATGCAGTTATATAGAATAAAAGTGGGTTGTTGATCAAAGGGACATGAAGGGTATAACAAACCATAAATTTGGGAAAAAATATTTCCATTTCGATTAATGACAATATTGTGAAACTTACGCATCATTTTGGCAGTGGAACTACCTTTAAATGATGTCAAAATATGATATATATAAGTTCAGCTTACCTTTCATACGAATGGATATTTTCATAAATTTTATGTGATTGAGTTTTTACTCAGATGAGAGGACAAAATGATGTTTAAAAAGAGAATAAGCCTTAAATCAGATGTAGGTCCTGTTAAGTTAGGCAAGTTACCCAGCACACTGCCAATAGTCAAGTGAAAGGTGCATAACACAAAACTTTCATAAGAACCATAGAAAGTTAAGCTGAAGATATTCCATTTTGTTTTGCATTTCCCTCATGGTTTTATCAAAATTAAATCATAAGTTTTATTTATTTTTACTCGGAGAATTGTTTAACTGCAATACTTCTAGTTTGTCTTTTCGTTCTCTTATGCGATTGCATTCTGATGAACCAAGGTTGAGAAGAAGATACGTCGACTACTAATTACTTCAACCAAAGTCCAACTCTCAGCAAAAAGAAATAATGACAAAGAACTAATTTAGAATCAATTTTAGAATAATGATTATTCATATCAAGATTTCAGACACGATGTATTTGAATAAGGATGTATCTCCCCTTTGAAAGAATATAGTTGATGTTTTAATTTTCTCCACCAGAAACTGCAGCCATCTTTTCCATTTATCCGAGACCAAAATACACACACAAACACACATAGACATATATATATATATATATATATATATATATATATATATATATATATATATATATATATATATATATATATATATACATAAAGAGAGAGAGAAAGAGAGACAAAGAACTAATTTAGAATCATTTTTAGAATAATGATTATTCATATCAAGATTTCAGACACGATGTATTTGAATAAGGATGTATCTCCCCTTTGAAAGAATATAGTTGATGTTTTAATTTTCTCCACCAGAAACTGCAGCCATCTTTTCCATTTATCCGAGACCAAAATACACACAAAAATACACATAGAGACATATATATATATATATATATATATATATATATATATATATATATATATATATATATATATATATATATATATATATATATATATAAAGAGAGAGAGAGAAAGAGAGAAAGGGAAGGAGAGATATATGTCTTGATATCGATTAAAGGCAATTAGCTACGAATAGAAAAACAAAGATAACAAAAAGAAATCGTTTTTAATAAACCTAAGAGGCTCTCAGAATCGATGTCAATCCTCCACAAAACATATTTTTTTCCTCCATCAATAGATACCAAGTGTTTGAAACAGCAAAACAGAGGGAAAACAGATAAAAGAAAGTAAAGAAAAAATGACATCATATTCAACGTTTCCAATTTCCTCAATTTCCATATTGTCTTTCGTTATATTGCATATCAAACGCTGTCATTTCCCCGTTCACTTTGATTAGTAAGTTGTTCCCATGAAAAATATTTCATGGAATTGTGTCCATGACAAGGAAAAGAAATAATATGACGGAAGAAAACTTTTTTTTCCGATTTTTCTGTTTCTCCTCTTTATTCATTTTTTTAATGTTATTGGACCAATTCCTAATCAAACATGAGATTTTGATATTTTCTTACTTCAGACACAATGGTCTGATATAAAAGTTTAAGAAGGAAGTATTCACTGTTAGGCATTAGATTGCATTGAGAGCGTTTAGTTCTAAAGATTGATGTAAGGGTCGAACCATTAGCCTGCAGTCCAATAAAGTTGTTTGTTTATTTTTATTCTGAACCGTAGTGGAGTGTTGAGTTTCAAACAATCTAATACAACAAACAACATGGTGTTGAGCAAAAGAGGAAAAGAGTTTCAGCATATGGACGAAAACTATGTGAGAAATAGAAATTTAATTTTTTTATCGTATATAATGTTCGAGAGTTTCCAACCGAGACATGTTTATAATGTATAACAAATCTACAAAACTTTCCGAAAAGGGCATTGGAATGTAGAGATTAGCACTGTTAATACCAAACTGTACCATAATGGTTCCTTAAACTCTATTCTTATTTTCAATGAGATCAGTAGTTCCCATTTATCTTGAGGTACTGAAGTATTTTGCACTGTTCAGCAAAACAGTTTGTCAATCTATGATTTTGATTTAAAAGAGAGATATCTTTTTAAAGGCCAGGAATGAAGTCTTCATTTTCCCAGAAGAGATAACTTCTATATTATGAACACCTTGAACATATTAAAATCCTAAACTTTAATTGGGATCGAACAGCAGCTTTAGAGCCAATGGCAAATATGTAAATGCTGGAGTCAAACGAAATCCTGCGGTCATTATCATAGAGGACAATCTTGAAATTCATTCAAGCAATATTTCGACAGCGTTTGATCTCATGATTTTTTTATAAATCCAGTTCTAACCAGGTCATTTTCCTCTTTTTTGTAACATTCCATAATCCTCGGGATGAGAGATGGACGAAGAGTAATGTTTACGTTGTCTGCCCTTAAATGCTATCGATTCACAGAATAATTCATCAGCAGTAACTATTCAGTAGGTGTAGTTCTCGGATAGTCTCCAATGTTCAACTAAATTAGATTTGTATTTAGTTTGATCCAAACATCTCCACATTGTATGTACTGATTTTGCATTGAGCAGTAAAATAACGTCAAAGCCAACACTATAATAAAATACATATTGATTTCAGGAACACGAATGGTGGCGAAAGACCTGATAAAGATGAGAAACAAATTTCCACACATGAAGAAGGCCTCTTTGTGACTCAGTGGACAATGGAACAATCATGTTGACATCTCATGGATCAGATTGGCCATATGGGCTGCTGGAAAAAAGTCATTCACTTATCTCAGAACGGATCCAACCAATCATGCAAAAGAAAGGTTGAAAGTCGCATCTGCCATTTTATTTATACATAGCCTTGGGATAGATTCATGCCTTTTGGAAAGGAATTCCTGCAGAGTGGACATAAACTGTTCATAGTTTGAAATACAGACATTTGTAAATTCCATTCTTTGTGCTGGTAACGGTTACGCACACTTTTCATCCTACCCTAAATAAATAAATGACTTTATATATATATATATATATATATATATATATATATATATATATATATATATATATATATATATATATATATATATATATATATATATATATATATATATATGAAAGCGATCCACCGATGAAGGTGTGATAAGTTATACATTTGAGCCCCGAAAATATTTTAAATGGAAGAATACAAAGTGAGTACCTGATTTGTTATAAGATAATAAGTACCAATCAAAAGCAGTACAATTAGAAATGATCAAACAATTTTGAAAAACAGGAACCCCATTCCTAAACTGATTCCTTTTCCCCATACTGTACTTTGAACAGAGCTAGAACCGAGCAATCAAAAAATTCTTCGATTAAGAAACGATTCAGACAGAAAAAGACAGCGATTTATTTCTTTTGAGTAATGCATTTTTCCTGATGATCAAAGTTGGAAAACACATCTTGATGGCGTATTTTTAATGTGTTTTCTATTATAATGTATTCACCTCTAATGAAAAGGCACGTAACTCATGAAATGTTATTGGCTAGTTTCTGTTCTAGTGAAAGGGCTGAAACACGGTCCGTTTATTAAGTATATGTAACCAATACTCCACCCTGCATGTATTATAATCAGAGCAGAGTGATAAGAGATTCTGATCGATGTATATTTCGACCGCTGCAAATGTCGATTTCTCTTAATTTTCTTAATTGAGAAATCGGCATTGTTAGTAGCAGTAATTTAATAAAAAGTTTCGTTGAATTTGCATTTACTATGGATTCTGACTTAGGAATAATGAACTTTTAGTATTTTCCCATATTATCATAATTTGTCTGGAAAAATCATCCAAAAAGATTCCCTGTAACCAAGGAAGTTTGGTCTCTGCAACAGATCAAAGGATCAGAAATCGGAATTAATTTTATCAATGTTCATATTTTTTATATCATTCATAATCGTCGCAATTGAAAACTGACCACATGGATGGAAAAGCTGATCCTGGTTTACATTTTAGTTTAGAGTCATTAGCGATCATACCTAGAGGGAGTATATAACAGACATTTACAAATACAAATAGACATACTCACATATACAAGTACACAAACACACTGATACATACACCTGGAGAGTAAGGTGTGTCTTTCCCTCCTCCTATTTCTACAGTCCTTCAGTTAAAGATTTTGAGGCAGGTGCATTGATCAGTCCTCAGGGCTGCATCAATGGAGTTTCAAATAGGAGTGCACAATGCAAGCAAACGACCTTATCCTTCAAACAAAGATCCATCGAGATTGGCCGAAAGGAGCAAGATCCTGAGGTCATAGGTTTTCCGTTTGAATTCCCTCATCAACTGCAGCTGTGAAGGTGTGCTGTCCCTTAGAGGAGTGATCGCCCCCGTCTCTTCCCTCTCCCTATATACATGTGAATATTTTGTACACTTGTTGATGTATCGACCTGTGTGTCTGTCTATCGATAAAGCTATCTATCTATATATGTTTGTGTGTGCATCCTTGCATATTTTTGCATTTGTGTGAACGTGAATTCAAATACAGCCATTTGTCAAGATTTTGGTATGCGATAGGAAATTGCTAAAAGCGTACGAATATATTGTATAAATATATGGATGGATAACCGGAGGCGAAAATACATTTAATCATATCTAAACATAACACATGATTGACAACTTGGTTTCCAAAAAAGGCGTGCAGATGTAACCAGTTTGATACGATTATTATTTGTACTGATGAGTGAAAGTAGTTTTTGTAATTATCAAACGATCATTTTGGGTGAGTGACAGTTTTGACATGACAAAAACCATCGGATGACAATAGAAGAGTCAAAATGCAAGAAGTTCATTGAAATCATAGCAAAAGACAATAGAATGGATCAGATATTAAGCAAGATAAAAACAACAGGGATGAAGATAGGAAAGAGTGAGCGCTGGCCGCTTTTTGCCAATAAACGACTTTGTAAATCATTTTACACCTTTTGGAATGCAATGACATGCAACTTATACTCGTTGTTCTCACGTTATCTGAGAAAGTTACTTCACATTTTAAAAGATGTACTAATCAGATAGGAAGCTACAATCTGTTTCTGTAAGTAGGATAATTTTAAGATTTTGGTGAAATGTCTAGCAAAACACGGAAGATAATTGGTAATCTGATAAGTGGACCAAGATAATCGTCCATCTTTTCCCTTTTCCCCAATTCTTCAGTAGCACACACACACACATATATATATATATATATATATAGAGAGAGAGAGAGAGAGAGATAGATAGATAGAGAGAGAGACAGACAGACAGACAGACGGACAGACAGACAGACAGACGGATAGAGAAAGAGAGGGGGTGGAAGAGAGAGAAAAAGATATACGTATATATACTGCTTAATTCGGTCCTACCGTCTGTTCCTTGATAACTTGAGCCCTAGTCTGTAGAGAAGGTTTTAATCCTGCCTGGTGGTAAGGGAGCGGATATCAGGCTCATAGCCACACTGAAGAGTTGTAATACGGTGGATGACGATGTATATATATATATATATATATATATATATATATATGTGTGTGTGTGTGTGTGTGTGTGTGTTATTGTGTCATCCACAAAGAGCTGCTTTGCTGCACCACAACTCATCAGTGTGGCTATAGACCATCCATTATCCAATCCAGCACCACGAGGCAGCATTGAAAAATTCGCTTCAGACCCTGAGGCTGGTATCATACCTGTGCTCCACGGACCTGGACGGTTAATACAGTTGAACTTAAGTGATATACTTACTTACACATACATTTCCCATCAACCAGAGTGCTCTATTCCTATATTGGAAGAGCATTGCTCAAGCTTACAATGAATGAGTCACCTCACTTAAAGAGTGTTTAACCCTGAATAGGGAAGCATTATATATATATGTATATATATATATATAACAAGAGAGACAGAGACAGAGACAGAGACAGAGACAGAGGGGGGATATAAACTGCAATGATTATTATGAACGATTGTCATAAACTTAATGATGATAATGACGTTACTCGTGGAGGAATTGAGTTTACTAAAAGTGAAAAGACTGAACTAAAAGTATGCAGAAATTGGTTTGAAAATCCTTTCACGACAAAGACTCATGCATTTTCTTTCTCCGATGAAGAAAACAGTAACTATATGCACAGGAGCTTAGGATCAGGGTAGCTGTATGTCATTTATGATAAGACGTCCGAATCAAATGGAGTGATTTTATGAATGTAGATGTGAACATTTTGGGTGTGGGCCGAGGGAGACCATTCCGTGAAAACCTATGTGCGACTGAAAAAACTGTAATTCTCTTCTCAGCACAGAGTCTAAAAAAGCCCAAAGGTATGAACATTAGTATGATCACGTGAACACATCCATCTTCTTTATATGACAAGGCAAAAAGTAACCATGAAAACTGGAGATCTGATTGATGGCATCGTATGCCTTTCATTATATAACAAGCCGACTTTAACAGAATAACATGTCATTTCAGGAGAAGAATTGCCATCTCCATTTGAAAGCAATCCATCTTCCTGATTGGATTAGCAATACTTCTATCTGTGTATTGTTGTTTACCCCTAAGATACGGAACTTTATTTTGGTTAACGATGCTACATTTTGTCAATGTCCCCCCAAGAATTGCTGCCTTGGAGTTGTATAGTTTCTCTACGGTGTGTTTATGATAATAATGTAATAACATATTTATAAAGAGTGCCTTTCCCTGGGAACTTCGATAAGGAAGCCCCTGTGGACAAAAGTGCATGAAAACATTAATTGTCTTTACAGTATAACTGTTAAATAATGATTAGTGGTAAGTGAAATATATTTATAAGTTACTCTCGTATCACCAAACTGGGACACCGATTACAAAGCTCGTTTATACTCTCGGTTTTATATAATCAAAAAAGTTCAGGAACCAAAAATATTTTTTTTAATTTCGAACTTATTAATGTTTGACTGTTCCGGATATCATATTGAATGATTTCAAAGTTTAACGATTCGTGTTCATGAAGACATCTCCTCGGGTCAAATCATCTAAATTTCGGATTATATTGTGAGCAGAAGTATGAACTTCATCATGTAATGGCAAATATGATTTTACACTGATCACAAGGACAGGTGATGAATGGAAGATTGAAAACAAATCTCAGAGAAAAGAGCTTGGATGTCCTGTTTGATATCGCATTGTCCCTACTTTGTCTGATTTTAGTGTTAAGCAGCTTATAACTGATAATTCAGTGTTTGAAAATATTGTTACAGATCACTTTGAAGTTGGAAAACTCGTTTGAAATATTACATCTACTTTGGTTTGAACTCCAACCATTGGTGCCATTAAGAAATACAAGAAAAACAGAAATAGAATCTGTGTATCTCGGTGTGTGTGCAACTTCGTATTTCAATTGGGTTCACATGTTTGTTTACATGTCGTGAAACTTATACAAGAAAGGGAAGACCAAATATACATTGGGTAACAACTTCCTCCAATCTATAAGAATACTAAATTTTTCTTCTTCGGCTTATCAACAAAGAAGTGTATTTCCGTCAGCGTTTCATTTGTCTTTTCTTCCTTTTAGGTAAATCACCACAAGTTTAACATAATTGTATATTGTATTGCATCTATGGAGCAAGCTATTGTCCATCCCTTCTCTAATTTGGATGTAGGATTGGTTCGACCCCGAGTGAATCAATGACTTCCTGTCGAAAGGCCATCATAAAGTCAGAACGTGATTATTCCAAAAACTGTTTGAATTGATGCAGTATAAATAGTTGATTATATTTGCTTTAATATTTCCAAGCATCTTGAATAAATTGGAAGAAATGATGGTGAGATCTTTTTCGCACAACCTTTTTTAAATATTAAGTACTAGGAGAATGAATATAAGGATATACATGAGTCAAACAAAATATAAAGAGATAAGCAGATAATAACGCAAAATACATGCATATCTACGTCTCTCTCTCTCGCTCGTCTCTCTCTTGCTCGTCTCTCTCTCTCGTCTCTCTCTCTCTTTCTCTCTCTCTCTCTCTCTCTATATATATATATATATATCTATATATATATCTATATATATATATATATATATATATATGTATAATAAAATATCATATATATATAAATTTGTCTTGGTTGAGACGATGATTATTACATGAAACAGAATAATTTAATAGTTTTAGATTCCATCATTTTCCACAAATGGAAGCGAGTCAACTCTATTCAAACTACTTCATTTTGGCTATTTTACTAGTGATTATTTCACTTTTTATATCGTACAATTCACCGTGTCTCATCAAACTGCCGTAACTATGTTTTGGTTCGTAATCATACTTACTTGTTCATGTTTTGTCATTTATTGCCGAGCGGTTATCCACTGTCCACTTCCTGTTAATAATTACAGTCTTCCGGATGCAAGGACACAGTGGTTATTTCGTGATGCATTACTGTATACATACTCAGATGAATCGATGTATCAATGCATGTATAGTTATATATTATGAACATTATTTATTTGAATTTTTTGACATCTATAAATACTACCTAACCGATCGATCGGATTAGGATTCATGAATTCATTGATACAGAATAAAACAGAGGATATTGATATATATATATATATATATATATATATATATATATATAGAGAGAGAGAGAGAGAGAGAGAGAGAGAGAGAGAGAGAGATAGAGAGAGAAAATGAGGGAGAAGGGGGATAGATAGATAGACAGATAAGTGGATTGAGAGAGAAATAGAAAGAGACGGAGATGAAAATGACATTAGGAAAGTGAATTGAAAAATTCAAGAGATTGGTGTTACATCTCAACCTTTTTCCTTTTTCCATGGGTACAGATCGATGCAGTTCGACGGGGACCAGACGACTTTATCAGAGGGAAATATTTGCAGTGGTTTCACAGAGAATGATATACGGTTTAGATTTCGATGATAAAGGGGAGACTCCTAATGATCTCATCGAGGGACAATTCACAAATAACACCACAAAAATAAAGTATATTTGAAGGAGGATAAAACATTGGAAAATTATAAACGTAGCATTAACAGATATTCGGAAACAAATGACCAAGGTAACGCAATAAACTTTTTTTTAGAATGTTTTATTTATCAATCTAGGAGAATCTTTATAGGGAAAATGATCTTTCGGGGGACACAAATTGAAAAGGAATATAATCATGACGGAAATTTCGATCAACGAAGAAAACTTTGTTAAAATGATGTGGAAACAAAAAGCAGGAGAATAAGGTAAAGGGAAAAGATTATCTAATTTTTTTTTCAAATAGTGATCATTGAGGTGCAACAATAAAGAAAATCCTATATATATATATA
>OY735219.1:18453532-18466032 GCA_963457665.1 Thysanoteuthis rhombus | reverse complement strand
GTAAAATGTAGAAGTAAGTAGATTTTTTTTTACTGAATATATATATATGTATATTCATAAGTTCGTGTGGTGTTCGTCGTGTTTGTGAATTAACCAAAGCAAGTCATATTTCAATATATGTATATACATATATATAAAATATATATATCGTTTTTACCACATTGGGATGTGCATCATACTGTACAACAAATTTAGCATGTTCTTTTCACAGTGCACCAATGCAGGAACTGAGTATAACGCATTTTCGTTACTCATATGTCCCTAACACGTTAACTGCAACCTGCTTACTCATCATTGCTCTAAGTAGTGATTCTTTTTTTTTGTTCGTGAAAAAGTCGATTAGAATAATATTCTTCCATTCATTATTTGATATATATCAGCGATGTAGATATACAAATTAACTTTGTTTGTATTGGAAGATGCTGCCAGTGAGTAGGGGACATATGACGCTGGCATAAGACAAGTTATTTCGTGCGTGACGCTGGGCAGAATAAAACACTATACTATTGTAATCCCGTTCATAGTCACTCAACTGACCACATGCCCTGGCGACTTATTTAGTCCATGACTGCAAATGGGTTAAATAAACCATGGAATGGACTCACAGAAGCGTCAAATGCAATTAGTTTCATGACACAAGAAACAAATGTGCGTCCTGTTACAATGACATTATTTATAGTACCATGTATCATAGTTTTCCGGTCTGACGTGGCTCATAGAAGCGTGGACAAGACAACTGTCTCCTTATTTGTTATTCAATGTTCAGTTTACATCTTAGACACAGATGGGAGACAGAACTATTTTCTCCCGGCTCGTTAGAGAAAGATGCCACCTGCATCAAATCATAAAGTAGCTTTTCAGCCGTAGATCCCATCTTATACCTGCTAAGAAGACTTGATACATTGCTTATAGTTTGTCTTTGAGACTTAGGCAAATTCGGTGATACTCTCTCTTATAATAGTAAAAAAACAACAAATCAAAGCCGGATCGTAGATATTTTGGATGATGTCTATCGTTCGATTCATTAACGCTAGCCAATTCGACATTTTTGCAACGTTTACTTCAAAGTATACAATCGAACACTGACAGTTTTTCGGAAAATGTAAAATGTACTGCATGTCAACAGTTTCTTCTCTGACATCTCAAAGCGATAGATATCGTTGGTCAAATTCTGATGAAAATAAAAGGTGTATCTGTTTATTCTTTATTTTTTTCATTCTCTCATTGGATTTTTTTTCTCTCCCTCCCATTCTCCCTGTCTTACAATGCTTTTTTTTTAGCCTTCAATCAATATTAGAGAGAATACAGCGGCATTCATTACTAGGGCAAGGAGAAATTTCCCATATTTTCTCCCATTTCTAATTAACCATCTCCTTTTTTCCATCATATTTTTCAAATTATAAATCTTACTCTCCTTTTCGTCTTTTTCTTTTTTCACATTTTATTTCCAATTCTTCCTGTTTCCCTTTTTCGATTCATTCAATATTCTTTCCAACTTCTTCTATCATTCATATCGTAGGACTTTTAATCCTCTTCTTTTTTTTCCCCTTATACCCCAGCCCCTTTCTCTGTTTGATTATTTTGCTCCTCATATTCTCTTCCACTTTTTTCATTTCTTTTGGAACCGAATTTCTTTTTTTCTCTGATAAGTCTTTTTTCGCTTGTCTTCTTTCTATCATTATCTTCCCTCTGCAACTAGTTCTTTTTCTTTTCTTTTTTTTTCATTCTATCTTTCATCATTCTTCCTTTTTTTCCCTAACTTTTTACTATTGCTCTTTGTTTGTGAATAATTTGATCCTATCAAAAGTAAATCTACACACCAAAACATGAACTTAAACATTAAACTGAAGCTCTGTAAATCGACCAAAAGATGAATTTGAGGAACTTTAAATCCCTTTCCTAGAGAATTTTTTCAGTACTTATTTTGTCTTATACTGCTGATCCTGGATTCAAGAGGGGAAGATCCACCGGTTTCGATGATAGGATAAATACAAATATTTGGGTGGATTATGCTCTGTGAATTAATCGAAGAATTTCGGTGTCAGGCAACAAGATTTTCCCTTGCAATAGAAGAGCCTTTGAATGTATTTTCATTTTTCAGGTTTCTATGCAAAAAATATCGATTATATATATATATATATATATATATATATATATATATATATATATATATATATATATATATATATGCATGTATAAATATAAATATGTATATATATATATATATATATATATATATAAATGTATGTATATATATATATATATATGTATGTATATATATATATATATATATATATATATATATATATATATATATATATATAGATAGATAGATAGATAGATAGATAGATAGATAGATTGATTGATTGATAAATAGATGGATTGATGGATACATACTTAGATGCATAGGTGCATAGATAGATATGCTCTCCCAATCATGAAGGCCAATTTGGGGAATTGTATAGTTATATTTATCCGAAGGATCTTAAATTAAACTGTGAACATAAAAGAATGCAAACAATGTTCTTGGATTTGGATATTCAAATCGAAGAAAAGAATATAATTTCCTGTTCCGTATAATAATAATAATATTTTTTGAACAAGTACTACACCAGTTTATACATTTTATAGAACAATATTATTAGAATATTTGAAAATCTCTTGACAATTCATTGATTTTATAATGAAAAGTTTTCCCTAGTTGAAAAACTGGTCAATCAAGGCAGTAAAATGGGTAACATTTCTAGACAAATTGATAGCTCAGATCCAATTGACTAACTGATACGTAGTTGGGCAAGAGTGAGATCAAACCTAGAATGCCATGTGACAAATTGCTCAAGTATATTATGGGGAATCGCCCATTGAAATGTTACTACCCTCTGGAAAGTGTTTTTGTTTCGATCATGTATACAACAATACTTAATTTGATAATTAAAGTGTCAGAAAAAAAAGTTTGATCGAAGTTTAATGGTTTACAAAGCGGGATTAGGATTTCTTTGGATTCGTTCTTCAAACTTTTGAGAAAAAAATTTCGATGGAATAAACATGCAAAAAATTTAATTAGCATTGATGGATCAAAAATTGCATTCCAAATCAATTACATTTTCTTTATTCCATGAGGGAATCATGTGGATTGATTTTTTTTTTTTTTCATTTTTGGTTTTTACTTTGTCTTAATGAAACCTTTGACACATCAATCAAATTTCAGATCAAAGGTTTTAAAAATGATGCTCGTTCAATGTTCCATCCCTCAAGAAAACATTAAAACCTGATAAAATCTGTTTTATGTCAGTCGATGATCGTGTTTTGCTGATGGACTTCAGGTGTTTAAATGGAAAACGAGACATTTAATCGTCATTCAAACTTTCAAAAAATCCCGACTACAACACATCCAAACAAATTAGTACAAAAATCAATCTGGTCCAATGTCGACAAATAATCAGAGGATGCCCAGTAAAGACAGCACGTCAAATATTTTCTTGCTAGATAGTAACTATTTTTACTAAAAACCAGTATTATAATCGCTGGGAGATATCTTTTAAAAAGTTTAACTCATCCTGAGAAGCATTAATGGTACTAACGTATATTGTAAGGATCAACATGACTATTTGCTAGCGATACCTCCGCAGCAAATCTGAACTCAGTAAGAAAGTTTTTTGCACTAATTTTCCAAATATCAATCTACAGCAATGGTCTTCTTATTTTTTTTCAGTTCCCTCAACGCCTCATCTTTTTTAGATGATCATCAGTATAAATTTTCACTGCTACACATTCCATCGTGAGCCTCCAGTGCTGATGCCGCCAACAATCCCTTCCCTGGAATTCCTCTTTAGGTACCCAAGTGACTGCTCTTTCGGAATAAGTGCTCCTCATTAAGAACTCAACATCATAAGTATTGAAAATATTTGAACGCATCAAAATTGACACTGACCTCAGACATATGAGTCCATTACAGAGCAGATGAAGAAAAAAACATTCAACGCGTGTATCGATCGTCACCAACAAACAGATGTTTGTTTTCATAAATGATTTGATCACTGTTTCTTCAATATCTTCTTATCACTTTCAGTGTTAGGGGCGGGTTTGCGTCAGGACTCTCAAGTTCTTTTATGTTAGTTTTGAGTATCAATTAATGATTCAGGTCAACTCCTCAACAGATCGACAACTTCTGAATCGCACTCGTCGATGTAAAAGGTTCATGGACTGATTAACAGTTAATTGGAGGCTTTTAAGTTACCTGTATCAATAAAAAACAGAATTAGTCATAACAGGAGGATGAAATTTTCTGTAATCAAGATCGGTTTGATCTCTAATTACTTAGTTTTGCAAGTGTGCCACAGAGCAACAAGATTGGAGCACTAATGATCATTTCCGGGGAGAGTATTAATAATCCCAGAGATGAGGCTGATATGTCTCTACAGTAAATGCTCTCCTTAATTACTAAATACACACATGATTAGTCATACACACATATAGGCACACACAAAATAGAATCGTGAGTTGCGCATTCATTCCCAACAAGTCAAATTGGTGACCGACCTGAAATTCCTACGGCGACTACATACGTTAAAAATTCGAAAATAGGTTGTTCCTATAAAGAAAAATACTCAATGTGAGTGTCAGTCTGCATTTACTTGGTAGATGGATGTAGGAGTTTCGACAAACTCATAACAACAGTTAACAATATGGAAATAAAAAGACAAACGCTGGTTTCCATATAAAAATATTGTAAATTCGATGTGTTTTGACTGGTATAAGACATCTTCTAGGGAGAATGAAATAAACAGATGCAGTAAACAAACATACTATGTACCAGGAAACACATCAGAATCATGATTTCACAAAAAGTTCCTGGGGAGACAGTCATGCGTGTGTGTGTTTATGGACAGATGTAAGTAGAAAAAATGACTTGTAGGATATTTATCTTAACTGGTTCACAGGGGTTAAACAATTTGAATTTCGATGTGGTTTTTCAGTTTCCATTCCTCAAGATGAGCGATAGCGTGCATTGTGTAAGTATTTGTTTTCCCAAGTGTGTGGAAATGTTTAAAATGACCGTCGCCTTCTTAACCGTGTTGCACTGAGATATATGAGTAGTCCTAATGCATTTTTATTATTTGTATCGTGTTCTCTCTCGATTATCAAGTATTCTTTTAAAAAAAAGAAGTTGTTGGATAACGTGCTGCCGTCCCTTTATGGGTGTTTGATTAATCATCCAATTTTATTGCACTTTGATGTTCATATACTTTTTCGTGAGAGATTTACTGTTTCTAATGTAATGTTTTTGCAGTTTTAGCAGGGTATTGCAGAGATAAATACTTCAAAGATGGTTTAGATATTTAGTTTGTTGATTATAATACTCTCCAAGTGGTGCAAGTGATGATGTCTATACCTAATATATAATTTTTTCCATGCTCTGTCGTTGGTGCGTTTCCTGGTACCGTGATTTTACACATTTGCAAATATCTAAAAAAAGACGTTTTTGCATATCAAAAGATACACGCAAACAAATATAGATGTATACATAAACATATAGAGATATAAATACATACACAAGCATATATATATATATATATATATATATATATATATATATATATATATATATATATATATATATATTAGAACTTCAAGCTAGAAAAAGAATGTAAACCGTGTTCATTCAGTATTGGTTGGAAAAAATACACTTGATACAGACAGGACGGTGAGGTTCTTTGATAAGAACTGTTCGAGAGAAACGCAGCGAGAGACTGTTTCCTATCTGTCCGTTCTCGATCCATGTATTCCTTATCGATTAACTGTCATTCCAAATTTATAGTCTAAATCAACAAACATAAGATCGTTAATTGAATTCTTATCATAAGACATCAATCAATTGTGTGTGATTATGATAATTCTAAAATCAAAGTTTGTGAGATATCGCTTTGAACATTGTCAGGTTCCTTTGAAAATGGATTTCTTTTTCGTATCAAAACTTGTTTTCACGCTAATTATGGATTCCTTCTTTACTTCAAAAACTTTTAATTATGAATGAAAATATTCGGATAAATTATGCTTGTATTTAGCTTTTAATCACTCCCCATTTGTTCATATTTGTGAAAAAAAGTATTCCCTTGTGAGACCGAAAATATGTGGGAATATATGCATGTACACGGACACACAGACGCACACGGACACACACACACACACACACACACACACATATATATATATATATATATATATATACATATATACATATATGTATATGTATATATATATATGTATATGTATATATATACATATATATATATATACATATATATATATATGTATATATATATATATATATATATATATATATATAATATATATATATATATATATATATATTATATATATATGTATAATATATATATATATATATATATATATATATATACGTGGATGGTATCTACGCCTACGTATAGGATATTAATGGTTAACAACGGATATGAAATAGTTTATTTGACAATTGCTGGCGTCATGTACATATAATCTATATCCCAAATAATGTTTTCTCTGTGTTTTTTTTTTTTGTTATTCTGTTTAAAGTTTTTGAATGCAACAGAATAATTTCAGTTGTTCCCCTTCCAAAGAATGCGAAATCGGCATATTTTCGTACCTTGTATGCCCCCCCCCAATTCCTAAAAAATGTGTGCTTTCAGCAACATTCACCCTTCCTTTCTGAGGTCAAGGTAAACAATTATGAAATGTGACAAATATCGATACCCTGTCTTTCTTATATCTGCTGCTCTTTGAGTTGCTTATCTTACATTGTCCTAATTCTTACTGTCCCCATTGTTAGAGTCTCTGTCGTTTACGTTCAAAATCACACAAAATAATAAGTAACGCCTGCTAACTTGAACTGGATGATATAGCTGACTCGTTCAGTATGCCTTTCGACAATAAACTTGACTATTTTACTTCTAATTCTAATTGCATGCATTCAAATTTCTAACCGTAAACTTGGCAACAACCACCGTCCTAATTCTTATTGCCTGATTCCAAGAAAAGGTCCTTTGTTTAAAGTGCCAAAACCGCAATACTTTATATAATACGTGAGGGATCATATCGTCAAGTTGCTGACATAGGTTGCATGTCTTGTGTACCCTCCGGCAGCAGATGATTATTTATAAAATGATTGGAAAATCGATGGTAACTTTCAAGGATAAATTTTATATATATATAAGGATTAATAAATCTTCCGACCGACACAGCTTTAAGGGGAATCTAGATTTACAGTCCTCACTGTATGATATTGATGTAGGTGATCAATAATTGAAAATTGAGATGGATGAGATTATTTTGTGAGGCAAGTTATACAGAAACTTGAATCAGCGATCGTGGAATTGGTAGCATGCATGGGATTCAATCCAGAGTTGATTTTCATCCTCTTTTTTGAGGCGGTAAATCAATGTTACATAATCATATATCGAATACCAGATGTAAGAATCTGGACTAGAGCCAAAAAAAAAAAAATGAAGAAAGAAAACCTTTGAGAAGGACGGACTTGTCAATAGATGAATAGTGAGAAGTGTTTTGGTTTTAATTCCCTTCTCCCCCTTGGACACATTTTATATCGTGACTGCAAGAAACTCCCTTAACTAATGCAATTCTAGAGTTTTATCGATGGGAAACTTTTTGTTTTGGACGGACACATTTATAAATCTAGAAGATGAAGTGTGTTAGTTTCTTCAACCATAGTCCACAAAAGTGTTTAGGTTTATATCAAATGCGAATTGCTTTAAAATGTTATTGGAAAGATTTTCAGGAGGAAAACTACTTATTTAATTTGTATTCAATTACGTTCATTCTCGATAAAAGGTTTACAAGGAAAAAATTCGTCTCGTCAAATATCAATTTGCATTTAATTTGCTTCAAAAAATGAAATAGTCAATCTCACATGATTTTCAACCTGTATTTGAATGCTTCCATTTTATATAGACGCAAAACTTTGATTTTCCATTTGTATTTAAATGCCTTCATCGGAAGGGAAAAAAATAGACTTAATCACATCCACATTAGAAGTTGTCTACTAAATGAAAATAAGATCAGTTTTGTACAGCAGAGGTTGCAAAAAGCATCAGATAGTCTACGAATTTTACTGATTCAATGGAACCAATTATCTATCACAAAGTTGGATAAGCAAAACGGAATAAACAGAATATTAACGTCTACAGGGCGTTAAAAAGACAACTGTCATCGAGAACTTTTTTTAAAAAATATTTCAACTTTTTCTCCCAACAAATTGAATGGGTTCTGATCAAATCTCTGCCCATTTTTCATGCAAAATTTTTCCAGTGTTCTGAATTCGAATTTTTAAATGGATCTCAATTTTTTTTCGCATATTTTCGGTAAGTGATTGCTCAGGAAAATACTGGTTCTATTTAATCGTGTTGATGAAAAACTATATTGCTTGAGCGTCATCATCATCATCAGTCTTTTAACGTTCGTCGTTGGAAATCGACCTTCCCCAGTATTTGCCACATTTCTCTATCATGGGCGTTGCTGAGCCAGTACTTCCTGAACTTGTCTAGCTCGTCTCGCCATCTGATATTCTGCCAGCTTCGGCTGCGCGTGTGATCTCGGGGGATCCATGTTGTGAGTAGTAAAGTCCATCGGTTGTCTGCCATTCTTGTCACATGGGCAGCCCACCGCCATTTGAGATTTTTAATGGATTCTATGATGTCCCTGACTCTTGTCTTTTCCCAGATGTACTTTGCTGTCTTGTGGTCTCTCTATGTGAGGCCCAGCATTATTCTTCCATGTGCACGTCTCTTGGTTAGGTTCCATGTTTCAGCTCCATAAGTGACTACCAGGAGGATGCATTGATTATACTCCCTCCTCTTTAGGATTAATGGGATCTTCTTATTTTTGAAAGTTCAGCTAGCTCTGCCAAAGGCTTACCATTCTAGTGAGATTCTTTGATTTCTTCTTCGTTTGAGGGTCTCATGGAGATTCGTTGTCCTAGGTAGATGTAGCGGTCTAATCCCTCCAGTTTTGTGTCCCCGATTTTGATCTTAATGTTTTTATCCCCGATGTGGTTGTTGCACATGATCTTCGTCTTGCTAAAGTTCATGTGTTGGCCGACTTTCTTGCTCTCTTCATTTAGTTTATCTATCATTAGTTGGAGGTCGTGTAGGTTCTCTGCGAAAAGGGCAATGTCGTCTGCAAATCAGAGGTTGCTCAGATACTGGCCGTCTATTTTGATTCCTTCGCTGTCCCGGACTAGTCTTCTGAAGATCATCTCAAGGGAGGCTGTGAAGATTTTAGTTGAGCTGTTATCACCTTGTCTTACTCCTTTCTGGAGCTGGAAGGGGTCTGAGTCTTTATGTGACCTGATAAAGGAGCTGCTGTGGTTGTATATATGTTCCAACATATACTGGATCTATACCTTGTTGACTGATGGCGTCCATGACATTAAGGGTTTCTACTGAGTCGAACGCCTTTTTGAAGTGGATAAATGCTACGGCGAGTGGTTGTTTATAAGCTGCTTTTTCTTTCAGCTGATTTATCAAATGCAGGTGGTCCATGGTCGAATAGCTTCTTCTAAAGCCAGCTTGTTCACGTGGCTGGTTTTCATCGAGTGTTTTTGTGATTCGGTTGGTGATCATCTTCGTGAAAAGTTTATATACACAGTTGAGTAGGCTTATAGGCCTACAGTTGTTGAGGTCTTTCTGGTTTCCTTTTTCAAAAAAAATCATTATGATAGCAGTGTTCTAATCGTCTGAGACTTTACTGTGTTTTAGACACAAGTTGAAGAGGACGGCCAGTTTCCTAGCGATGATTTTACCTGCTTTTCAGAGTTGGTCGATGGTGATGTTGTCTGGTCCAGGGGCAGTTCCTTTCTCCGTCTGTTTAATGGCTTATTTCACCTCCTAAGGGGTTACTTTCAAGTCCTCGAGTTGATAGCTCACGTCTTGCGTATCCTGTTCATTACTTTGTAGTCATTGTCTGGACGAATATAGTTTTTGGTAGCCACAATCCTGTCTCTGTCTGTTGTTCGGTTTCCATTTTCCTCGAGTATGCAAGTTATTTGCCTACGTCCTGAGTTGAGGACCATAAATACTTATAATTACGGGATATCAAACGATTATGATATTCAAAACATGCAGTGTTGTTCATGTTTGAATCATCAGAACTTAAATTGTTGATAGCTACACATTTTATTAATAATTCAATTTTATGTCTGCATTAGGAAATTTTTTTTTTCCAGTATGTATCCCTGATTGCTTTTAATCTGCTGCTCCGGAAACCATTATTATTATTATTATTATTATTATTATTATTATTATTTGGAATCTCACACCAGTTACCTGGTGGTAACCGCTGGAGTTTGAGTGACAGCAAGTCTCCTCAAGTCTACAGCCCTCCTCTCCTAGTACTCATAGGTCGCAGTAATTCTGCGATTTACAGTTTCACACCGGTTGCCCAGTGGTTATTGCTGAAGGTTGAGAGACAATAAGTCTCCTCAGGTCTTCAGCTACCGTCTCCTCTCTCTTTCGCATATCATGACAGAGCTACGATTCGTTGCAGTCCTTTTATCTCTAGCGCCTTTCTCAGTATCCGTGCAGATACCAGTAGTGCTGTGGTCTATACGGTCTCTATCCTCCCCTTAATGCCGATCTCCTCCAGGCTCTCCCTCAGCGTTTTGGGGACAGTTCCTAGTGCTCCCACTATAACCGGTACTACCCTGGTTTTCATGTTCCACATTTTCTTTAACTCCCTTGCTAGGTCCTGGTATTTTTCCCTTTTTTCACCCTCCTTCTTTTTTACTCAATGATCTGCAGGTACAGCAACGTCTACTATTTGGCAGGCCTTCCTTTTTTGTCTACTATTACAAAGTCCGGTCTTCTTGCCTGGATGAGGTGGTCAGTTTGGATGTCAAAGTCCCAGAGTAGTTTGTGGTTGTCATTCTCCAAAACTGCCTCTGGCTTGTGCTGATACCACTTTCCCATATGGTTGAATCCCATTTGTTTGCTTAGTTCCCAGTGTATCATCGTTGCTACTCTATCGTGTCTATGCTTATACTCCTTCTGGGCGAGTTGACTACATTCACTAGTTATGTAGTTTACTGTCTCATCTTTTTCACCGCACATGCGGCATTTGCTGTTTGTGTGTGTTCTGTCGATTTTTGTTTTTATGTAATTTGTCCTTATGCTTTTTGGGGGGACTGCCATGATGAGCGATTCTGTTTCTCTCTTGAAGTTCCCTTTTCGTAACCCTGTCCATGATTTCTCGTCTGCTACATCTTGTATCTGTCTTTTAAACTCGCCGTACATTTTTTTCCCTTCCCATCTTTCTTTTCTTGTTTGCTGTACTGTTCCATTGTTTTCTACTTAATTGCTTGTTGCACTATCTCTCGCGCTCTTTATGATTTCTTCACTATTTGTTTGCACATATCTTTCTAGGACTGCTTTAGCTCTCTGGACACAATCTTCTATGCTGATGAGCCCCCTGCCACCTTCCTTTCTCTTAACGTATAGTCTATCTGTATCATCTCTAAGGTGTAATGCTTTATGCATCGTCATAAGTTTCCTTGTTCGCCTATCCATTGATTGGAGCTCTTCCTTTGTCCATCCTAGGAATGGTCCTGTATACCCAACTACTGACACAGCCCAGGTGTTCATTCCTTTTATTAGATTTCTGCTGTTTAATTTGGTTTCTAATATTTTCCTTTTCCTTCTGAGGTATTCTCTCTTTATTTTCTCCTTCATCTCTTCCCGATTTATCGTGTCGCATTCAAGGACACCTAGGTACTTGTATCGGTCTTGTGCAGTCAATGCCCTAATCTTGCTGTTGTCCGGGAGTTCAATTCCCTCAGTCATTGAAAGCCTTCCTTTGTGCATCACCATGATTGCGCATTTTTCTATTCCAAACTCCATCTTTGTCCTCACTATATTCCCTTACTTTGTTGAACAGAGTCTCAAGCTCTCCCCTGTTTTTTGCGAACAATTTTATATCGTCCATGTACATTAGGTGGTTGACCTTTCTTTTTGTTTTAGAGAAGTGGTATCCTTTGCTGTTTTTCAGGATTCTGTTGAGCGGTATCATTGTTTGAACAAATAATAGTGGGGACAACGAGTCTCCTTGGAAAATTCCCCTTTTTATCCTTACCTCTGCTAGTTTGTCCCCTGCGGCTGTCAAATCTACTTTCCAGTCTTCAATCGAATCACCAATGAATGTAACCACCGGTTCGCTAATTTTGAACATTCTAAGGCATTCGAGTATCCAGCTATGTGGAATCATATCGTACTCTTTTTTATAATCTATCCATCCCATTGCAATATTCTTTCTCCTTTTCCTCACTTCTCTTAAGATCATCTGGTCTATGTAGAGTAAATCGTTTGCCCTTTTGGTTCCTATCCTACACCCTTTCTGTTCTTCTGTTAGTAGTCCCCTTCTATCCATTGACATGTATATTCTCTCTGCTTTTGGCCCGGTCAGGATTTTCCACATAAGTGGTAAGCTCGGGATTG